>CM074727.1:187672965-187948084 GCA_037306005.1 Rhinophrynus dorsalis | reverse complement strand
TACCCCACTGACACCACATCCACACACACACAGAACCCCACTGACACCACATCCACACACACACACAGAACCCCACTGACACCACATCCACACACACACACAGAACCCCACTGACACCACACACAGAACCCCACTGACACCACACACAGAACCCCACTGACACCACATCCACACACACACAGAGAACCCCACTGACACCACATCCACACACAGAGAACCCCACTGACACCACATCCACACACAGAGAACCCACTGACACCACATACACACACACACACACACACACACAGAACCCCACTGACACCACATACACACACACACACAGAACCCCACTGACACCACATACACACACACACACACACACACAGAACCCCACTGACACCACACACAGAACCCCACTGACACCACACACAGAACCCCACTGACACCACACACACACACACACACACAGAACCCCACTGACACCACATCCACACACACACACAGAACCCCACTGACACCACATCCACACACACACACAGAACCCCACTGACACCACATACACACACACACAACCCCACTGACACCACATACACACACACACACGCAGAACCCCACATACACACACACACACACACAGAACCCCACTGACACCACATCCCCCCCCCACACACACACACAGAACCCCCCCCACACACACACACATACATACATACATACACACACAGAGAACCCCCCCACACACAGAGAACCCCACTGACACCACATCCACACACACAGAGAACCCCACTGACACCACACCCACAGAACCCCACTGACACCACACCCACAGAACCCCACTGACACCACACCCACACACACACACACAGAGAACCCCACTGACACCACATCCACACACAGAGAACCCCACTGACACCACATCCACACACACACACACAGAGAACCCCATTGACACCAACAACCTTAACAGATAGGCCTCCCCCACCACACACACAGAACCAGAAACCAATTTACCAACAGAACAAAACCAACCACGCAAACGTAAATTAACAACCCAGATAAACTGTGTATTGTAATATATACCCAGTAGGGGCAAATCATCCATCAGGGGCATAAACACCAAGGATGGCAATTAAATACCAGAAGTAAAAACAGCCCCAGAAGGGGCAAATAAACCAGCAGAGGTACAAGCACCCCCGGAGAGTGTGTGTGTGGGGGGGGGGAATAAACCAACAGAGGTACAAGCACCCCCGGGAGGAGGCAAATAAACCAACAGAGGTACAAGCACCCCGGGGGAGGGGGAGGCAGATAAACCAACAGAGGTACAAGCACCCCGGGAGGAGGCAAATAAACCAACAGAGGTACAAGCACCCCCGGGAGGAGGCAAATAAACCAACAGAGGTACAAGCACCCCGGGGAGGGGAGGCAGATAAACCAACAGAGGTACAAGCACCCCCGGGAGGGGGCAAATAAACCAACAGAGGTACAAGCACCCTGGGGAGGAGGCAAATAAACCAACAGAGGTACAAGCACCCCCGGGAGGGGGCAAATAAACCAACAGAGGTACAAGCACCCCGGGGAGGGGAGGCAGATAAACCAACAGAGGTACAAGCACCCCGGGGAGGGGAGGCAGATAAACCAACAGAGGTACAAGCACCCCCGGGAGGGGGCAAATAAACCAACAGAGGTACAAGCACCCCGGGGAGGGGAGGCAGATAAACCAACAGAGGTACAAGCACCCCCGGGAGGGGGGGCAAATAAACCAACAGAGGTACAAGCACCCCGGGGAGGGGGCAAATAAACCAACAGAGGTACAAGCACCCCGGGAGGGGAGGCAGATAAACCAACAGAGGTACAAGCACCCCGGGAGGGGGGGGGGGGGCAAATAAACCAACAGAGGTACAAGCACCCCGGGGAGGGGGCAAATAAACCAACAGAGGTACAAGCACCCCGGGGAGGGGGGGGGGGGGCAAATAAACCAACAGAGGTACAAGCACCCCGGGGAGGGGAGGCAGATAAACCAACAGAGGTACAAGCACCCCGGGGAGGGGAGGCAGATAAACCAACAGAGGTACAAGCACCCCGGGGTAAGGGGGTAGATAAACCAACAGAGGTACAGGCACCCCCGGGGTAAGGGGGTAGATAAACCAACAGAGGTACAGGCACCCCCGGGGTAAGGGGGTAGATAAACCAACAGAGGTACAGGCACCCCCGGGGTAAGGGGGTAGATAAACCAACAGAGGTACAGGCACCCCGGGAGGGGGGGGGTAGATAAACCAACAGAGGTACAAGCAGCCCCGGGAGGGGGGGGGGGTAGATAAACCAACAGAGGTACAGGCACCCCCGGGAGGGGGGGGGGTAGATAAACCAACAGAGGTACAAGCAGCCCCGGGAGGAGGCAAATAAACCAACAGAGGTACAAGCACCCCGGGAGGGGAACTAGCAGATGAAGAAACACCCTGTGGAAGCAAATATTCAAATCAGATTCACACAGACAACCTGGAGCTGGGGCAGAGGCGATAATACCTGGAGAGGGGGTAATTAATCCACATAGGGTAATAATAAATAAATGGGGGGGGGGGCAGAAAATGCAAAAACACCCAAAAGAGGCAAATAACCCACCAGAGGCACAGGCACCAAGAAGGGGCAAATGAACGGTAACAGTGTAATAATAACAGGGGCTGGTAGGCCAGAAGGGGCACGATACCTCCATTGCGGGGACCAGGTACCCCACCGGGGGCAGGCTAGCGCCCCTCACAGGGACCGAGCCCTCACAGTGGAGGAGCGCCGGGCGGTAATGTCCAGTCAGGGCCCCGGGGGCAGTACCTGAGAGGAGCGCTGATGTCCGGGCTCCAGCTAATGGCCGCTCCGTGTCCGGGCTCCGGTCACTCGGTGTCTGGCTCCTTTGCGCGTTCCCGACTCTGTCAGACGGCGCGGGGGGCGGAGTGAGGGCGTGGCCTCAAGAGAGCCGGCTGAGGGCGGGGCGTCTGTGGGCCCAGACAGAGCGTGGACTCGCCCAGCCGACGTTCCAATTGGTAGCGATGGGCGCGGCATCTTCGGCCCTGCCCTTCTAGGGCGGAGCCAGAGCAGGGAGGGCGGTAAATAGAGAAGAGTGCCCGTGTCCCAAGAGTACCACGCCCACAAACTAGAATCCCATTGGATAGCTCTAGAGAGCGGCTACGCCTGTCGAGCCCGTGACTACGCCTTAGTGTCAGGCAGTTACGGGGCGGGGCCTGTGCCTGCTGGGAGGGGTTCAACACCACGTGGGACACAACAGACACGTGACTCAGGTGGCATTCAGGGTCAGTGGCATCTAGTGCTGGGGCATCGTATGCCCTGTATTTACCCCTGTGTACCCCTGTACTTACCCCTGTGTACCTTCTATTTACCACTGTACTTACCCCTGTGTAGTCATATCTACCCCTGTACTTACCCTGTGTACCTTCTATTTACCACTGTACTTACCCCTGTATAGTCATATCTACCCCTGTACTTACCCCTGTGTACCTTCTATTTACCACTGTACTTACCCCTGTGTACCCCTGTACTTACCCTGTGTACCGTCTATTTACCACTGTACTTACCCCTGTGTACCCCTGTACTTACCCTGTGTACCGTCTATTTACCACTGTACTTACCCCTGTGTACCCCTGTACTTACCCTGTGTACCGTCTATTTACCACTGTACTTACCCCTGTATAGTCATATCTACCCCTGTACTTACCCCTGTGTACATTCTATTTACCACTGTACTTACCCCTGTATAGTCATATCTACCCCTGTAATTACCCTGTGTACCTTCTATTTACCACTGTACTTACCCCTGTGTAGTCATATCTACCCCTGTGTACCATTGTACTTACCCCTGTGTAGTCATATCTACCCCTGTGTACCACTGTACTTACCCCTGTGTAGTCATATCTACCCCTGTGTACCACTGTACTTACCCCTGTGTAGTCATATCGTCTCCTGTGTACCACTGTACTTACCCCTGTGTAGTCATATCTACTCCTGTGTACCACTGTACTTACCCCTGTGTAGTCATATCTACTCCTGTGTACCACTGTACTTACCCCTGTGTAGTCATATCTACTCCTGTGTACCACTGTACTTACCCCTGTGTAGTCATATCTACCCCTGTGTACCACTGTACTTACCCCTGTGTAGTCATATCTACTCCTGTGTACCACTGTACTTACCCCTGTGTAGTCATATCTACTCCTGTGTACCACTGTACTTACCCCTGTGTACCATTGTACTTACCCCTGTGTACCATTGTACTTACCCCTGTGTAGTCATATCTACCCCTGTGTACCATTGTACTTACCCCTGTGTACCACTGTACTTACCCCTGTGGACCTTCTATTTACCTCTGTGTATCCTGTACATCCCCCTCTGTACCCTCTATCTACCCTTGTGTACCCTCATTTACATCTGTGTGCCCTGTATTCACCCCATGTACCCTGTACCTATCCCTGCCTGCCCTGTACTTACCCCTGTGTACACACTATTACCCCTGTGTGCCCTGTACTTACCCCTGCTTACAATATTACTCCTGTGTGCCCTGTACTTATCCTTGTGTACCCACTGCCACCCTGCGCGTCTATCTACCCCGTGTACCCTGTTCTTACCCGTATGTGCTCTGTACTTACCGCTGTACCCTATATCTATTCATCTGTAAATACCCTCTGTCTATCCCTGTGTACCCTCTATTTACCCTTTATATAGCCATGTCTACCCTCTATCCACCCTATGTACCCTCTGTCAACCCCTGTGTGCCAGGTAATTACCTAGTTGTGCCATCCATATACCCTTGTGTGTCAGGTAATTACCTAGTTGTGCCGTCTATATACTTGTGTGCCAGGTAATTACCTAGTTGTGCCATCCATATAACCTTGTGTGTCAGGTAATTACCTAGTTGTGCCATCTATATAACTCTGTGCCACGTGTTTATCTACTTGTGCCGTGTATTTACTTACTTGTGCCATCTATATACCTGTGTGTCATGTATTTACGTACTTGTGGCATCTATATACCTGTGTGCCATGTATTTACGTACTTGTGGCATCTATATACCTGTGTGCCATGTATTTACGTACTTGTGCAATCTATATACCTGTGTGCCATGTATTTATGTACTTGTGCCATCTATATACCTGTGTGTCATGTATTTACGTACTTGTGGCATCTATATACCTGTGTGCCATGTATTTACGTACTTGTGCCATCTATACACCTGTGTGCCATGTATTTATGTACTTGTGCCATCTATACACCTGTGTGCCATGTATTTATGTTCTTGTGCCATCTATACACCTGTGTGCCATGTATTTATGTTCTTGTGCCATCTATATACCTGCGCTGCTCCATCCTGGCACTCCTTGCACTAAAACACAAGGAGGTTTTGTACAACAGAGAATGACTGGAGTTGTAGTTCAGCGATGACTTGAAGGCAGCAAGTGGCATTTTGATTATAGAGTGTGTATATGGGGGAGCAGTGAGTGTGTATATGGGGGAGCAGTGAGTGTAGTGAGTGTGTATATGGGGGAGCAGTGAGTGTAGTGAGTGTGTATATGGGGGGATCAATGAGTGTGTATATGGGGAGCAGTGAGTGTGTATATGGGGCGATCAGTGAGTGTGTATATGGGGAGCAGTGCATGTGTAAATGGGGGTCAGTAAGTGTGTATATGGGGAGCAGTGACTGTGTATATGGGGGAGCAGTGACTGTGTATATGGGGCAGCAGTGAGTGTGTATGTGGGGGATCAGTGAGTGTGTATGTGGGGGATCAGTGAGTGTGTATATGGGGAGTAGTGAGTGTGTATATTGGGGATCAGTGAATATGTATATGGGGAGTAGTGACTGTGTATATGGGGGTGCAGTGTGTATATGGGGAGCAGTGAGTGTGTATATGGGGAGCAGTGACTGTGTAGGTGGGGGTGCAGTGTGTATATGGGGGATCAGTGAGTGTGTATATGGGGAGTAGTGAGTGTGTATATGGGGGAGTAGTGAGTGTGTATATGGGGGATCAGTGAGTGTGTATATGGGGGATCAGTGAGTGTGTATATGGGGAGTAGTGAGTCTGTATATGGGGGATCAGTGAGTGTGTATATGGGGGATCAGTGAGTGTGTATATGGGGGGAGCAGTGAGTGTGTATATGGGGATCAGTGAGTGTGTATATGGGGGATCAGTGAGTGTGTATATGGGGGGAGCAGTGAGTGTGTATATGGGGATCAGTGAGTGTGTATATGGGGGTGCAGTGTGTATATGGGGGTGCAGTGTGTATATGGGGAGTAGTGTGTGTATATGGGGGTGCAGTGTGTATATGGGGAGCAGTGAGTGTGTATATGGGGGTGCAGTGAGTGTATACATGGGGGTGCAGTGTGTATATGGGGGTGCAGTGAGTGTGTATATGGGGGGGGGTATACTCCATTTGCTCAGTGTTTCATCTCCTGTTACATAATCCAGACACCTGTACCAGACAATGAGTTTGGGGGTGCAGGCTCACCCCTGAACACCATTACCCCTTACACACCTATGTGACACTCTCTCTATGTTGTGGTCCATACGGCTGGCTTGTCTGGAAGTGAAAGGGTGAATCCAAACACTGGTTTTGTGGTGTCAGTCCCCCCCCCATCCTGCTTATCTCCTGTCCGCACCCCTCTTTCTACCCAGAGAACAGCCGGGGTCTCTTTCCTGCCCCCCCCCCACACTATACAGGGAGCTGCCACTTCCTCTAATGTGTCCCCAGGAGGTGAGGGGAGGGGGGTTTCCTCCCTGACAGGGAACAGAGCCGGATGTACAGGACCGTCCCTTTCCCCCAAATTCCCAGACTGCGGGGTGGGGGATGAAACGAGTTCTGTCATTAACCCCCCATACCACAGTCATAATAGAGGTGTCTCTTATATCAGATTGGGGGGGGATGCGAAACGAGTTCTGTCATTAACCCCCCCACACACACACCACAGTCATAATAGAGGTGTCTGTTATATCAGACTGGGGGGGGGGGTGAAATGAGTTCTGTCATTAACCCCCCCCCCATACCACAGTCATAATAGAGGTGTCTCTTATATCAGACTGGGGGGGGTGAAACGAGTTCTGTTATTAACCCCCCCATACCACAGTCATAATAGAGGTGTCTCTTATATCAGATTGGGGGTGTGTGAAACGAGTTCTGTCATTAACCCCCCCATACCACAGTCATAATAGAGGTGTCTGTTATATCAGACTGGGGGGGGTGAAACGAGTTCTGTTATTAACCCCCCCATACCACAGTCATAATAGAGGTGTCTGTTATATCAGATTGGGGGGGTGAAATGAGTTCTGTCATTAACCCCCCCCCATACCACAGTCATAATAGAGGTGTCTCGTATATCAGACTGGGGGGGGGGGGATGTGAAACGAGTTCTGTCATTAACCCTCCCCATACCACAGTCATAATAGAGGTGTCTGTTATATCAGACTGGGGGGGGGGTGAAATGAGTTCTGTCATTAACCCCCCCATACCGCAGTCATAATAGAGGTGTCTCTTATATCAGACTGGGGGGGGGGGGTGAAACGAGTTCTGTCATTAACCCCCCTATTCCACAGTCATAATAGAGGTGCCTGTTATATCAGACTGGGGGGGGATGCAAAACGAGTTCTGTCATTAACCCCCCCCCCCCATTCCACAGTCATAATAGAGGTGTCTGTTATATCAGACTGGGGGGGGGGGTGAAATGAGTTCTGTCATTAACCCCCTATACACACTCACTGCACCCCCATATACAGCCTCCTTTCTCTCCTCACTTCTACCCCCCCAGGAGCCTCCTTTCACTCCTCACTTCTACTCCCCCCCCCCAGGAGCCTCCTTTCTCTCCTCACTTCTACTCCCCCCAGGAGCCTCCTTTCTCTCCTCACTTCTACTCCCCCCCCCCCCAGGAGCCTCCTTTCTCTCCTCACTTCTACTCCCCCCAGGAGCCTCCTTTCTCTCCTCACTTCTACTCCCCCCCCCCCAGGAGCCTCCTTTCTCTCCTCACTTCTACTCCCCCCCCCAGGAGCCTCCTTTCTCTCCTCACTTCTACCCCCCAGGAGCCTCCTTTCTCTCCTCACTTCTACTCCCCCCAGGAGCCTCCTTTCTCTCCTCACTTCTACTCCCCCCCAGGAGCCTCCTTTCTCTCCTCACTTCTACTCCCCCCAGGAGCCTCCTTTCTCTCCTCACTTCTACTCCCCCCAGGAGCCTCCTTTCTCTCCTCACTTCTACTCCCCCCCCGGAGCCTCCTTTCTCCCCTCACTTCTACTCCCCCCCCCCGTAACCTCCTTTATCTCCTCACTTCTACTCCCCCCCAGGAACCTCCTTTCTCTCCTCACTTCTACTCCCCCAGGAGCCTCCTTTCTCCCCTCACTTCTACTCCCCCCAGGAGCCTCCTTTCTCTCCTCACTTCTACTCCCCCAGGAGCCTCCTTTCTCTCCTCACTTCTACCCCCCCAGGAGCCTCCTTTCTCTCCTCACTTCTACTCCCCCCCCAGGAGCCTCCTTTCTCTCCTCACTTCTACTCCCCCAGGAGCCTCCTTTCTCTCCTCACTTCTACTCCCCCCAGGAACCTCCTTTCTCTCCTCACTTCTACTCCCCCCCAGGAGCCTCCTTTCTCTCCTCACTTCTACTCCCCCAAGGAGCCTCCTTTCTCTCCTCACTTCTACTCCCCCCAGGAGCCTCCTTTCTCTCCTCACTTCTACTGCCCCCAGGAGCCTCCTTTCACTCCTCACTTCTACTCCCTCCAGGAGCCTCCTTTCTCTCCTCACTTCTACTCCCCCCCAGGAGCCACCTTTCTCTCCTCACTTCTACTGCCCCCAGGAGCCTCCTTTCTCTCCTCACTTCTACTCCCCCCCCAGGAGCCTCCTTTCTCTCCTCACTTCTACTCCCCCCCAGGAGCCTCCTTTCTCTCCTCACTTCTACTGCCCCCAGGAGCCTCCTTTCTCTCCTCACTTCTACTCCCCCCCAGGAGCCTCCTTTCTCTCCTCACTTCTACTCCCACAGGAGCCTCCTTTCTCTCCTCACTTCTACTCCCCCAGGAGCCTCCTTTCTCTCCTCACTTCTACTCCCCCAGGAGCCTCCTTTCTCTCCTCACTTCTACTCCCCCCAGGAGCCTCCTTTCTCTCCTCACTTCTACTCCCCCCAGGAACCTCCTTTCTCTCCTCACTTCTACTCCCCCCAGGAGCCTCCTTTCTCTCCTCACTTCTACTCCCCCCCCAGGAGCCTCCTTTCTCTCCTCACTTCTACTCCCCCAGGAGCCTCCTTTCTGTCCTCACTTCTACCCCCCCAGGAGCCTCCTTTCTCTCCTCACTTCTACTCCCACAGGAGCCTCCTTTCTCTCCTCACTTCTACTCCCACAGGAGCCTCCTTTCTCTCCTCACTTCTACTCCCCCAGGAGCCTCCTTTCTCTCCTCACTTCTACCCCCCCAGGAGCCTCCTTTCTCTCCTCACTTCTACTCCCACAGGAGCCTCCTTTCTCTCCTCACTTCTACTCCCCCAGGAGCCTCCTTTCTCTCCTCACTTCTACTCCCCCAGGAGCCTCCTTTCACTCCTCACTTCTACTACCCCCAGGAGCCTCTGAGTCCACCAGCTGATGGTAGTTGTTCTTATTTGGTTATAGCCATTTACAAAAATACCCACTAATTGCCTACGTCTACTACCACACTGTGCCAGGGTAAACCCAGTGGGCATGGGTGTCCCACAGTGGGCACCATAGGGCTGTGTGTGTCAGTGGTACCCATGGCATATATTTAATATGTGTTGCATCGCTCACCTTGCGTACTCCATGTCCAAGAGTATTGATGGTGCCCCCCCTTTGTGTACAGGCTTGGGGGGGGTCAGAGAGAGAGCGAGAGCTGTAGACTCACCCCTCCCCTGTCATTCTACGTCTTGGACATTTTATTTTTGTCCCTCTTATCTCTCTTAACACAACCCCCCTCAGTCGCTGATACACTCCCCCTCCCATTCTCTGCTCCCTCCTGATTCCAGCCTCCCCCCCACACACACGGTTATCCCACATTCTGTCACTAGTAGCCCCTTCTCACACACCGGTTACATCAGGATCCATTAAGGCTGAAACCTCCTATTAGACTGTAAGCTCTTAGGACAGTCACTGGCTACATTAAAGTATTGTCAATGAAGTTTCCTTAGGCTCTCTTAACCTTCCCTGTTGCAGAAGGGTGTGCAATTCCTTTGGCACTGAAAAGGTTAATGATTGATGCTGCCTCAACTCCTGGATTGTAAGCTCTTGGGGTTAGCCATCTCTTGCAGGCCACATGTACATGAGTGTAATTCTGCAGTGCAGGCACCTGCCCCTGCTGCACTGCGAGGGGTTAATGGAGAAGATGTGAGAGGATGAGGGCAGATTAGGAGGAGGGTGGGTTTGGCAGATGGCTCTGTGTGATGGGGGTTGGTTACAGAGGAGACTAACCCCTTTCTGTAAGGAAGGAAAGAGCAGCTGGGGGGGGGAGCTCGGCAGATGGAAGGGAACAAGATTTCCCCATTAACTCACTCTCTGCCTGACAGTAAAGCAGGCGAATGATTGTTGAATTCTCTTCTCGTCTCGCCCCCAATGACCTGTCCCTCTCCATCTCCCGTGTAGTGTGTGTCTATGTGTGTATATACATATATAAGTATAGTGAGTGTGCGTGTATTTATATGTATTGGTTGTGTGCCTATAGATCGTATATAATAAATCTCTAAGGATGTTTGTCAGAAGCCGTCAATCGCAGTACAGACTGCTCATGTCACGGCTGATACGGAGCGCTCCAAATTCAGACCTGAGTCCTGTCTGCGCACCGCTTGGTCCCAGGAAGGTGCGCAGAGAGGACTTCGCTCCATATCAGCCGCAGCGCATTCGGCCAGTCAGTACTGCGCATGACTGCAGCGCGGCCACTGACAAGACAGGATCCGTCCAGTTGCTGGGTGGCACAGAGGCCGTGTAAACAGGCTTTTATCTAGTATATAGATATATAAAACTAAACAGAAAATCCGTGCTCTCTCCTGATATAAAACTCACAATAACTTGGGTGCCAGGTCCCATAGAAAATACATACAGATATTGAAGCTGAAGAGCCGCACTTCCTAATGATGAGAATGTGCAGTTTTATTATATCACTTAGTTGACTATCCTGACAAAGGCCCAAAGTGGGGCCAAAACGGTGATTATAATAAAACTGCACATTCTCATCAATAGGAAGTGCGGCTCTTCAGCTTCAAAAACTATAGATGTATAGTACTTGTGTGTGTGTATATGTACGTGTGTGTGTATATGTGTGTATATGTACGTGTGTGTGTGTGTGTGTGTATACACACTGACTAAACTTATATATGTATAGTACGTGTGTGTGTGTATGTGTATGTATGTATATGTATGTGTGTATATATATATATATATTAACACACTGACTAAACTTATATATATACGTATGTATTGTGTAAAGGAGGACTTCTGTAGGAAGCAGGCTGCACCTCAGGGAACAAGTAAAAATATCCTATGGGTACTGGGCACCTTCCTATGTGTACTGAGTACTGCGCACCTTCCTACGTGTACTGGGTACCGGGCACCTTCCTATGTATACCGGGTACTGGGCGCCTTCCTACGTGTACTGGGTACCGGGCACCTTCCTATGTATACCGGGTACTGGGCGCCTTCCTACGTGTACTGGGTACCGGGCATCTTCCTACCTGTACTGAACTCACTCCTACATGTACTTGGTACTGGGCATCTTCCTACCTGTACTGGGCACAGTCCTACATGTACTTGGTACTGGGCATCTTCCTACCTGTACTGGGCACAGTCCTACATGTACTTGGTACTGGGCATCTTCCTACCTGTACTGAACTCAGTCCTACATGTACTTGGTACTGGGCATCTTCCTACCTGTACTGGGCACAGTCCTACATGTACTTGGTACCGGCATCTTCCTACATGTACTGAACTCAGTCCTACATGTACTTGGTACTGGGCATCTTCCTACCTGTACTGGGCACAGTCCTACATGTACTTGGTACTGGGCATCTTCCTACCTGTACTGAACTCAGTCCTACATGTACTTGGTACTGGGCATCTTCCTACCTGTACTGGGCACAGTCCTACATGTACTTGGTACCGGCATCTTCCTACATGTACTGAACTCAGTCCTACATGTACTTGGTACCGGCATCTTCCTACCTGTACTGAACTCAGTCCTACATGTACTTGGTACTGGGCATCTTCCTACCTGTACTGGGCACAGTCCTACATGTACTTGGTACTGGGCATCTTCCTACCTGTACTGGGCACAGTCCTACATGTACTTGGTACCGGCATCTTCCTACCTGTACTGGGCACAGTCCTACATGTACTTGGTACCGGGCATCTTCCTACATGTACTGGGCACCCTCCTACTTGTACTGGGCACTCTCCTCCCTCTACTGGGCACTCTCCTCCCTGTACTGGGCACTCTCCTCCCTGTACTGGGCACCCTCCTACCTGTACTGGGCACTCTCCTACCTCTACTGGGCACCCTCCTACTTGTACTGGGCACTCTCCTCCCTCTACTGGGCACTCTCCTACCTGTACTGGGCACTCTCCTCCCTGTACTGGGCACCCTCCTACCTCTACTTGGCACCCTCCTACCTGTACTGGGAAACTCCTACCTGCACTGGGCACCTCTTACCTGCACTGGGCACTCTCCTACCTCTACTGGGCACCTGGCACCCTCCTGGCACTGAAAGGAGACAAGTGTGTGACAAGGTAAACACAATGGAAAGTATGTAAAGATACAAAACAAAAGTGTTATTAACCCCATGAAGACAAGAGGGTTGTGGAAGTCTCTTGTGCATCCCTCTCATGTCTGTGTAGATGTAATGTCTGCGGAAGGGAAGGGGTTACACACGGTGCTCTGGGCTGGGAGCAGTGTTGGACAGGCCCTGGGTACAGAGTGCTGGGGAGGGGGAATTCAGAGCATGAAGTGACCTCCCCCCACCCCCACACCTTGTCCTCAGAGAAGGCTGTGACTTCAGGAAGGTCCCTTTATGGGGAGAACGGTAGAGACACAGTGTGATGGGGGTGGGGGGTAATGACTCAGCCGCAGCCCCCTCCATCCTGGGTACATACACACATATATATGCATTTAACGGGGTTAACCCTTTGCAATATGTTGGATACATTTCTGGGACTCATGGTTAAAAGCCCCATTAAAATGACTGGGAATTTAAGGTCATTTTTCCATATGGTGCAGTTGATTTAATTCAAGATATGGCTTTATTTTTCTGCTGAAGACACACACATATTATATATATAGATATATATATTTATATAGACACACACACACATATATATATATATATATATATATATATATATATATATATATATATATATACACATATATACATACACACTCGTGTACACACACATATTTATATACACATATATACATACATACACACTTGTGTACGCACATTCACATTATATATATATTTACACACATACTGTACTCTGCAAAAGTGTTAGGCAGGTGTGAAATATTGCTGTAAAGTAAGAACACTTTCAAAAAGAGACATGTTAATAGTTTATATTTATGAATTAACAAAATGCATAGTGAGTGATCAGAAGTAAAATCTAAATCAGATGAATATTTGGTGTGACCACCCTTTGCCTTCAAAACACATCAGTTCCTCTAGATACACTTACACACAGTTTGTAAGGAACTCGGCGGGTAGGTTGTTCCAGACATCTTGGAGAACTAACCGCAGATCTTCTAGGTACACTTACACACAGTTTGTAAGGAACTGAGCAGGTAGGTTGTTCCAGACATCTTGTAGAACTAACCGCAGTTATTCTGTGGATTTAGGCCTCAGTCACTTCTCTCTCTTCATGTGATCCCAGGTCAGGGCTCTGTGGGGTCCATACCATCACTTCCAGGATTCCTTGTTCTTCTTTACACTGAAGATAGTTCTTAATGACTTTGGTTGTATGTTTGGGATCATTGTCATGTTTCAGAATAAATTCGGGGCCAATCAGATGCCTCCCTGATGGTATTACATGATGGATAAGTATCTGCCTGTACTTCTCGGCATTGAGGAGACTATTCATTCTGTCCAAATCCCCAGCTCGAGGGACCTCCACTATGCTTCACTGTTGCCTACAGACACTCATTCTTGTACAGCTCTCCAGCCCCTCAGCGAACAAACTGCCTTCTGCTACAGCCAAATATTTCACATTTTGACTCATCAGTCCAGAGCACCTGCCTCCATTCTTCTGCACCCCAGTTCCTGTGTTTTCGTGCATAGTTGAGTCACTTGGCCTTGTTTCTACGTCAGAGGTATGGCTTTTTGGCCATGAATCTACTTCTCTGGACAGCAGATGGGTGTTTCTGGTCCCACTGTTTTCTGCCAATTCTCAGCTGATGTCACTGGTGGACATCTTCCGATTGCAAAGGGAAGTAAGCATGATGTGTTGTTCATCTGTTGCACTAGGTTTCCTTGGCCAACCACTGCGTCTACGGTTCAAAAGGTTGCCAGTTTCTTTGTGTTTCTTCAAAAGAGCTTGGACAGCTCGTCTGTAAACCCCTGTCTGCCTGGGAGAGACCTTGCTGATGCGGTATAACTACCTTGTGTCTTGTTGCTGTGCTCAGGCTTGACATGGTAGATGACTTTTGACGTTAAACTGTCTTCAGCAACCTCATCTTGTTAGCTGAGTTTGGCTGTTCCTCACCCAGTTTTATTCCTCCTACACAGCTGTTTCTGTTTTAGTTAATGATTTTAATTCAACCCACATATTAAATTGACGATCATTAGCACCGGTTTGCTATAATTGCTTAATCATACACCTGACTATATGCCTACAAAATCCCTGAAGTTATGCAACTGATCCTGTTTTGAAGGCAAAGGGTGGTCATGCCAAATATTGATTGGATTTTGTTAATTGATAAAAAGGAAATATTAGAATGTTTATTTCTGAAATCATTCTTACTTTACAGCATTTTTTCATATAGCTTTGTGGTTGGTGAAACCACTCACTCAGACAAAGGTTCAATGCCCAAATCCCCAAATTACTAGTATAAAATAAATGAAGTGGGCAGCACCTGTTGGACTTTCATCCAGCTAATACGTACATTTTATTGGTCAACGTTTCGGTCAAACAATCAGATATTTCCTTAGATTAACATCTTATCTGCTTTGAAACCAACGATCATAATTCTCAGTATTATTCTGAGATAGAAAGGTATACATTACATTGAAAGCAACTGCAGTATCTGCAAACACAGCATCCTGTGGCAAAGAATTCCATAATTTTACTGCCCTTACTGTAAAAAAAACCCCTGATTTTGTTTTAGTTCAAAGCAGCTTTCCTTTAGTTTTAATGGTTGACCTGTTTTTTGCTCAGTTCTTTGAGTAATATAATAGTTCCTTAGGATCACTATTTACACATAACACCCCTTAGACGTCTCTTCTGTAATGTAGACAAACCCTTTATGTATCTGCCCCAGTACAGAGGTCAAGCTCTGAAATCTACAATTTCCTGGTTATGATTTTGATCACTTTTTGAATAAAGGTACTACATCTGCTTTCCTCCAATCACAGGGCACGATCTCTGATGATAGTAAATCAATAAATATTTATTATAAAGATCTTGCTATAACTGAGTTATGTTCTTTAAGTACCCTTGGGTGTATACCATCAGGTCCAGGTGCTTTATTCACCGTAAATGGACTTTGTCCTCAGTAAGCCATGTACACGATGGAGGAAATTCTGTGGTTCTATTTGCCCAAATCCTGTCATTGTTGCTTCTTTTGTATATAATGAAGAAAAGAATATGTTTAAAAGGGATCTCTTACATATAGAAAAGTAATTCTCATTCATTAGAGGATTTAGCGAAAAAGTTGAACACGTTATTCATTTAAAAAAAAAAACAAAAAAAAAAAACGTTATCTGCGCAAAAATTAATGTTTTAAAAGTGCCCAGCAGCTTACTTCCGGATTGCTGAAGCTTGTTGAACAGAAGCTGCTCCGTCCCACTACCCAGAATCCTCTGATGACAGAGGCTGTCTGTCTCTAAGCTGGAGCGATCTCATTGGCTAGATATCAGTCTCTGCAAATGAGATCGCTCCAGCTTAGAGAAAGAAAGCATCCGTCATCAGAGGATGCTATTCATTTAAAAAAAAAAAAAAAAACCGTTATCTGCACAAAAATTAATGTTTTCAAAGTACCCAGCAGCTTACTTCCGGATTGCCAAGGCTTGCCGCACAGCAGGTGATCCGTCCCACTACCCAGCATCCTCTGATGATGGAGGCTTTCTTTCTCTAAGCTGGAGCGATCTCATTGGCAGAGATCGATATCTAGCCAATGAGATCACTCCAGGTTAGAGACAGACAGCCTCTGTCATCAGAGGATGCTGGGTAGTGGGACGGAGCAACTTCTGTGCGGCAAGCTTCGGCAATCCGGAAGTAAGCTGCTGGGTACTTTGAAAACATAAATTTTTGTGCAGATAACGTTTTTTTTTTTTTTTTTTAAATGAATAGCATCCTCTGATGACGGATGCTTTCTTTCTCTAAGCTGGAGCGATCTCATTGGCAGAGATTGATATCTAGCTAATGAGATCGCTCCAGTTTAGAGACAGACATCCTCCGTCATCACAGGATGCTGGGTAGTGGGACGGAGCAGCTTCTGTTCGACAAGCTTCAGCAATCCGGAAGTAGGCTGGGCACTTTTAAAACATTAATTTTTGCGCAGATAACAGGGTTTTTTTTTTAATAAATGAATAACGTGTTCAACTTTTTCGCTAAATGCTGTAACGAATGAGCATTACTTTTCTATATGTGAGAGATCCCCTTTAAGGTGTCAGCCATAGCCTTATCCTCACTAATTAATTCACCTGGCTCCCTTTTAAAAGGACCAATGTAATTAATATTATCCTTTATTTATATAGCTCCAGCTTATCATGTAGTGCTAGAATAGACATACAGTGACAATAAACAGTACAAATCAAACGTAGAAAAAAAAAAGGATCCAAGGGCTCTCCTCGCTAGACGTTACAGTCTAGAGGAAGATAGGTGGGACACAGGATGAGTAAGTGCTGTGTGGTGTAAGTGCCTCGTGCCACATGAACTGATGGTCAGTGGATGGAAGAAAGAAGTGCTTTTCAGTGCAGTGGTCCAATCAATAGCCTGTCTGGGAGACAAGCACTCTGCATGAACTATGACGTCGTGATGGGATTTTAGGTGGGAGAGTGATTTTAGCAGAAAGACGAGAGCAGACGTTGGACGGGCTGTTGATCTGGTGTTGCTTATAACGTTTATGGGGGTACTTGATAGTCTTCCATGAAGACGTGTGTTTTCAAGGCTGGGGGAGAGTCTGATGTGATGGGGGATTTCAGAGCTCAGGTGCAGCATGGGAGAAGTCCTGAAGGCGATAGTGGGAGGATGAAATAAGAGCTGCAGAGAGAAGGTCTTGTGCAGAGCGAAGATGGCGAGTGGCAGTATATTTAGAAACAAGAGCTGAAATGCAGGAGGGTGGCGTGTTAGTAAGGGCTCTGCAAGTTGGCACCAGTATTTTGAATTTAATTCTGAAAAAGAACTTGAGCCATTGTAGCGACTGGCACAGAGGAGCGGTATTGGAGGAGCAATATGTGTGAGGTAGATTAGTTTGGGGGCAGAGTTCATTACGGACTGTAGTGGGGCTAGTCAGGAGAGAAGAAGGCCGTTTAGGAGTGAGTTACAGGATTCAAGTCTGGACACAACGATTGTCTGGATTATAAATCTGGTAATTCTACAGATGTTATGTAGATGGAGGCAGCATGATCTAGAGAGTAACTAAATGTGGGGAATGAAGGATAGGGCAGAGTTGTAGGTGACCCCAAGGCAGCATATTTTGGAGGCTGGTGTGAAGGTGGTGGTGTTAACAGTGAGGGAAATATCTAGATTAAGGCTGGTTGGAGAGTGATGTAAAAATGGTACATTTTAGATGACAGGAGAACATAATGACACAATGATATTCATGAGACAGGAGAGAAGAGGAGAGGTATGGGAAGCATACCTCCCAAAAGTCCCTCTTTAGGAGATATTAGGGATCCATACCTCCCAAGTGTCCCTCTTTAGGAGATATTAGGGATCCATACCTCCCAAGTGTCCCTCTTTAGGAGATATTAGGAGTAAGTATCTTCCAGGTGTCCCTCTTTAGGAGAGTTTATCTGTTCCTCTTTCCCACCCTAGTGTCCCTGTGTTTAGGATATCAGACTGTGTGGTGTGTGTATAGAAGTGTATCACCCTGATGTCCCTGTGTTTAGGAAATCAGACTGTGTGATGTGTATATAAGTGTATCACCCTGGTGTCCCTGTGTTTAGGAGATCAGACTGTGTGGTGTGTATATAAGTGTATCACCCTGGTATCCCTGTGTTTAGGAGATCAGACTGTGTGGTGTGTATAGAAGTGTATCACCCTGGTGTCCCTGTGTTTAGGAGATCAGACTGTGTGGTGTGTATATAAGTGTATCACCCCGGTGTCCCTGTGTTTAGGAGATCAGACTGTGCGGTGTGTATATAAGTGTATCACCCTGGAATCTCTGTGTTTAGGAGATCAGACTGTGTGGTGTGTATAGAAGTGTATCACCCTGGTGTCCCTGTGTTTAGGAGATCAGACTGTGTGATGTGTATATAATGTATCACCCTGGTGTCCCTGTGTTTAGGAGATCAGACTCTGATGTGTATATAAGTGTATCACCCTGGTGTCCCTGTGTTTAGGAGATCAGACTGTATGGTGTGTATATAAGTGTATCACCCTGGTGTCACTGTGTTTAGGAGATCAGACTGTGTGATGTGTATATAAGTGTATCACCCTGGTGTCCCTGTGTTTAGGAGATCAGACTGTATGGTGTGTATATAAGTGTATCACCCTGGTGTCCCTGTGTTTAGGAGATTAGACTGTGGTGTGTATAGAAGTGTATCACCCTGGTGTCCCTGTGTTTAGGAGATCATACTGTGTGGTGTGTATATAAGTGTATCACCCTGGTGTCCCTGTGTTTAGGAGATTAGACTGTGGTGTGTATAGAAGTGTATCACCCTGGTGTCCCTGTGTTTAGGAGATCATACTGTGTGGTGTGTATATAAGTGTATCACCCTGGTGTCACTGTGTTTAGGAGATCAGACTGTATGGTGTGTATATAAGTGTATCACCCTGGTGTACCTGTGTTTAGGAGATCAGACTGTATGGTGTGTATATAAGTGTATAACCCTGGTGTCCCTGTGTTTAGGAGATCAGACTGTGTGGTGTGTATAGAAGTGTATCACCCTGGTGTCCCTGTGTTTAGGAGATCAGACTGTGTGGTGTGTATATAAGTGTATCACTCTGGTGTCCCTGTGTTTAGGAGATCAGACTGTGTGGTGTGAATATAAGTGTATCACCGTGGTGTCCCTGTGTTTAGGAGATCAGACTCTGATGTGTATATAAGTGTATCACCCTGGTGTCCCTGTGTTTAGGAGATTAGACTGTGGTGTGTATATAAGTGTATCACAGTGGTGTCCCTGTGTTTAGGAGATCAGACTGTGTGATGTGTATATAAGTGTATCACCCTGGTGTCCCTGTGTTTAGGAGATCAGACTGTGTGGTGTGTATATAAGTATATCACATTGCTCCACAGCAATAAAACATACATTAAAGCATGTTTAAACTTCACTATATGTGTTTATAAATTAGTTTGTGTAAATAAATACTTTGGTCTTGCTCTAAATCATTTATTCAGTTACACAAAGAGGTGTCACGTGGTTATGAAATAAGATAAAAATTCTCATTATTGCCCTGCCCATCAGCCATATCTACAGCAATGCCATCTAAAATAAAAAATGTCCCTCTTTGGTCATTTGAACTGTTGGAAGGTTGGGGTGAAGAAAGATAGATTTGGGTGTCATCACCATAGAGATGATGGTGAAATCTGAAGGAGTTTATTAGTTTGCCAAGGGAAAAGGTGTGGATTGAAAAGAGAAAGGGGCCCATCACTGAACCTTGTGGTAATCAATCAGTTATAGGGGTGAAGATTTAGAGTCACAGTAGGAAACACTGAAGAAGTGATTGGAAGGGGGTAGAATGAAAACCAGAAGAGGGCGGTGTCACAGAGGCCTAGGGAGTGGAGAGCTTAACCTTAATCAGCCTTAAATCTTTTTGCCTTTCATATACTTATAGAATAATTTAGGATTTATCTTGCTCTCTTTTGCAGTACTTTTCTTATTTTCAAATTTGGTTAGCCTAATTGCGTGTTTATAGATTTTGTTACATTATTTATATTTTTTTAAATGATGCTTTAGACCCTTCTGATTTAAACACTTTAAAAGCCTGTGTCTAATTTCTCATGTCCCTGAAAACTCTTTATCAAGGCACATTGGTCTTAATTTGCTCTTCTTGTACATATCCCCCAGTGGTATAAATTGTTGTGTATATTTCTGTAAGAGCATTTTAAACATCTCTCATTCATTTTTACCTTTGAAGTTTACATCCCACTGAACGTCCTTTAATACTGGTTTTAGGATTATAAAATTAGCCTTTTTAAAGTTGAATATGTTGGTTAAACCCTTGCTAATGGGTTTCTTGTAACAGATTTAAAAGGAAACCATATTGTGGTCACTGTTGTCTAAATGTTCCTCACCTGTATACTGTTTACCATTTCAGAATTGTTTGAGAGCACTAGGTCCAGCAAGGCCTCTTTTCTAATTGGTGCCTCTACTAGTTGGGACACGAAGTAGTCATTAACCGTGCTTTCAAAATAATCTATCTTAGTTGTGCTGGAAGTCATATTTCTCCTGTCAGTATCACCGTAGTTAAAATCCCCATTGTTATTACATTTCCTGACTGAGAAGATTTTTTCATTTGCAGTAAAAGTTGGGCTTCTTTAACCCCTTAGTGACAGCCGCGTTCGTACGCGGCTGTCACCTTAACGCCCGCCGAACATTTTTTTTTTTTTTTTCAAACAAGTCCGGAGTCTCCGAGCGGCGTGCAGCCGCACGGAGACCCGGATTTCCGTGACTTACCAGGTACGTCCTCTGTCACTAAGTGACAGTTTCTGCGGGATGTACCTGGTAAGTCATCCGTCGTTAATGGGTTAAAGGGATAGTAACACTTAAGTATTACTAATCCCTATAGTAAAGTCCTATTAAAAATAAATGTATTGCCCCCAGTGTCATCTTTCAAACCTTTCTGGTATGAGAGATAATCGCTCCTAAAGTTGCCCTCCCCCTTCCCCGTAGTCAGCGTTCTAGCTGACTGCAGGGAAGTCTGTCGTACGACTGTCAGGCGGCTCTCCAGCACAGCCAGATCGCGTTACTAAAAAAAGAAAACTTTCACTGAAATGGTCTTCTACGTGTGTTTGGTTTGCAAGCAAACGTAGAAGACTGTTTTAGTGAAAGATTTTTTTTATTAACGCGATTGCGGCTCTGCTGCAGAGCCACCTGATGATCTATGACCGGATTTCCCTTCAGTCACAACAACGCTGACTTTTGGGGAAGGGGGAGGGCAACTTTAAGAGCGATTATCTCTCAAACCATAAAGGTTTGAGAGATGACACTGGGGGCAATACGTTTATTTTAAATAGGACTTTACTATAGGGATTAGTAATACTTAAGTATTACTATCCCTTTAAACTCCCCAATATTAAGTGGCTTGTAGCAAATCCCCATTAACATATTTTTACTATGTGTGCCCCCAGTGTGTAGTTCATTAATATCTTCCCTTATACTGGGTTTTAAGACACGCATTACATGTAGGCATACCCCATACCTCTTTTATTAACCCTATCCCTCCTAAAGAGTGAATAACCCTCTAGACTGACTGCCCAGTCTTGTGCGGGCCCGGACTGGGACAAAAAATAGGCCCGGGTATTTAAGGCTGAGCAGCCCACGGTGATCGTGGGCGGAGCTTATAATCACGTGTGGTGCACCGCACAGCCACGCGTTGATTGCCCTCCCACCAGGAAACTTGTAACTAGGTGGCCGTCTTTCAGAAAGTGAAAGACGGTCCAAACTCGTTTAATTATTATTATTATTTTTTTAAACGCCCGGACCTGCCCACCGGGCAAATGCCCGGTATGCCCGATAACCAGTCCGGGCCTGGTCTGGTGTATCATGTAACCAGGTTTCAGAAGCACCGGTCAGATCTTACTGCTCATACCCAGCAATCCGTTCCAGTTCCCCCATCTTACCAGCCAGGCTACGGGCATTTACATCCATACATCATCCATACATGCATTCTACTTGCCTTTTATCAGCAAATAAATATATAAACACACCAGGGGTGTCCGCAGACTTGCTTCCAGGGGCGGGTGGGGTTGGCAGAGCTATAGTATTTATTTAGGAAATGTTTTACCGGGAAGAATACATTGCGATTTCTCTCGTTTTCATGTAGGTCCTGGGCAGTTTACAGCAACGAGCTACATATTTACATAAACTGAGAAACATTATATATACACACACATAAATATATATATATAATATACTAAAAATCTATACACAGTTACATAATCATTCTACATATAAAGAAGCTGTTATTTATCAGGATTTTAGACTGGAAGAGGATCTGATTTTTGGGGGGTAGATTATTCCAGACTTCCTGAGCTCTGAAGGAGAAGGCAGATCGACCGGCTTCTTTCTTGTCTTGTGGAATACTCATTATTAATCTTTATTTATATATCTTCAGATTATTACACAGCGTTGTACAGTAGGGAATACACATACAGAGGTATTAAAGGGATAGTAATACTTCGTTTTAACTTTATTTTATTTTGTAGGCATTAAAAAAACATGAAGAACGATATAAGTCTTATCTCTCAAACCTTTATGGTTTATGAGATATTCACAAGCAAAGTTTCCCCTCCCGCCCCTTTTACCTAGTGTAAGCCATCTCTTCTCAGATGTGGAATCCAGTCCATAGACCAGACAGGTAACAGCAGGGGACAATCTTCTTCCTATGAGAACAATGAAAGCCCTGCCCCCTTGACAAGTTTTTCAGCTTTTTCCCTTATCTTAACTGAAGATTGTCCCTCTCTGGAGTCTACCTGGGCACCTCCCTTCTGATCTGGCTGAGCAGTGTTACATCAGTAAAAGGGGCGGGAGGGGGATACTTTATCATTGAATTACTCCTGAACTACAAGTCTGACAGAATTGAAATAACACTCTCCAAAGACCCGGTAATTCACTGTGAGATCCGGAGTTTCTGAAAACCGGAAAGTTCCCAGGTACGTATACACGCGTGTGTGTATACATGTATGTGTGATCAACAACATATTTGTTTTGGTCCATACTTCGGAGGCCATAATGCAGGCGTGTGCTTCATGGGTGTCTTTGGGGGTGAATTTGCCCACCCCTTCCCCCTTACACTGGTCCACTCCATAGAAACACAGAGTCTGGCCTCGGGGTCATAGTCTCACTCCAGCTCTCCATACTAACTATAACCTCCGCTCCACTGATAACATCTCACTTCTCCCACCCACTGACCAGCAGTTCATGTGACAGGAGGCACTTACACCCCCTTCTGTGTCCCACCTACCTTCCTCTAGACTGTGAATTCTCACCAGCAGGGGGCTCTGGTCCTGTTGTTTTCCATGTTCCATTTGTACCATTTAAAGGGATAGTAATGTTTCATAATAAAAGCAGCTCTAATTAATCATCATAGTATTTGGACCTTGGAGAGTGTTATATCAATACTGTCAGAGTTGTAGTACAAGAGTAATTCAATGACAAAGTATCCCCCTCCCACCCCTTTTACTGATGTAACACTGCTCAGCCAGAGCAGAAGGGAGGTGCCCAGGTAGACTGCAGAGAGGGACAATCTTCAATTAAGATAAGGGAAAACCCTGAAAACCTGTCAAGGGGGGCAGAGCTTTCATTGTTCTCATAGGAAGAAGATTGTCCTCTTCTGTTATCTGTCTGGTCTATGGACTGGATTCCACATCTGAGAAGAGATGGCTTACACTAGGTAAAAGGGGGGGAGGGGGAAAGTTTGCTTGTGAATATCTCTCAAACCATAAAGGTTTGAGAGATAAGACTTATATCGTTCTTCATGTTTTTTTAATGCCTACAAAATAAAATAAAGATAAAAGGAAGTATTACTATCCCTTTAAAATGTTTTGTCCCACCCCCCCTCGCGACTAAGCCCCACCCCTTTTATGACGCGGATCACGTCATTACCCTCCCCGATCGGCACTGACAGGGTTACCCTCCGGGTAGCCTTGCCTGTCAAGTTCCCAGCTATGCGTATATATTAACCCTTTGAACACAAGAGCGGTATGTAACACATTGCGGACACCTCTGGCACACACAGGGTTAAATGGGTCTATAATGTACAAGCAGAGGCTAGCTTGCACCTCCCTGCAGCTCTATGGCAGCCTCCTCTCTCCATGGCTGCGCTGCCTGCTCTCACCCACACCGCGGTCTCTGTATTTAGGTGATGTCTTACTATAAATACCACGTACGGACGGACAGACGGAGGGACAGATGGGGTGGGGTGACCAGGCAGGTGCACCCAATATACACAGAAATAAATAGCTTTTATATCAAGGTGATGGTCCTATATTATAAGGGGGACCCCAGCTCCCCACATCCATCGTGACCTCCTATCCATGTGGACAGACAGACAGACAGACACAGATATCCCTATGGCCTCCCCTTTGTCTGTCACTGAGTGTCTTCTCCCCCACCCCCCTTTGTCCTTCCTCTGTAAATCCCCAATTCTCTCTTTCACTTCCCCCTCCCCGCTCACTCACCAGCTATTCTTATAACCCCCATCTTCCGCTGGCAGAGGACGGCTGTGGGATTGAGAGATGCAGTGAAAGGGTTAACCCACCTCCCTGTTACCTTCCCCCAGTCTCTTCCCCTCTCTGACCTTTCCACGAATATCTTTCCTCTCCCCACCCCCCATCCTTATCTCTCCCTGGGGCTGGTTTCCCCCTTCCCTCCCATCCTCACCCTCCGCATTCTATTCCTGGTCTCTGCGCTCCTCTCCGCACAGCTGACCCCCTTCCCTGCTCTGCCCAGCCCGCAGCCTTCTGGAGGTGGGGGCATTATGTGCTGCTTGGGGGCACTCCTAGCCAGGTCTGAGGTCTGGCATCCTACTGCAAATAGCTGGCATTGTACCCAGCACGCCGTATTATCTACAGTGCCCACACACATGCACTGAAACAGGGGTCTGGGCTCTCTTACCTGGGGGGGGAAAGCAGAGGATTAACACTTTCAGTGCCAGGCACTGAGCTACACACTGCATTGTCAACCCCTTTGCCTCTTACCTGGCTGTAGAACACTGCAACAAAGAAAAATCGCACAGAGTTGTGATACCACAGAGCTACCAGCGTGTAAATGCCAATCGCTTCTCTGTGCCAGGTGCCCTAAATGTACCTCTCCTCACTATTACCGAATGAATACATAGACGGGTGTAAAGCAGTACTGGGCACACAGACACCATGCTGCTGTTAAGGACTACAGTGTCTCAGGTGCCCATCCCTAGTGTAAACCTCTGAGTGCCACAGGGTACACAATGCATTGCAAAGCAATAAAGCCTCACCGCATAGACAGCAAATATTCTCCCAAACAAAGGGTTAACACCTACATACACCTAGACACACACATATACACACACACATACACACACACATATACACACATCTACACATCCACACACCTACCATACACCTAGACATACACCTACACACACACACACCTACACAAACACGTATACACACACACCTTACACATACACCTACACATACACACACACCTACACAAACACATATATACACACACCTATCATACACCTAGACATACACCTACACACACATCTACACAAACACATACACACACACCTACACAAACACATATACACACACACCTACACAAACACATATACACACACCTACCATACACCTAGACATACACCTACACACACACAAACACATACACACACACCTACACAAACACACCTACACAAACACACCTACACAAACACATACACACACACCTACACAAACACACCTACACAAACACATATACACACACACCTACACATACACCTTACACATACACCTACACATACACATATATACAAACACACACACAAACACATATACACAAATATACACATACAGAGACACATATACACAGACATGCACCTACACAGATACATACACACACCTACTCACATATACACAGATACATACACACACCTACACAGATACATACACACACCTACTCACATATACACAGATACATACACACACCTACTCACATATACACAGATACATGCACACACCTACTCACATATACACAGATACATGCACACACCTACTCACATATACACAGATACATGCACACACCTACACAGATACATACACACACCTACTCACATATACACAGATACATACACACACTTACACAGATACATACACACACGGATACACATATACATTTATGCATTATGGTTACCGTGTATATAGAACCCAATGGCTCTGTGCAGTTACGTCTGGGTGCAACATACAAGGGCAGCGATTTGGCGGGATTGGGGGATAACGCCATTCTTAGCGTTGCGTTTCATTAGTAACTGATCCTTGTTTGCTAATTTATGCGGTGCTGCACACACATTGTTTCAGACACTTTGGGGCACAGAGCTTTAAACACTGTATTTACACGCGTCTGTGCCTAGTTATTAACACTTTGAATGCCAGAAGAGTGTGCAATGCATTGCAAGGCAACAAATGTTTTTTTCCAGAACTGGATAGGCGGCTTTTAGAAAATCGTGTCTCAAAAATGTTGTGATGTTTCTTTTCCTCTCCCATGAGCACACGGGCCAGGGCCGAGTAGAGATGTTCTCTCTTGAATCATTCTAAGGGGTCATTAGGATTTTCTGTCCATAGTAATATAAGGGGGGTTGTTATCTTGAGGTTCTGCTTCCCCTTTAAGGACCAAATTGGTGAATTTGTAGCGACACATCATTACATACACCCCATTGAGAAGAAGGTATGGAAACGTGACGATAATGTTCCCGTCTGGTGCTAGAGCGCAATGCTTTTTGGAAGACGAAATGGGTGAGTTGCACTATGTGCACCAGAGGGGTCTGGTATGTGCGTGCGCGTTCTTTTCCACCCGGGCGCACGCTATGTACAAAGTGGGATCAGTTCTAATAAGATCTAAATTCATCCTTTTCCTCACAGCAGCTGTAAGCGTGACTTTAAAGGGATAGTAATGTTTCATAATAAAAGCAGCTCTAATTAATCATCATAGTATTTGGACGTTGGAGAGTGTTATTTCAATTCTGTCAGAGTTGTAGTACAAGAGTAAGTCAATGATAAAGTCTCCCCCTCCCGCCGTTTTTTACTGATGTAACACTGCTCAGCCAGATCAGAAGGGAGGTGCCCAGGTAGACTGCAGAGAGGGACAACCTTCAATTAAGATAAGGAAAAACCTGAAAAACTTGTTAAGGGGGGCAGGGCTTTCATTGTTCTCATAGGAAGAAGATTATCCCCTGCTGTTATCTGTCTGGTCTATGGACTGGATTCCACATCTGAGAAGAGATGACTTACACTAGGTAAAAGGGGCGGGAGGGGAGACTTTGCTTGTGAATATCTCATAAACCATAAAGGTTTGAGAGATAAGACATATCATTCTTCATGTTTTTTTAATGCCTACAAAATAAAAGTAAAGTTAAAACGAAGTATTACTATCCCTTTAAGTGGGCGTTCAGTTAGGGCCTCTGCTTCAGAACAAAAACGGAGTCATTCTGGGGCAAACCAACAGCACCACAGGGGACAAATACACATTTCCAATACGCCTATTGATTAAAATTGAGCTTTAAACCTCTTGAATGCTAAAGAGGTCTCCAACGCATGACTTTGCAATGACCTCTCTAGCGTTAAGGGGATTATACGTGAATTTAAATCAGTTCTGAATGTATATTTAATCCCTGGGATGCAGTTGGTTTGCCCCACAGTGACTCCACTGTGTTTTGTATGGGAACAAGTAAAGAAATCCGGACTTATTCCTGTAGACTTCACTGCTGCGGCCCTTTAGGGACAGTCTGGGAACCTGGCCTTGAATATATGATGCTTCTTCCTGGTTTCCAGACGTCGAGGGGGAAGCCATTTTCCTGTCTCTCCTCACTTCCTGCTCTGTGTTACACAGTAAAATGGCGCATCCTGACCAGGAAGTGAGGAGTATACCTCCCAAGTGTCCCTCTTTAGGAGATATTAGGGTGACCCATACCTCCCAAGTGTCCCTCTTTAGGAGATATTAGGGTGAACCATACCTCCCAAGTGTCCCTCTTTAGGAGATATTAGGGTGAACCATACCTCCCAAGTGTCCCGCTTTAGGAGATGTTAGGGTGAACCATACCTCCCAAGTGTCCCTCTTTAGGAGATATTAGGGTGAACCATACCTCCCAAGTGTCCCTCTTTAGGAGATATTAGGGTGACCCATACCTCCCAAGTGTCCCTCTTTAGGAGGGACAGTCCCTCTTTGAGACCCACTCTGATGTCCCTGTATTCAGGAGATCAGACTGTGTGGTGTATATATATATTATTGTATCATATTGCTCTACAACAACTCACATTATTGTTTGTTTAAACGTCAGTATATGTGTTTATACATTATCTGTGTAAATAAAATACTTTGGTCTTGTTATGTCATTTACATACCTGGGAACTTCCAGTCGAGGGCTACCCGGAGGGTAGTCCTCTGTTCACCAGGGGGTGACAAAAATGACGCTAATCGCGTCAAAAAGGGGCGGGGCTTGCCGCGAGTGGGGGGGGGGCTTAACCCTTTGAGTGCCAGAGTGGTACGGAATGCATTGCAAAGCAATGCATTCCTTACTACTCTGGCACTCAGAGGGCTAGGGACTGAGTATCAGCAGGAGAAAAAGCGGATGTGGCAGAGTTTCAATAGAAACTCTCCACATCCGGAGGAATCAGCCTCTGCCCCGGAGACCCGGTAAAGTTCTGTCAGAACCGGAGTCTCCGGGGCAAATCCGGAGAGTTCCCAGGTATGGTCATTTAATAGGTTACACAAGTAGGTGTCAATTGGTCCTGAAATAGCCTAAAAATTCTCGTTAATGCCCCGCCCACCAGTCACGCCCCCAGCAACACCCCCTAAAACACATATGTCCCTCTTTGGCAATTCGAAATGTTGGGAGGTAGTGAGGAGTGCACAGGAAAATGGCCCCACCCCAGCCTCCTGACCAGGAAGTGAAGAGTGGATGGGAAAATGGACGTCTCCTGACCAGGAAGTGAGGAGTGCATGGGAAAATGGCCGTCTCCTGACCAGGAAGTGAGGAGTGGATGGGAAAATGGCCGTCTCCTGACCAGGTAGTGAGGAGTGCATGGGAAAATGGACGTCTCCTGACCAGGAAGTGAGGAGCGGATGGGAAAATGGACGTCTCCTGACCAGGAAGTGAGGAGCGGATGGGAAAATGGACGTCTCCTGACCAGGAAGTGAGGAGCGGATGGGAAAATGGCCGTCTCCTGACCAGGTAGTGAGGAGTGCACAGGAAAATGGCCGTCTCCTGACCAGGTAGTGAGGAGTGCACAGGAAAATGGCCCACCACAGCCTCCTAACAACGAAGTGAGGAGTGCACAGGAAAATGATTCCCTCCAACTGCCTCACCAGGAGGTGATGTGTGCTCAGGAAAGTGATTCCCCCCCCAGCCTCCTGACCAGGAAGTGAGGAGTGCACAGGAAAGCCACCCGTCCACCTCCTGACCAGGAAGTGAGCAGTGCACAGGAAAATGACCCCTCCCCTGACTCCTGAGCAGGAAGTAAGGAGTGCACAGGAAAACTGCTCCCCCAACTCCTGAGCTGATAAAGCTGATGTCTCGCTTTTTGTCTGTGTGACTGTATACAAAGCCAATATCTGTCCTTCTGTCTGCGTGACTGTATATAAATCCTATATGTCTGTCTGTCTGTGTGACAGTATATAAAGCTGATGTGTTTGTCCGTCTGTCTGTGTGACAGTATATAAAGCTGATGTGTTTGTCCGTCTGTCTGTGTGACAGTATATAAAGCTGATGTGTCTGTCCGTCTGTCTGTCTGACCGGACCTGGTAATGTCCATTGCTCTCCAGGACAGACCAGGGAATGAGACAAATGTCTGTGTATTCTCCCTGGTAAAACATTTCCTAAATAAATCCTCCCCCCCAGAGGTGCAGTCGCCCCAGAATTCATCCTCTTTTTGTCTCTATACATAAGACCCAAAGTGATCTGGGGGGATGGGGGGAACTGTGCCCTCAGTTTGCAGCAATCTGTGTGAGGGGGGGCGCACCTGGAAAGGGGGGAGAGGGGGTCGGAATGCAGAGGGTCAGGGGAGGATTTGTACCTCCAGGAGGTGAGGGGGGATGGTTGGAATTTGACTCTTAAATAAAGGCCCCATTCAGTCTGATTTAGGACCACGAGGGACCTGCAGGATCAGTACTATAGCTGGAAGCACAGGCCCCAATAATGCACAGTATCGGGACAGGCTGAGTGCGGGGGAGCCCCAATAATGCACAGTATCGGGACAGGCTCAGTGCAGGGAGCCCCAATAGTGCACAGTATCGGGAAAGGCTCAGTGAGGGGAGCCCCAATAGTGCACAGTATCTGGACAGGCTGAGTGCGGGGGAGCCCCAATAATGCACAGTATCAGGACAGGCTCAGCACAGGGAGCCCCAATAGTGCACAGTATCAGGACAAGCTCAGTGCAGGGAGCCCCAATAATGCACAGTATCAGGACAAGCTCAGTGCAGGGAGCCCCAATAATGCACAGTATCGGGACAGGCTCAGTGCAGGGAGCCCCAATAATGCACAGTATCAGGACAAGCTCAGTGCAGGGAGCCCCAATAATGCACAGTATCAGGACAAGCTCAGTGCAGGGAGCCCCAATAATGCACAGTATCGGGACAGGCTCAGTGCAGGGAGCCCCAATAGTGCACAGTATCAGGACAAGCTCAGTGCAGGGAGCCCCAATAATGCACAGTATTATCAGGACAAGTTCAGTGCAGGGAGCCCCAATAATGCACAGTATCAGGACAGGCTCAGTGCAGGGAGCCCCATTAATGCACAGTATCAGGACAGGCTCAGTGCAGGGAGCCCCAGTGATGCACAGTATCAAGACAGGCTCAGTACAGGGAGCCCCAACAATGCACAGTATCAGGACAGGCTTGGTGCAGGGGGATCTGCAATGATGCACAGTATCAGGACAGGCTCAGGAAGGGCTAATTCTGTGTACAGTAGTCTGACTGAACGTTATCAGGACAGGCTCAGACAGTGCTGGTTACTATATAATGTAGTGTGATCTGACTGTACATTATCAGGACAGGCTCAGACAGTGCTGGTTACTATATAATGTACTGATCCAACTGTACATTATCAGGACAGGTTCAGAAAGTGCTGGTTACTATAGAATGTAGGTGATCTGACTGTACATTATCAGGACAGGCTCAGACAATGCTAGTTACTATGTAATGTAAGTGGTCACCTGACTGTACGTTATCAGGACAGGCTTAGACAGTGCTGGTTACTATATAATGTAGTGATCTGACTGTACATTATCAGGACAGGCTCAGACAGTGCTGGCTACTATGTAAAGTAGGTGATCACCTGACCATATATTATCAGGACAGGCTCAGACAGTGATGGTACTTGATAATGTAGGTGATCTCGTGAATGGACAGGCTAAGACAATCCTTGCTGTATGTTAACTAGATTGCAAGCTCTGTGGGTCAGTGTGTCTGGCTGAGCAGTGTCTCCAGTTAGTTACAGATACAGACGTGCCGAGCGTAGTATGGAATACAGACAGGCTATAGATGTTCAGCACCTCACTGCCAGGTTTCTCTACTGGAGGTGAAGGAGTTAACACAGGTGGGGAGGAATGCTTCCCCAAACCGGGGGGAGAAGAGGAACTCGTTACCCTCCCCCCTGCTACCAGGGTCTATTTAGGGAGTCAGAAAGGGGAAGGCTTCCTTTGTATTGTGCGGGTATCCAGAAAGTAAGGGGAGGGCTGTGGGGTGGAAAAGAGGAACAGCCCTACCCCCCCTTCCCTCACTCCCCCCCCCCCCCCACCTGCCTCTGAGAACAAAGGGAGACGTTACAGGTGGGAAATCCACTGAAGATTAACTGCTTACAAACTGGTTCCACCAGGATCCTCCGAGGACTCCCCCTCCCCCATCTTATTAGATTGTAAGCTCTGGGGGAAGCTGAACGAATACTTTCTAGACTTAAGGGGAAATGTCACTTAATTATAAGTGAACGGAGGCCACACGTAAAAGACAGAAGTGGGTACATTCAGGGAAAAACCAGGTGACAAATAATCATCCACACGTTTTCCATGGAGACAGAAATGTCTGTTTCACTGGATATTTATACCGATGGATTTGGATATTTATACCGATGGATTTGTATTGTTCTGTCACTGTGAGACTCAATAAACACATCATTATTTATAATGTGTATCCGCCCCTTCATTATGTGTACTGTCTATCCGTCCCTTCATTATGTATACTGTGTATCCGCCCCTTCATTATTTATACTGTATATCTGCCACCTTCATTATTTATACTGTGTATACGCCCCTTCATTATCTGTATTGTATCTCAACCGCTTCATTATTTATACTCTATATCCACCCCTTCATTATTTATATTGTATATCCACCCACTTCATTATTAATACTGTGTGCCTGCCCCTTCATTATACTGCATATCCGCCCCTTCATTATTTATAATGTGTATCCGCCCCTTCATTATATTGTGTATCCTCCCCCTTCATTATACTGCATATCCACCCCTTTGTTATTTATGCAAATATCTACCCCTTCATTATACTGTGTATCCACCCCTCCATTATTTATACTGTATATCCGCCACCTTCATTATTTATACTGTGCATCCACCCCTTCATTATACTGTGTATACGCTCCTTCATTATCTATATTGTATATCCACCCCTTCATTATTTATACTGTATATCCGCCACCTTCATTAGTTACACTGCATATATGCCCCTTCATTATCTAGATTGTATATCCACCCCTTCATTATTTATACTGTATATCCCCCACTTTCATTATGTATACTGTGTATCCGCCCCTTCATTATACTGTGTATACGCCCCTTCATTATCTATACTGTATATCCACCCCTTCATTATTTATATTGTGTATACGCCCCTTCATTATCTGTATTGTATTTCCACCCCTTCATTATTTATACTGTGTATCCGCCCTCATTATTTATACTGTATATCCGCCACCTTCATTATTTATACTGTGTATCCGCCCCTTCATTATTTATATTGTGTATACGCCCCTTCATTATCTATATTGTATATCCACCCCTTCATTATTTATACTGTCTATCCGCCCCTTCATTATTTATATTATGTATATGCCCCTTCATGATCTATATTGTATATCCACCCCTTCATTATTTATACTGTGTATCCACCCCTTCATTATTTATATTGTGTATACGCCCCTTCATTATCTATATTGTATATCCACCCCTTCATTATTTATACTGTCTATCCGCCCCTTCATTATTTATATTCTGTATAAGCCCCTTCATTATCTATATTGTATATCCACCCCTTCATTATTTATACTGTGTATCCACCCCTTCATTATACTGTGTATCCACCCCTCCATTATTTATACTGTGCATCCACCCCTTCATTATACTGTGTATATGCTCCTTCATTATCTATATTGTATATCCACCCCTTCATTATTTATACTGTATATCCCCCACTTTCATTATGTATACTGTCTATCCGCCCCTTCATTATTTATACTGTGTATCCGCCCCTTCATTATACTGTGTATACGCCCCTTCATTATCTATACTGTATATCCACCCCTTCATTATTTATATTGTGTATACGCCCCTTCATTATCTATACTGTATATCCACCCCTTCATTATTTATACTGTGTATCCGCCCCTTTATTATTTATACTGTATATCCGCACCTTCATTATTTATACTGTGTATCCGCCCCTTCATTATTTATATTGTGTATACGCCCCTTCATTATCTATATTGTATATCCACCCCTTCATTATTTATACTGTGTATCCGCCACCTTCATTATTTATACTGTGTATCCGCCCCTTCATTATTTATATTGTGTATACGCCCCTTCATTATCTATATTGTATATCCACCCCTTCATTATTTATACTGTGTATCCACCCCTTCATTATTTATACTGTTATCCACCCCCTTCATTATGTATACTGTGTATCTGCCCCTTCAGTATTTATACTGTACTTCGTCTCACTCATTATTTATACTGTATACCAGCCCCTTCATTGATTATACTGTATCCGCCCCCTTCATCAGTCCCAGCACATCCTATATAATAATTCACTAAGTGTGTGTGTTTGTCACTGCTGCTCCGTATCAGCCGCGGCGCGGGCAGTCTGTACCGCGCATGACTTCACGGCGGCCGTTGCTGGGTGGCACTGTGGCCCATGTACACGGGCTCTTCAACTAGTAGCATATAAAATTATAGGGTGCCCAGACCACTCCACAGTGTGTGTTAGGGGTGTCCAAACCAATCCACAGTGTCTGTTAGGGGCGCCTGGACAATTCCATAGTGCATGTTAGGGGCACCCAGACCATTCCACAGTGCGTTAGGCGTGACCAGACCACTCCACAGTACATTTTAGAGGTGCCTGGAATGTTCCAGAGTGCATATTAGGAGTGCCCGAAATGTTCCAGAGTGCCTATTAGGGGTGTCTGGAATGTTCCAGAGTGTGTATTAGGGGTGCCTGGAATGTTCCAGAATATGTTAAAGGGATAGTAATGTCTTACATAATGAAAAAGTAATATTATAGATAGTCAAAAAAAAAAAAAATCCATTGATGCCAGTCTGATCTCAGTCTGATCTTTGTGACCTTTATGAGACATATAACATTTTAATTTATATAAGACATTAGTAACCCTTTAAGGGTAGGGTTGCCACCCAGCCTGTATTTTACCGGCAGGCCGGTATTTTTTTTAAGAAAAGGTGTCAACCCTATGTAAGGGGTGCTCAGAATGTTCCACAGTGCATATCGGGGTGCCCAGAATGTTCCACAGTGCATGTTAGTGATGCTTGGAATGTTCCACATTGCATATTAGGGGTGCCCAGAATGTTCCACAGTACATGTTAGGGGTGCTTGGAATGTTCCACACTGCATATTAGGGGAGACCTGAGAAAGTAATGAGAACCACCGTTGTACTCCTTCAAAAACGGAGAATTTGTGTCTGACGGATTATGTTGGCAGAGATCAGTATGATGACCTATAGGTTGTAACCTCTGACCCTTGACACAAGTGCTCTTCTTGTGCCTGGCGTGTGCAGTGTAACAAGGGGCACTTGGAATTAAAGTGGACTCCATTTAAAGGAACAGTAACACCTCCTAATGACATCAGAATGTGGGAAAAAAGAATCCTAAATGCCACTAAGAATCCGTTCCGTGTTTGTTGGTTCTCCAAAATGATTATTTTCTTAGCACTGGACATCATGTGTATAGAGGCAAACCTGATTCTCTATGCAGGACTCCGGGCCCTCAGACTCCTCCCCGTTAATCTTCTTACAGTCCTTTAGTGGCAGCGGAGTAGTCGGCGTACCTGGGAACTTTTGAAATGAGCTCACACTGAGATCTTTGAATTGTTAACCATTTACACTCCCAAGAAAGTAGAATGTAGGCGCTGTGTCAGTGTTTGCTGTGACCCAGAGAGGATCCACCAGTCATCACGGAACCTTTAACATTCTACAGTTCTGAGATCTCTCTTCTCACACGCTCCTCAGACCAGCGGGATTTCTCCCCCTGACCTTCTGGTACAAATGTCACTAATCTGGACATTAAGTAAGCAGTAAATTGGTGTAAATCAGATAGTAAGAGACACTGGACTCTCTCACCCTGAGAATTTGGCACTTCACCCTAAGACCCTGAGAGTTCCCAGGTATGGTAGTCGGGTCCAGCCACTCCACTGTGAATCCTGTATGCCTTTGTGCACAATATCCGCTACTAATTAAAGGTTAATTTGATTTGTGGAGAACCAATTCATAGTGATCATTAGGATTTTCCTCCCAGATTAAGGTAAGTGAGGGGTTAATACTGGGAAGTGTTGGTGAACCTTTTGAGCGCCAGAGGGGTAAACATTTTGGCACTTTAACGGTTAAGCCTTTATGGATAAGGGTGTGTGCAATGCATTGGACTATACTTCCCATCATCCTCTGCCTGCCAGTACAGGTCTATAGGTGCAGCTTTGTGTGAGAGGGGAGCGCTGGATCACACATCAGCATCCCATTGAGGCACCAGAAGGGAAATTGAGGCAATAGACTGGAGTAGGCTGCGCAGTGTAAGGCCCTCCAGTTCCTGCTGTCGAATTGCAGGGGATGATGGCAGTTGTAATCTGGCAGAATCTAAAGCGCCCCACGTTGCCCACCACTGGACTATATTCTCGATTAAGGCAATGAGTTCAAAGGTCAGATAATAAAGCTCTCCTGTGATTGGCTGGAATTTCAGTGAGCAGCACAGGCACATCCTGGAATTCTCATTGGAGAAAAGACCGATCGTCAGTAGAAAACCCAGGGAGCTGTATTAAAGGCACGCAATGGTTAAACTTACAGTTATATAAAACAGCAAGATGTAAACTCACCTACATGTCCATGCTATGACAGAATTTGTATATAGATGAGATCACGGATGTTTTCCCAGCAGGGAGAGGGAAACCATTTTCTTTTGCACTCTTTATTTCCTGGTCAGGAGGCAGCACTGTACTTTGCATAATGCAGCAGGAAGTGAGGAGTGGGACAGAAAATAGACCCCCCCGCCCCTGGTTTTGCAAGAAAGCAGCACAAACGATATCCTGAAATCTTAAAGGCTTACAGAAGTCATGTTAGATGGCTTTTCCTGCTGAGTAAAGGAAGAGTACACTGATTTCTGGGAGATGCTTTATTTAAACGTTATTATATGGTCCAATGACCAATTAAAGTAAAGGGTGCACTTTCAATACTAGTTCATAGCCTGGGTGTAACTACAGAACTGCACTCACAGGACTTTCACTCAATTGCTCAAAATGTAACACACGCACACATTCTCCAGTTAAAATTTGGGTTTTTGCTGAGTCTTGAGGAAAGTCTCAGTTAAGACCAAAACATCGACTTTACTTCATTTTGGTTCATATTTTTTTATGTGGAAATATATATAATATTCTTGGTGTGTAATAACTTGTGGACGGAGCTGTGAATCTAATTTCCATACCTGGAAACATTCATATTGACTTGACCCCGAGACCTTTAAATATTAACCCTTATATTTCATGCGTTGGAAACCTCTCTAGCATTCAAGGGGTTAAAAGTCCAGCAATTAGTAGATCTCCCACCTCTCCCTTGTAGCTGTTGATTTTCTCCAGGTTGCCTCCTATTGCCTCAGGTGAGTAGTAACATGGAGACCTGGAGTGAGAGGTTAAACATCTCCCCCTGCTGGTCTTCTCATGTAAGTGTCAGTAGCCTCTTCTCTTGGGGTCAATGTATAGGAATATACACACACACACACATATGTTACCTGTAATAAAGGCCAAGGCTTCAATACCAAAGCAGCAGGGGGCGCTTGTTATCTCCTCTCAGCTTTCTTCCAGTTGTGTATGTTTCAAAACAACACATACTTATTGACTATATATTCTGCAAATGCACATTATGTAAAGTTAAATTGCGTTAACTTTTTCATTCAAATCCATGTATGTTTGTTTTACATTTTAATGTGCCTGACAGTAAACTCCCTAGATCGATTTCCAAAGAGCTTTCTGTCAGACTGTGAAATCAGGGATCGTGATACAATGTATCATCTCCCAGGACCATTCTTGTTTTTCCTCAGCATAAAAGTAATAAAATGTACATGTTTTGCTTAATAACAGTTCATTATCCCTTTAAAGGAGTGCTTACAATGTTAACCCGTGGGGCATGGCAACAAGACAGGCTGCTGGGTTCTCCCTGCTTAATCACAAGTGAGTAATCAGTGTCTCAGTAATTGTGACTGATCTATCTGGGCTTCACTGGGGATATCCATAAAATATGACCCAGAGGCGTAACTAGAAGTCACCGGGCCTGGTACAAAAGTTGCCATGGCCCCCCCGACCACATTGGTCCCCCTATTGGCCATCTCCACTGGACACCTTCGCAATGCTCCCAATCTCCACATTTCCTCCCCATCTCCACATTGCCCCCCATCTCCACATTGCCCTCATATTGCCCCCCCGTGTCTGTTTCCTACCTCCCTGCTGGTCCAGCAGCATAGCAGGAGAGGTCTGTGCAGACTCTATACTGATGAAGCTCCCGCGCGGTCCTCTCTACAGTAATGCAGATCGATGGAATATTATGTAATCTCCCAGCACCCTGCATTACTAAAGAGCCAGAGATGGAGCTCAGCTGCTAGAGGTCTGTGCTGAAGACAGACCTCAGCATGTTGTGGGCAGCAGATGGGGGTCAGCCCGGTCGCAGGAGCGACGCCACTGATATGACCAGAGTTGGTAACCTCTGCTTTAAAGAATCGTCTGTTCTTAAAATGGACCAGACACCTTGGATGTATTTAGTTCATTGTAAAAAGAAGTAAAAACTGCCTAAATGTTCTGCTGTAACTTGTAATATTAATAGTTTTTCAGAAATTACTTTATGGCGTTACAGTCTGGCATTTTTTGCTAATTAGTCGATGTGCCAAGCCAGTGTTACCACACAGTGTGGTATGAATGAATCCAGGCGGAGTCCACACACTTTGGGTGTGTCTAATAGCACAGGGAGGGGTAAGATTGGCCTGGAATGTAACTAATATGCATAATGTACCGGGAATTAGCATGAAGTGCCAGACTGTTTTGCCAACATATAATGGTCCAATTCTCAACTATAAGTTAATTGACATAAAAATATGTAAAACAGCATATCGACAGATTTTAATTCTCTTAAAGAACACAAAATATGTCTTAGGGTAAAGCGTGGTACCATAGAAAATGCAGGACACTGGTAGAGTTAAAGTGACTGAGTGGGTCTTTGATGCAAGCTTTCAAGACAACTTAGATCTTTTCTTCAGGCATAAGAAGGATAAGCCAATAAAGGGATCATTCTACTAGTCGCCTTCTTTGTCTTAGGGTGACAGGTCCCCTTAACTCCAATTCTAAGGATGCTAGGAGAGGTCAGGATGTAAGGATACCTGTAGACAATCAATCATTGTGACTGATCCACTGATAAGTCATCAGCACTCGGACAGTGATCTCCTTAAAGCTGGGGCTTGTTGGTGTACTCTGAGAACAGCTGTTGCTAGTTTACAGATGGAGCTTGAATGGGATTTACTCTTTGTTTTGGATAAATAGTTGACTTGAATACAGGTTGCTATTTTTAGTTTGTAGTGCTTAGGATAATTTCATTTAAGCTGGATGAGGCCCAAGATAACAGAGGATCCACGAGGTGGTGGCTGACCATAAACCCAACTGCACGAAAGAAGACGATGACCTGTAATGGCCTACGACGCCTCTGTATAGTGTGGGGCAGGGCTTAAAATTTGAAGTCCTTTGCTACTAGCCAGACCTGAAAAGTTACTCGCCACTGCCATCGATAACATACCAACCAGGGCTGAATTTCTACTCGCCAGGGCTAAATTTTCACTCGCCATTGGCTAGTGGAAATTTTGAGCCCTGGTGTGGGGTATCTACGAGAAATGAGGGAGGCAGCAGAATGATAACTATTGTGACCATGTGCCCCTTTAACTCAGGGGCAGTTATACAAACCCACATTGCAGGTTTCTACATATTTCTACACACCCCTACAAAATTACATTTTCATTTCCTGGATTTAAAGGGAATGCCTTGGACATTATAAGCATACCTGGGAACTCTCCGGATTTGGCCCGGAGACTCCGGTTCTGTCAGATCTTTACCGGGTCTCTGGGGCAGAGGCTGATTCCTCCGGATGTGGGGAGTTTCTATTGAAACTCCGCCACATCTGCTCTTTCTCCCGCTGTTCCTCCGTCCCCAGCCTTCTGTATGGCACCTTTTAACCCTTTGAGTGCCAGAGTGGTACTGAATGCATTGCAATGCATTCTGTACCACTCTGACACTCAAAGGGTTAAGCACCCACCCCAACTCGCGTCAAGCCCCTCCCCTTTTTGATGCGATTAGCATAATTTCTGTCACCCCCTGCTGAACAGAGGACTCCCCTCCGGGTAGCCCTCACCTGGAAGTTCCCAGGTATGATTATAAGATAGAGCCATTCTGGAACAAACCAGCTGCAGTATAGGTGTGAACATTGGTCTCCACCAAAATGAAGGCCAAGCCACAGCACTGCAGACAATATATAACAGGCATCAAAGGGCAGCGTTCCCACTAGTCTGTGTGGTACATATACACAATGTGAGTCTTGGTCTACTTCAAAATGACCGCCAAGCCCCAGGATTTACACACACATACCATTTCTTTAAAATATACCCCCTACAGTGCACAGGGTTTGCTGCAGAACTCGACTTTATGGCCCTTGGTCTACAATAAGATGTCAGCCAAGCCCCACCCCTCCTATGACAGGACTGACATAACGGTTCTCACTCTGGTGTCTACATTATATCGGGGAACGTTGACAAGATGTGAGTGTAGGTCTTCAATAAAATGGCCTCCAAGGACATAACATTGTCCAGAACCGGACTCCATATGGGAACTTTTTCTTGAATATATGTGATATATAAATATGGCACACCAAAAAATGAATCCAACCCTGCAAACAGTGTATTGATTTCTGTGGTACATATACATGGCGTCCAGGTCCTCACCAAAATGGAGTCGGCTTAGCAGGCATTCTCTATACCAGAAGTGAATGTGTATTTCTCATATTAATGTATGGGTGGGTAACATTGCTCTATACTACTGTTTGGGACTACAAAGTCCATCCTTTCCGATCAGTCGTTGGATATAAAAGGACTTGCAGTCTCCAACAGCTGACTGTAGCCAGATGTTGTCTGTCCATGTATCTTGTGAACAGAACGATGCGTTTTCTAACCAACAATATGGCCGCACCCCTTCCTAGCGGAGACAACTATAACCAACAATATGGCCACACCCCTTCCTAGCGGAGACAACTACAACCACAATATGGCCACACCCCTTCCTAGCGGAGACAACTACAACCAACAATATGGCCGCACCCCTCCTTAGCGGGGACAACTACAACCAACAATATGGCCGCACCCCTCCTTAGCGGAGACAACTACAACCACAATATGGCCACACCCCTTCCTAGCGGAGACAACTACAACCAACAATATGGCCGCACCCCTCCTTAGCGGGGACAATAACAGGTTGTTGATGCGTATCTTTCTGCGCGCAGCGAACGGGAACGTCTTGACGTCACGCGCGAGGTACTTTACGTGACTGCTGCTCAGCTGCTATCTGTTTCCGGCCAGAGGCCCCGCCCAGCATTAGCCGATAGCTTCCGGTCAGCGGAGACATGGAGCCCGGTGGACAGGGTGAGGAGAGGCACTTGGTGGGTGGGGGAGAAAGAGGGCACTGGTTTGTTAAGGTAGGGGCTCTGGCTGAGGTGGGGTTTTGTCCCAGTGGGGAGTTGTCAGGTTGAGGGATGGAGGGGTTCTGTCCCTTTTGGGGGGAGGTGTCAGATGGAGGGGTACTGTCCCTTTTGGGGGGGGAAGGTGTCAGATGGAGGGGTACTGTCCCTTTTGGGGGGAAGGTGTCAGATGGAGGGGTTCTGTCCCTTTTGGGGGGAAGGTGTCAGATGGAGGGGTTCTGTCCCTTTTGGGGGGAGGTGTCAGATGGAGGGGTTCTGTCCCTTTTGGGGGGAGGTGTCAGGTTGAGGGGTTCTGTCCCTTTTGGGGGGAGGTGTCAGATGGAGGGGTTCTGTCCCTTTTGGTGGGAGGTGTCAGGTTGAGGGGTTCTGTCCCTTTTGGGGGGAGGTGTCAGGTTGAGGGGTTCTGTCCCTTTTGGGGGGGAGGTGTCAGATGGAGGGGTTCTGTCCCTTTTGGGGGGAGGTGTCAGATGGAGGGGTTCTGTCCCTTTTGTGAGATATCAGGTGGTGGGATGGAGGGGTTCTGTCCCTTTTGGGGGGGAGGTGTCAGATGGAGGCTCTGTCCCTTTTAGGGGGAGGTGTCAGATGGAGGGGTTCTGTCTCTTATGTTATATCTGACAGCAGGGAAATCCGGTCAGTGATCAAGCGGCGGCTCTGCAGCAGTGCTGAGATCGCGTTATAGAAACAGAAATCCTTCACTAAAATGGTCTTCTACGTGTGCTTGGTTTGCTCTTGGTTTGCAGGCACACGCAGAAGACCATTTTAGTGAAGGATTTTTGTTTTTATAACTCAATCTCAGCACTGCTGCAGAGCCGGTCCCGGGACTGGATTCCCCTGCTGTCAGATATAACGCTGATGTCAGGGGATAGAGAAGGAGAGGGAACTTTGAATGCGGATATCTTACAAAACATAAAGGTTTGAGAGATGCCGCTGGTCTCGTTTAATTCCAATTTTTAAGGGCTACAACATGGGGGATAGTAAAAATGAAGTATTACTGTCCCTTTAATGTGGGAAAGTGTAAAGACATGCATTTGAGAAGAAAAATTACCAAGGCTACTAATGAACTTAATGGAATAATTTTAGGGGACTCATTGATAGAGAAAGATATGGGAAACCTTATAAATCATAAACTTGGAAGCAGTGACCAGTGTCAAACAGCAAACAAAGTCCTGTCTTGTATAAAAAGAGGCATTGAATCAAGAGTGGATAGTGGATAACATTATTTTGCCATTATACAAATCATCGGTAAGACCTCACCTTGAGTATGCAGTGCAGTTTTGGGCACGAGTTCCGAAAAAAAGGCTATACTAGAACTAGAGAGGGTACAGCGGAGAGCAACAAAATTAATCAAGGGAATGGAGTACTTGACGTATGAGGAACGACTAGACAAACTTGGTTTATTTACTCTAGAGAAAAGACGACTAAGAGGAGACCTTATCACATTGTACAAGTATATGAGAGGTCAATACAAGGATCTCTGCGGTGAGCTATTCATTCCAAGGCCTGATCAGGTGACCAGGGGACATCTCTTGAGATTAGAGGGAAGGAGGTTTTGACTACAGCAAAGGAAGGTTTTTTTTTTTTTGTTTGTTTTTTATACATTAAGGTGTGATAAATTATCAAATTCCTTGCCCAAGGATGTGGTTATGGCAGATATAAAGGACACATTTAAAGGGATTATAATGTTGAAAAAAAACTATATAACTGAATCTTCTTTATAGTAAGAAACATATTGCACTATTTCAAAACTTGCTTTTGTGTAGTTCTCAAGATATGAAATATATAAGGATACCGCGCCCCTTCAGGCCGCCTCCCACTGAATGTCTAATCGTGTCGTGCGACCCTCCCCTTGACACAGAATGGCATACTGAAGCTACTGAGTGACGTAGCCAGGAGGGGGGCGGAGGATCCTTATACATTTCATATCTTGAGACCTACACAAAAGGAAGTGTTTTGAAATGGCTCAATGTGTTTTTTTTTTTCCCTTCAACATTACAATCCCTTTAAGAGAAGATTATATACATTTCTTTCAGAAGGGAACATACATGGTTATAGTGTGTATTAGTAGCCACAACAGTCTGCTAAAGACTGACTTAATGGGCAGCAGGAAAGCTATATCATTATGTCTTTGGGTTATGAGGCAAAGGTTGAATTTGATGGACATGTCCTTTTTTTATACCTAATTTTACTATGGTATTGTGTCTGTGTCTGAGTGGAGTCTGTGTCATTTTTGTAGTAGATCTTTGGGAGATGCTTCACTCAAACATTAGAAGCAATGCATTGCAGACCTCTAGGATACTAGGGATAGTAATGGCTATGTATGACTAACTCTGCAATGCATCCTTGTAGGGTATACTACTGATAAATTACGTTAGTAATGCTGAAATCACACTAAGTTCTCTGAAATAATATTGTAAATTGTCCCTCCTCACGCCCCTTTTGCAGCAGGCCAGGCCTCATCCCCTCAGATCTGAAGTCCGGTTGCTTGACCGGACGGATTGCTACGAGGCACCATCTGCCTCTGTTCAGTATAAGGAAACCCCCACCCTCCACTCCCCTAGAGGAAGGAGGGCAGGTTTTTTGGTATACTGAAAGAAGATTGTCCCACGTCACCATCCACTTCCAGTTCTGAGGCTCGAATGAAGACTAAAGTATAAAAGGGGGGGGGGGTGGTGAGGGGAATAATTTATATTATTTCACAGTATATAGTGCACTTTCAGCATTACTAATGTAACTGATCAGTAGTGTGCACTACAAGGTGCATTACAGCGTTAGTCATACAGAGACATTACTATCCCTTTCATTTTAAATCAATGCAGAGGGTTTGTTTAACCCCTTAACTACCACCCGATCCAGTGGTGGAATCACCTGTTAAGGGCCATGGCACTTTATTTTTTCTCAATAAATTCTGGGATGGCACAGCGGTGCATAGCGGCGCTCCCATTCCAGAATACCATGAGGTGCCAGGACCGTGGCCTGTCCTTAAAGGGATAGTAATACTTCGTTTTATCTTTATTTTATTTTGTAGGCATTAAAAAACATGAAGAACGATATAAGTCTTATCTCTCAAACCTTTATGGTTTAAGAGATATTCACAAGCAAAGTATCCCCCCCCCCCCCCCCCCCGTTCAGCCAGAGCAGAAGGGAGGTGCCCAGGTAGACTGCAGAGAGGGACAATCTTCAATTAAGATAAGGGAAAAAGCTGAAAAACTTGTCAAGGGGGGCAGGGTTTTCATTGTTCTCATAGGAAGAAGATTGTCCCCTTCTGTTATCTGTCTGGTGTATGGACTGGATTCCACACCTGAGAAGAGATGGCTTACACTAGGTAAAAGGGGGGCAGGGCTTTTATTGTTCTCATAGGAAGAAGATTGTCCCCTTCTGTTATCTGTCTGGTCTATGGACTGGATTCCACATCTGAGAAGAGATGGCTTACACTAGGTAAAAGGGGCGGGAGGGGGAACTTTACTTGTGAATATCTCTTAAACCATAAAGGTTTGAGAGATAAGACTTATATCATTCTTCATGTTTTTTTTAATGCCTACAAAATAAAATAAAGTTAAAACGAAGTATTACTATCCTTTTAACATCCAGACTGGCGTGACGGTCTTGGCATGTCAGAAATCATTAAGGTGTTAATAATTACACCATTCTTTTGTGCTTATGGCCCAAAAAGGTCAGTATAAATGCCCGCTGTCGTTATGTGATGCGTTTCCCCACCTTGCGTGCTTTCTTGCTCATCATCTCCTGATCTCCTTTCCCACCTGCTCATTGTCCCTTTCCCCACTCAATTCCCCCTACAGTTGTCTTGCTGCCCCCTTTTTGCTATTCCGGTATTGTCCCCCTCATGCCCTGCCTGCTTGCTTCCCTCCCTGTTGACTGTCCTTCTCCTCCCTGACAGACATCAACCTTAACTCTCCCAACAAAGGTTTCCTGACGGACTATGGGGTAGATGTCCTGGTGGGTCCAGAAGGAGCGCGTGTGGCAGCTGATGCAGCTGGAACTGTGGCCTTGCCAGATGGACTGACAGAAGCTGAGGCAGAGGAGCTGAGAACTGAACTGGTCAAGGTGTGTGTGCTCGGGAGATCCCATAGCTTCGGGGAGCTCTCTCTATGTGGGGTGGGGTTCTGCAGGGGCTTTTGAAAATTGGTACTGTTGTAGTCTGTAGCTGGGCAGTGACATTTCACTATCTGAATATTCTTAGTCTTCTAAATAACCATAAGTGGGGTTTTTCCTTCTGAGATTTCTCAGTGGTTCTCAGTGTTTTGCTGTGGTAGAACAGTTTAGTTTTACATTGACTATTATTTATTTACTAGTGTAAAAGCCCGTGTACACGGGCCAGGGTCCGGGTAATGTGTGCCAGAGGGGTACGCAAAGCATTGCTTTGCAATGTGTTGCATACCCCTCTGGCACTCAAAGGGGTTAAGAGGCTGTTACCTCACTGCTCCATGTGATGCAATCAAACGCAGTAGAGGCTGCCCGAATGTGGGCAGTCTCTACTGATCATGACAGACCTCCTAGCGAATTATTATATAGGATATAGCACCAACTTATTGCGGGTTCCAGACAAACGTTTGGATGGTAGATGTTTCTAATACATGGCTTCAGAATGCCTGTAAACCTCTCTCTTATCCACAGGGGTAATACAGTGTCAGTATATAGTATATCTGACTACGGTTGGGAATTACAAGTACATTTTGGTTCTAGGAGGAACTGACTCTTTGCTCCTAGGAAGGACCTGTCCCATACTGATCCAAGGAGGAGCTGCTGTTGGGTTACTTATGCTATTTGGGTCTGAGTGGGATGGATACTGCTGCATCTTCCAGTGAGTGTTTGTGAAACACTAGTGTCACCATGAGGAGATGGCTGGTAGTGCAGTTCTAGATCTGTGATGTATTGATTCTGTGACCGGTAGAGAATGGGTTTTCCTGCCACTCAAACACTGGGTGAAGGAGTACCTGCAGGGAAAGAGGCGAGGTTTTGTGTCCTGTGTTGCATTTACACAACAAACAAAAATGAGAAAATACTTATGTTCTGAAATGGATGCTTTGTAATAAGACTGGCATTGGGCATGGCTCAGTGCTACCATAATAACATTAAGTTTGCTAAGGTGGGTATCACGTGCACTAAATTTAACCCTGTGAGGAAGGTGACGTAGTGAGTGGTGACAATGGGCACTTCACTTAGTGTTCTTAATCTTTAATTCTTCTTGTGCTTTAGGTGGAGGAGGAAATTCTCACTTTGCGCCAGGTTCTTGCCGCAAAGGAGCGTCACGCCACAGAGCTGAAGAGGAAACTGGGGCAGACCCCCCTCAACCAGCTAAAGATGAACCTGTCCAAGAGTCTGCAGGAGGTGCAGATGTCCACAGCGTGAGTCTTTTCCACATGTGCCAGTCCCAGGGGCCCTTGTCCTCCCACCCTGAACAGTGACAAGTTGTACTCTTTCCCTCCTATCATGCCAGTGATGGGTATCACCGTCCCCCATGTCGGTGTCCAGCAGCATCTCCCCATGCCATCCTTGTGACCATTCCCTTCACCATTCAGCTCAGGGGATGGGTGGTGCCCTCCTCATGCTTACACTTTATACATGAGATATGTTAATGGCATCTCATGATGTATCCAAGCGACAACTGATGCTGCATGACAAGGATGGACAACGTGACACACTCTGGTGAGGAACACAACTGGCATCATCTCCAGCTGTGGGCTTGCTGGAGTTGATGCGAGTTGTAGTCCTAAACAGCTGCAAGGCCTAAGGTTCCCCAAACACTTGACATTATTTCCTACATCTGTAATCTGGGACAGTTGGGGTGGAGTGACTAGTACTTGAGTGCAGTGTGAAGTGCACTGCCATGGGGGGCTTATAGACTGGTAGCAGAAGCCAACTTTGTATCTACAAGGTGGGGGTGGGCATGTCTACGCTAGAAGGAACGCTGTAAAAGCAAATCATCCATTTTGTTTCCAGTTATGTAAAAACCACAGAAAAACTTGGAGAATGGAACGAGAAAGTGACGCAGTCAGATGTGTGAGTTTCCCGGCCACTAACCTGCTTCTGTCTTAGAGTGTGTGCGTGCGCAGCAGGCGGTTACATCTCGCTGTGTGCGCACAGCACTCACAGTAGCTTATATGTGTGTCATTGTTTGTATGTGAGCTGTGCACTTTTATGGGAGTTTGCTGGGTGTGTCTTCTGAGCTGGGTGGGTGTGTCTTCTGAGCTGGGTGGGTGTGTCTGCTGAGCTGGGTGGGTGTGTCTTCTGAGCTGGGTGGGTGTGTCTGCTGGGTGTGTCTGCTGAGCTGGGTGGGTGTGCATGCGTACCTGACAGTATGGTGTCTAGATGACTTGTACCTCTTGCTTTCTTGCTGATCTCTAACATGGCTGTTGTGCTCAATATAACATTTCCTCTGCTAAAATCATCTGGGCTATGCTTGCTTTCTATATACCCTCTCTCTGTACACACGGTGTATGCTCTCGGGTCCCTCTGCCTGCACATGCTGCTTATACTCCTGGGTCCCTCTGCCTGCACTCGCTGTGTGTACTCTAATGCATATTCCTCTGTACATAATTGATTTCACTTGTTTCCCTCTCAGATACAAGAAGACGCAGGAGACGCTGTCCCAGGCCGGGCAGAAAACCTCCGCAGCTCTGTCCAATGTTGGCACTGCCATTACCCGGAGGCTGGGTGACATGAGGTAGGTAATAGACGGGGAGAGAAAAGGACAGGAGGCACCCTTTGTGTTAAATCGAATGTCAGTATAGCCGCCACCATTGCACCACAATGAGTTATACTCACAAATATAATGGCTGTTATTCCATGCATGTGGTAAACAGCTAATCACGCTTCTGTGGAATACCCGAGCTGCCCCAAATCAGCCACACATCAATATACCTTCTGAGTAGGCAGCACCTTCATACTTCGTTCTCCCAAAACTATCAGCCATGTACGGAAAAGAGAGAGAGTGGACACAAAATAGTGTAATAAGATCAAATTCACCATAAAAGCAACTGAGTGCAAATGGGTACTCGCATGTGGAGTGGTCAGCAGAAAGACCAGCTGACAAGTGCGCTTCCGGAGACTTTCCCCCTCTTCGTTTGGGTAACTGAAGTAATATAGTTCCACAAGCACTATGCACTCTTCCACAAGTAAATTAAAATAATAATATAAGCCCAATACTTCTGACTCATTTCGCGGCACTAAATGGGAAATTTGATATTTTTGATAAAGTGGCATCTAGTGCCGCAAAACGCATCAGATACGAGTGAATACCCATTTGCACTCAGTTGCTTTTATTGTGTATTTGATTTTATTACACTGTTGGGCGCCCTCTTTCCTGTACATGAGGTAGGTGGTCTCCCTTTAATACTGGATTTATTTATTGTCAGAGGAAAGTCTTTACAGCCAGGTGTGTGACAATATAGGGAAAAATATTAACCCTTTAAGACAAGTGGGGGGTGTAAAGCAACCCTAGACAATACATTGCATACCTCCTGGTTTTTCCAGGGTTGATATAACCTTTTGGGTCTTGTGCGGAAAAGAAGTGGAACAGTTCCAGGGCACATCAGATGCACCATAGGGGACAAATAAACACAATGACCCCATAGGGTAATAATGTCAAATTGATGATATAGGTAGATACTAGTTTTAAAGACCATGTACACGGGCTAACACTGGCGGCGCTGCAGTCATGCGCAGTACAGACTGCCCGCGCCTTGGAGCGGGGGGCTCCGAATTCAGACCGGAGTCTTCTCTGTGCACCTTCCTGGGACCGCTTGGTCCCCTGAAAGTGTGCAGAGAGGACTGCGGTCTGATTTCGGAGCCCCCCCGCTCCATATCGGCCACGGCACGAGCAGTCTGTACTGCGCATGACTGCAGCGAGCGCAGCCATCTGTACCGCGCATGACTGCTTCTGACAAACATCCTTGGTGAATTTATAATATAGGATATTATAACTATCAATTATACTCACATTTTAAAAAATGGTGAAATGTCTGCAGTGACAAAGCAGGCGTATGGAGGATATTTTACTGCCCCCACAAAGATTCCTCTGGTCACTTAGTTGCTCCCCAATGTGCTGGATAATCTGCAACTCAAATGGGAGACCAGACAAAAGTAGGAATTGCTTTTCTCTTGCATGGGCTGTCAGTATTATTTGGAAAACTAATTATAACCTCAAGATGATAAATAAAACATGGTAGTCTGTGTCTATTGGCCGGAGTGTACTTCCAACGAACAGGCCTAGAGCGTCAGGGGAATTGAGGCCCTGCCCCTGCTCGGGAACTCTGCATATAAAATAATGATGGACTTGCTGAATAATACGTGGCAAATTTAATCTTAAATTCAATTAAGGAAACTACAATATTGGCTACAATGCTGATTATTTTTTTGAGAGCAGTTCCTTGAAAAAAAAAGCACAAATTGCACTCAAACATATTGGCATTGTAGCTATTATTGTAGTTTTCTTAACCGGTTTTCATTCCTGGTTATTTTATATGCTGAATTCCCGAACAGGCACAGGATCTCGGTTCCCCTGACACTGTAGTACAAGTCGCCCAGCAGACTGATAACTTTTTATTTATCATGATATTAGAATTAGTATTTCACGTAATATTGAGCGCTCCTGCAGGAGAGCAGCAATTCATTGAAATTGGGCGTTTAACCCTTGGGTTCCCCACTATCAGTCTTTGGTTAAAAGCCCTATTTAGTCTTGGATTTTTGTTCTGTTTGTTACTTTAGGGTGCAATTGATTTTGTTTCTGACTTGTTCTTTCTATGTCCTCCCCTTCACGATTCCAGGCAAACTGGGGAAATGTGTATTGGAGGGCTTCCTATTGCCCATCCCAATGAGATGGGGGGACTGATGCATAACCCTGTCATTGTTTTGCTTTTGGGGTGTAATGTTAGCCTCCCAGAGTTCTGTGACTGATGAAGTCCATTGTGGGCAGGTCATGTGCCATAAGCAGAAAGAGCAGAGGATTCTGGGTGATATCGGCTGCATCACAAAGGACACACAAACATTCCCCCACTTCCCACTGGTTTACAGGGGGTATTAATGACACTATCCAGTGGAGCACTTTTTGGTACTTGGGGTTAAACCTCACTTCAGTGGAATGTTATCTGTTGCCTCTGTGGTGCAGTTGATTTACTCCAGTTTGTGTGTACGGCCCCTAGAGTTCCATCCTCTTATGGTGTAACGTAGGCCTCAGAGGGGCAATCCTGTGGAGTTTACCCAGCACAGGCAACTACTTCTACAGCTCTTGTTGGACCAGGACACCCATAATGATGTAGTCCAACATCAGCTGGAGAGTCACAGATTGCCCTCTTCTCACACGAGGGACAGAACATCTGTGTGGCCGCCTCCTGCCAGTTCAGGGTTCTAGAGCACTACGATGTGCCTGTTCGTTACCCTGCCCGCCATGCGTGTAACTAACCGTCCTGCTCTCCTCTCTCCTGGACTGCACATCAGCCCTTTCCTGGTGCGGAGGGTTTTGCTGCCTCTAGAGGCGTTCCGGGGGTAAGAATCTTCCAGGTGCTGCTGCTGACCACTGCGAGGGGGTGGCTGGGTAACCCGGTATATAGACTAGTACTTAGTATAGAAAATACAGGGTATGGTGTAAGGGGAAAGTACCCGTGTATTGTGTGTGTTCTTGTAGGACTTTTTCTGATGAGAAACTTGGGTGGTCCTACTGCTGGGACATGCTTCATTTAAAAGTTATTACAGAACAATCGAATATGAACAAACTATAACAGTATGCACATCGTTTTCATCTGACCCTCTTGGGGATTGGTTATGTGCAGAGCACCCACTATTTTGTTTATTCAAGTTGTGTGCTTGCTAGTGACTTTCATTGACCTTCCATTTTTATGATCTTGCTGTCTATGGGACACTGCGCGTATAACCTCTGAGAGGAGGGAAAGGTGAAGGCCCAATACTATACAGAGGTAATGAGATTCAGACTTGGGGTAGGCAACACATGGCTCTCCAGCTGTAGGGACTACAATTCAGAGCATTTCTAACTAGCTGTTGGCTGGTTGGGGATTGTTGTAGTCACAAACAGCTGGACAGCCAAAGGTTGCTTACTCATGTCTTAAAGGAACATGAACACCTAAAAGTGATCTGGGGTAATTCTGACTTACTTACCCCTGTAGTAACATAGGTGATGAGGCTGAATGAAATGAGACCTGCTCCCATCAAGTCCACCCCGTGACCTGTCACCTTTTTGATTCTCTGTTTTCTGAGGCCATAAATCTAGTCTTAAATACACTGAATGGGGTTCCCTATCCCTGCCTTTTCCTGGGCTCCCATTAATATAGCACTTGGGACTCCTATTGTCTGTAAATGGGCTGGTAGACGGCAACACAGCCTTTATGAACAGTAGAGCAGTGAGTGCTAATCTTGCCCACTTAAAGGGATAGTAATACTTCGTTTTACCTTTATTTTATTTTGTAGGCATTAAAAAACATGAAGAATGATATAAGTCTTATCTCTCAAACCTTTATGGTTTAAGAGATATTCACAAGCAAAGTATTCCCCCCCCCCCCCCCCCCCCCGTTCAACCAGATCAGAAGGGAGGTGCCCAGGTAGACTGCAGAGAGGGACAATCTTCAATTAAGATAAGGGAAAAAGCTGAAAAACTTGTCAAGGGGGGCAGGGCTTTCATTGTTTTTATACAAAGAAGATTGTCCCCTGCTGTTATCTGTCTGGTCTATGGACTGGATTCCACATCTGAGAAGAGATGGCTTACACTAGGTAAAAGGGGCGGGAGGGGAAACTTTGCTTGTGAATATCTCTTAAACCATAAAGGTTTGAGAGATAAGACTTATATCGTTCTTCATGTTTTTTTTAATGCCTACAAAATAAAATAAAGTTAAAACGAAGTATTACTATCCCTTTAAGACCAGAAGGGGATGCAATACATTGCATAACTCATCCATCGGGTCCTTAAAGGGATAGTAATGTTTCATAATAAAAGCAGCTCTAATTAATCATCATAGTATTTGGACTTTGGAGAGTGTTATTTCAGTTCTGTCAGAGTTGTAGTACAAGAGTAATTCAATGATAAAGTATCCCCCTCCCGCCCCTTTTACTGATGTAACACTGCTCAGCCAGATCAGAAGGGAGGTGCCCAGGTAGACTGCAGAGAGGGACAATCTTCAATTAAGATAAGGGAAAAACCTGAAAAACTTGTCAAGGGGGCCAGGGCTTTCATTGTTCTCATAAGAAGAAGATTGTCCCCTTCTGTTATCTGTCTGGTCTATGGACTGGATTCCACATCTGAGAAGAGATGGCTTACACTAGGTAAAAGGGGCGGGAGGGCTTTCATTGTTCTCATAGGAAGAAGATTGTCCCCTGCTGTTATCTGTCTGGTCTATGGACTGGATTCCACATCTGAGAAGAAATGGCTTACACTAGGTAAAAGGGGAGGGAGGGGAAACTTTGCTTGTGAATATCTCTCAAACCATAAAGGTCTGAGAGATAAGACTTATATCGTTCATGTTTTTTTAATACCTCCAAAATAAGATAAAGATAAAACGAAGTATTACTATCCCTTTTAATGTGTTAATAAATTGACTAAAGCTGCTATTGTATCATTAATTTAATTACAAGAAGCACAAACACAAATGAGTCTACTGGACACACACATAAAATAATTATTATACATGTGCTAGCGAAACATAAGATATTTATATTTCAATAACCCAGCTTCATTTTTATGTGTTCATTTAACCCTTTCAGTGATATCCAACACATTGTGTTGTAGACCTCTCTGGCAATCAGAGGGTTAATGTATTGGCTCTGTAGAGTTTCTCTCCTTAGTGCGTAACTGCCAATCATCATAAAGTGGGAGGTTGTGAAGAGCACTGCAGTCGTCTGCTCACACAGTTCAGGTCTGGGCTGTAATAACTCTCCAATATGGTATCTCCTAGCAATGGCCTTCTTCCATAGGAAAAGCCATACAATAAATATTTATCGTAATCTATTAGTATGATCCCTTTTAACCAAAACTGCCCCAGCTCCAGATTAACCTTTAAGCAAAGAGGGTCACCTAGAGACAACTCCAGCAAGGAAAGAGGATTTAACTAGTTGTTGTAATGGTGACAGGTGATCAGTATAGTGCTGAGCGGTATGTTACTGTAATGATCTCACCTCTGAGTGATAAGTGATCGGTATAATGCTGAGCGGTATGTTACTGTAATGGTCTCACCTCTGAGTGATAAGTGATCGGTACAGTGCTGAGCGGTATGTTACTGTAATGATCTCACTTACCTCTGAGTGATAAGTGATCGGTACAGTGCTGAGCAGTATGTTACTGTAATGATCTCACCTCTGAGTGATAAGTGATCGGTACAGCGCTGAGCGGTATGTTACTGTAATGGTCTCACCTCTGAGTGATAAGTGATCGGTACAGTGCTGAGCGGTATGTTACTGTAATGATCTCACCTCTGAGTGATAAGTGATCGGTACAATGCTGAGCGGTATGTTACTGTAATGGTCTCACCTCTGAGTGATAAGTGATCAGTACAGTGCTGAGCGGTATGTTACTGTAATGATCTCACCTCTGAGTGATAAGTGATCAGTACAGTGCTGAGTGGTATGTTACTGTAATGGTCTCACCTCTGAGTGATAAGTGATCGGTACAGTGCGGAGCGGTATGTTACTGTAATGGTCTCACCTCTGAGTGATAAGTGATCAGTACAGTGCTGAGCGGTATGTTACTGTAATGATCTCACCTCTGAGTGATAAGTGATCGGTACAGCGCTGAGCGGTATGTTACTGTAATGGTCTCACCTCTGAGTGATAAGTGATCAGTACAGTGCTGAGCGGTATGTTACTGTAATGATCTCACCTCTGAGTGATAAGTGATCAGTACAGTGCTGAGCGGTATGTTACTGTAATGGTCTCACCTCTGAGTGATAAGTGATCAGTACAGAGCTGTATGTTACTGTAATGGTCTCACCTCTGAGTGATAAGTGATCGGTACAGTGCGGAGCGGTATGTTACTGTAATGGTCTCACCTCTGAGTGATAAGTGATCAGTACAGTGCTGAGCGGTATGTTACTGTAATGATCTCACCTCTGAGTGATAAGTGATCAGTACAGTGCTGAGTGGTATGTTACTGTAATGGTCTCACCTCTGAGTGATAAGTGATCGGTACAGTGCGGAGCGGTATGTTACTGTAATGGTCTCACCTCTGAGTGATAAGTGATCAGTACAGTGCTGAGCGGTATGTTACTGTAATGATCTCACCTCTGAGTGATAAGTGATCGGTACAGCGCTGAGCGGTATGTTACTGTAATGGTCTCACCTCTGAGTGATAAGTGATCAGTACAGTGCTGAGCGGTATGTTACTGTAATGATCTCACCTCTGAGTGATAAGTGATCAGTACAGTGCTGAGCGGTATGTTACTGTAATGGTCTCACCTCTGAGTGATAAGTGATCAGTACAGAGCTGTATGTTACTGTAATGGTCTCACCTCTGAGTGATAAGTGATCGGTACAGTGCGGAGCGGTATGTTACTGTAATGATCTCACTTACCTCTGAGTGATAAGTGATCGGTACAGTGCTGAGCAGTATGTTACTGTAATGATCTCACCTCTGAGTGATAAGTGATCGGTACAGCGCTGAGCGGTATGTTACTGTAATGGTCTCACCTCTGAGTGATAAGTGATCGGTACAGTGCTGAGCGGTATGTTACTGTAATGATCTCACCTCTGAGTGATAAGTGATCGGTACAATGCTGAGCGGTATGTTACTGTAATGGTCTCACCTCTGAGTGATAAGTGATCAGTACAGTGCTGAGCGGTATGTTACTGTAATGATCTCACCTCTGAGTGATAAGTGATCAGTACAGTGCTGAGTGGTATGTTACTGTAATGGTCTCACCTCTGAGTGATAAGTGATCGGTACAGTGCGGAGCGGTATGTTACTGTAATGGTCTCACCTCTGAGTGATAAGTGATCAGTACAGTGCTGAGCGGTATGTTACTGTAATGATCTCACCTCTGAGTGATAAGTGATCGGTACAGTGCTGAGCGGTATGTTACTGTAATGATCTCACCTCTGAGTGATAAGTGATCGGTACAGCGCTGAGCGGTATGTTACTGTAATGGTCTCACCTCTGAGTGATAAGTGATCAGTACAGTGCTGAGCGGTATGTTACTGTAATGATCTCACCTCTGAGTGATAAGTGATCAGTACAGTGCTGAGCGGTATGTTACTGTAATGATCTCATCTCTGAGTGATAAGTGATCAGTACAGTGCTGAGCGGTATGTTACTGTAATGATCTCACCTCTGAGTGATAAGTGATCAGTACAGTGCTGAGCGGTATGTTACTGTAATGGTCTCACCTCTGAGTGATAAGTGATCAGTACAGAGCGGTATGTTACTGTAATGGTCTCACCTCTGAGTGATAAGTGATCAGTACAGTGCTGAGCGGTATGTTACTGTAATGATCTCATCTCTGAGTGATAAGTGATCAGTACAGTGCTGAGCGGTATGTTACTGTAATGATCTCACCTCTGAGTGATAAGTGATCAGTACAGTGCTGAGCGGTATGTTACTGTAATGGTCTCACCTCTGAGTGATAAGTGATCAGTACAGAGCTGTATGTTACTGTAATGGTCTCACCTCTGAGTGATAAGTGATCGGTACAGTGCGGAGCGGTATGTTACTGTAATGGTCTCACCTCTGAGTGATAAGTGATCAGTACAGTGCTGAGCGGTATGTTACTGTAATGATCTCACCTCTGAGTGATAAGTGATCGGTACAGTGCTGAGCGGTATGTTACTGTAATGATCTCACCTCTGAGTGATAAGTGATCAGTACAGTGCTGAGCGGTATGTTACTGTAATGGTCTCACCTCTGAGTGATAAGTGATCAGTACAGAGCTGTATGTTACTGTAATGGTCTCACCTCTGAGTGATAAGTGATCGGTACAGTGCGGAGCGGTATGTTACTGTAATGGTCTCACCTCTGAGTGATAAGTGATCAGTACAGTGCTGAGCGGTATGTTACTGTAATGATCTCACCTCTGAGTGATAAGTGATCAGTACAGTGCTGAGTGGTATGTTACTGTAATGGTCTCACCTCTGAGTGATAAGTGATCGGTACAGTGCGGAGCGGTATGTTACTGTAATGGTCTCACCTCTGAGTGATAAGTGATCAGTACAGTGCTGAGCGGTATGTTACTGTAATGATCTCACCTCTGAGTGATAAGTGATCGGTACAGCGCTGAGCGGTATGTTACTGTAATGGTCTCACCTCTGAGTGATAAGTGATCAGTACAGTGCTGAGCGGTATGTTACTGTAATGATCTCACCTCTGAGTGATAAGTGATCAGTACAGTGCTGAGCGGTATGTTACTGTAATGGTCTCACCTCTGAGTGATAAGTGATCAGTACAGAGCTGTATGTTACTGTAATGGTCTCACCTCTGAGTGATAAGTGATCGGTACAGTGCGGAGCGGTATGTTACTGTAATGGTCTCACCTCTGAGTGATAAGTGATCAGTACAGTGCTGAGCGGTATGTTACTGTAATGATCTCACCTCTGAGTGATAAGTGATCGGTACAGTGCGGAGCGGTATGTTACTGTAATGGTCTCACCTCTGAGTGATAAGTGATCAGTACAGTGCTGAGCGGTATGTTACTGTAATGGTCTCACCTCTGAGTGATAAGTGATCGGTACAGTGCAGAGCGATATTTTAATAAAACCTCTGAAACGCATTGGGTTTAGATGGTGGGATTATTGCACTTTATAGGGGAATATTTCACAAAAGGATATTGTGAATTGCTTTAGACCTTAGTGTATTGTCGGGTGGGGATGTGCTGTTGAGTTTAACTCTTGGAGTGACAGTGGGCTGTCCAGTCTATGAAAGGACAATATATTGAACCCCCCTGTGGTAGTCGGACACAGACACCATTTTGCATCCTGGGGCTCAGTATTTGCTCGGAGTTACTTGTTCTGGCGTCCACTAGTCTCCGCTGTTATCATCATTCTGTATGAAGCACCAGAGGTGGGGGTAATAGGGGCAGTAACGTAGAGCCAGGGGCAGAAATACACTAGGAACATGGGGCATGCCAGCTGCGTCACATTGGGGAAATATCCCTATTGATTAACTGGGTATTTTATCCATTTGAATGCTAGGAGTCTCCAGCAGTTTGCTTCCCAATGTATTGGAGACCTCCTAACATGTAAGGGTTAAACCCCCAATGCAATGAACAGTAATGTGGGGGTCTGTTTGTCCTCTGTGTCGCTGTTGGATTATCCTAGAATAGACCCCCTTTTGTCTTTGTACGTATGGCTGAAAGCAATAGAACAGTCGCCCTACTATAGAGGAGAGGAGATCAGTTATTAACCCTTTGTGAGCGGGTAAAAGCAGAGGGGTTAATCTGGAGCTGGGGCAACAGTCACCTCTGGCGTTCTCCTGCCTGGTCCTCCTGTGGTCAGCAGTGGCTCCCCCTGGTGGAGTGGTGTGTTACAGACTGAGGCATGCAGAGTGTCCGACATGTTGAGGGGGACGGAGCTGGGGGGTCGTGTCACTTCTCTTCTGATTCTTGTCTCCTTCCGTTCTCTCTGCTCCTCCCTCTCCAGGGCTCTTCCTTTCTCTCAGTCTTTTAGGTAAGACAATTACCCCCCCCCCCCGTGTGTTCCTCCTTCCACAATACACAGACACAAAGCACATTAATGGGTAACACTGCCCTTAGTGTCAATGGGAACGTCCACTACAGATAAGAACATTTTCCTGGGTTCCACCCAACAATAACTGACAACTGGGAAGCGTTTGCAATGAGACCTACGGGTGGTGGGCAGCCTGGAGAACATTGCGGTGTGTACCGGGGACATCGCGGTGTGTACCGGGGACATTGCGGTGTGTACCGGGGACATCGTAGGGTGGTATTGTGTTAAGTCAAGAGGTGCCAGTATGGGGTAAAACACCAGCACAGACGCAACATTCCCCAAATTCCTATTGATTTGGATTGGAGCTTTTAAAGCAGAACTACCTCCACGCCTAAACTTGCCCCTAAAGAACTACCCATTTGGCGACTAGCTGCTCGGTAGTGCTAGTGACCAGAATTATTACCTCCTTATAGAGAATTCCTACTGCTCCCAGGACTGACAGCCAGGAAACAGAGCAGACATCTTTGCACAGTGACGTCTGCGCTGTCATTGCCTTCTGGTACCTAGCAACACCTCTTAGAGCTGACTGGGACTGATAGTGCAGATGTCACTATGGAAAGATGTCTGCGCTGTTTCCTGGCTGTCAGTCCTGGAAGCAGTAGGAATTCTCTATAAGGAGGTAATAATTATGGTGACTAGCGCTACTGAGCAGCCAGTCTCCAGATGGGTATTTATTTGTGGGCAAGTTTAGAAAGGGTGGTAGTTACATTTTAACCATTTGCGTGCCAGAGGAGGTATCTGATGGATTGCCTTGCACTCTGGTACTCAAAGGGTTAAACCCTTAAGTGCTAGAATTAGGAAGGTTTTAGGAAGTAGTTTCCATGCTCTGAACACACACACACACACACACACACACACACACACACACACACACACACACACACACACACACACACACACACACACACACACACACACACACACACACACACACACACACACACACATACACACATACACACACACACACACATACACACATACACACATACACACATACACACACACACATATATATACACACACACATATATACACACATATATATACACACACACACACATATATATATACACACATACACATGCGCGCACACACCAATCCTTTGTCAGTTCACACCAGTCCATTGACTGACTCCCATTTCTGTAGTGTCTCCTCTGTAGTCCTGTTACAGTCTCATTTTGTCTGTTGCGGTCCCTTAGCGGTGCAGTCTGTGTCCTGCTGTCTCTCATCTCTCTGTGTACAGGAGACTTGTGTGAATTTGCTGTGCAAGATGTCACCTGATCAGTGTCTGTCTCTGCTGCAGAGACCGAGCAGCCGGTGACCATGCAGTCTGAGTTTGTATTTAACAGGAGTTAGCGTCCCTCTGAGGATGATGGGAATTATAGTCCAAACAGCAGGTCTCTGATTATTAAGTTTGACACCCCCCCAAAAAACAGGGGAAATAATAATTCTGTGTTTTCTGTCATTAAAGAAAAAATAAAAAAGTTATTGTTTCAAGCAAAGCAAGGGGTCTTCCACTGCTGAGAGATGCTTCAGTCAAAGGTTGTTACGGGGCTGCTATTATGCATCAGATACCTCTCTGGCATTCAGAGGGTTAATCCAGTTGGCAACAGAGCAAACCGGAGTCCAAGACACTGTTTTGTTTTCTCTCCCTCTTCAAAGCTCTCTGTGTGATTAATGTGAATCTGTGGATTTCCACAGTAAGTGATGGGAATGACAATAAAAAACCCAAACTGTGATAACTTGTGATTGAAGCATCTACTAGCAGTGGAATAAACTTATTTTACTTGGCAAGAAAAGCCCGATAACATTTGATGAAATCATTTAACGGCTCCTTGTAATGATATTAGTGACTCCAGGTTCAGGTTTTAGCGCCCCGAGTGCAGAATTCTGCCATGTTGGCGCCACTCTCTGCTGCCCCCGGAACCGGCTGCTCGGTCCTCGCTGACACGTTTGTGCTTTGGGGTTTGCTGTTTGCTAACTGTGCTTTTCTGCTCCCTTCATGCCTTCGGAGTAGCAGTTACTCCATCCGCCACTCCATAAGCATGCCGGCAATGAGGTAACGTACCGCGCTGCGCCAGGGGTGGGGTCTGAGTGCCTGTAATCACAACAGATCTGTCTGTTGGCCACAAACTGAGCTGGGAAATGGGTCTGGGCACTCACTGCATGTCTTGTGTTCACCAGCCCATTGCCTCTTCTTAATGGGCAACTACCCTCTCCTAATACCCCACCACCTTACTATGACCAGAAAAGCCTAATATTTCCCAGACATAACATCTTCAGTCCAGGATGCCAGGTCCATGGGGGCGGCCATGACTGTTACTTAACCCTTTAAGGACCACAGGGCATTGCAAAGCAACATATTGTACACCCCTCTGGTCCTTTAAAAGGTTGCGATCACCATGTGTATCGGGCAGAGTTTGGGGTTCTGGAGCCCTGCCAGCAGCTGTCATGTCCGCCTCCATGGGCATGACTTCTAGCTATGATACAGGATGTTTTGTCCTGGGACGAGGGCAAATACATAGGGGCCATTAGGATTTTCTGGCCACTGCGCAGATTGTGGGCGTTATGATTTAGGAGCTGTTAATTTCCCGGAGAAGTATCACATGGTGTCTGTTACAGAATTCTTCACATGTCCTAATCTTCCCCCAAAACATTAGTGCTGGGGGTAGTCAGTAGTTCAACCTCCAGCTGTTGGGAACTACAGCTCCAGCCTTGGGCTCATTGGAGGATGCTGGGAGTTGTAGTCCCCAACGGCTGAATGGCTAACCATTAACCGTCCCTGCACTAGAGATGCCCACAGTACCTCCAGAAATTCAGGGCACTTACTGGGTGCAGTTAAGAGGGGTCCATGTTGCTCCGCCCCTTTTTATCACTGATACGTTCCTGAACTTGCATTGAGATCTTCCTAGTGAGGTGTTTTGTTTTGTTTTTTAAACCTCCAGCCCACTTGGGGGCAGAGTCACCCTAAAAAAATGGACTGGTTGTGAGTCAAGGCCTGTTACACACAGAGAAAATTATGGGGGAACATCAACTGCGCTGCAGGGAAACGCAATAATCCCCATTCATTTATACAGGGCATTTAACCCCTTGAATGCTATTTAAGTCTCCAGCGCAATGTGTAATGTGTTGGATGTTTCCTGCCTTCAGGGGTTTAAAACACCCATGTGACTAGGTGGAGAATGTTACTCCTTCCCTGTGATGCCGTTAGTTGATCACAGAATGACTCCTTTTTCTCTGTACGTGTGTCTGTGCATATGGGCCTTGGTTCATGATTAGCCCAGTTTGTGTTTTGGAGCCATGCTGCCCCCCAGTGGGCTGGAGGCGAAAACATTAAGTAGCACAGACCTCAGTGCATGTTTGTGTCATTGATGCAGTCTGGTGGTTGGGATGATGGGAGTTGTAGTTCCCCACAGCTAACAGGTTTCCCTGCACTAGTGGTTCAGGGCACCTTGGGACAAGTCAGGGGTTTTATAACTGACCCTTTTCTTCTGGGTGACACGTTCAGGTTAACTTCAGATTGTAAAGAGACAAAAAGAGTTTAAGTGTCTTATTCTAAGGCATGGTGGCCTCTCAATGGTGCTACAACTCACGTTTTTCACTCCCATGTGCCATTGCAGAGAGGAAATCTCCATGTCCATATCAGACTGGTCCCACCCACAGACAGTCCAGCTCCGAAACTTCAGATTGTAAGCTTCTGGGCAGGGACCTCACTTCCAGTGTGTCACTTTACAAAGCATTTGGTCTTTGGCATACAAGAGGTTAAGGTTTTTAAATGATGGGGGTCGGACTGCCGCTCACCCTCTTCTGTCCTTCTAGGAACTCGCCCACCTTCAAGTCATTTGAGGAGCGCGTGGGGAGTCTAAAGGTAAGAGGGGACTGTCTGTCTCCATTTGGTCTTTCTGTTTTCTTATTCACGAACGCGCCGGGTGCAGCGTTATGGTGGCGCAGCGGGATTACCTCTGTGGGCAATGGACAAACACAACTTTATTATTTCAAGAGAAGATCCCTCAGCTGGCATCCAAATCGCATGCACAGGCTCGATATCTGAGTGTTAGCTCTTTAGCCAGGGGCTAGTGTGTGTGTGTGTGTGTGTGTGTGTGTGTGTGTGTGTGTGTGTGTGTGTGTGTGTATCAGTGGGGTCATTAGTCTTTCTGCATGACTCCTCTCATTTTCTCCTTTCCTGGTGAACTCTCGCCTCTTTTCTGATATCTCTGGACAGGTCATCAGGAGAGGTGGAGAAAGTTGCCTCTTTCTCACCCCCCTCCCCCCTTCTGCTGACCTGTCACCCCATCTCCCCGATGACCTTTTATCGCCCTCACTCCATATGACCAATCTCTTGTCTTTTGCCCTCCAGACCCGGGTGAATAACAGTGGAGACGAAAACAGCAGTCAGAATTTGCACTCTCCAGACAACAAATCGGCGGATACAGCTCCTTTCTAAGCCTTCTACCCCTCCCAACAGTCAGTTCTTACCTCCCCTCCTGTGGCTCCGTCATCTCAAAACTCAGCGATTTGCCACAAAGAAACATGACACTAATTCCAGGTGCTTTCTTCCCCTCTTTACCCACTTGTGGAAAAGTCTGACCCCTTTCCGGTTCAGGATTTACCCAGATGGATCTCCTGGGCGGTTTAATTTCCTTATCTTCATTCCATTACCCCCCCCCCCCAACAAACTTATTTTTCTTTTTTTCTCATCTACACTGAAAACCGCCTCTACATCCCACTAACCTAAATACTGGATTATTTAGATTTACAGATATTTCATTTATTTTTATCATCTGCCCTTGGTGATGAGGTCACTTCCCCTGTGCGCTTGGTGATGAGGTCACTTACCCTGTGTGCTTGGCACTGTATGGAAATGAGCTGCTTTGCCTACAGGGCCAGTAAGAGAAGTGGCATCATCACACAGGGTGGCCCCTTATGGAAGAAGCTAGAGGTGCAATTTTGGAACAAACCAACCTCTACACAGTGGTGTAAATTGAACTTGCTGTTGATGCACACGGGGATTTTAACCCATTGGATACGAGAGAGGTCTCCAGTGCATTGTGAAGCAGAGACTGCTAGAATTCAAGGGGTTAAACATCCCCATTTAAATCAGTAGGGATTTTACTTGGTCCCTGTGGTGCAGCGAGTTTAGACCAGAGTTTCATCTTTAGCGTCTTCCACAAGAGCCGAAATGTCTCTATCCCTAACACGTTACATCATGTTGGTTGATGGAAGATATTGGTAACTTTTACATTAAGATTTAAAATATCACTTTCTTTTGGGGGGTCCGGTGCTCCTCCGACTGGAAAGTGTCAACTGAAGTGACAACAACCCTCCTTTGTGTCATGTTCTGAAAGTGCCTGATATGTAAAGAGACGCACACATTACATTGTATCACTGTGTATACAGAGCACTCAGTGCTCCGGGGATAGTGCTACGTTGTTTTCACAGTCCCTGACGCGCACCCCTCTCCCGCTCCCTCTCTCCACATACACAGAGGGTGCAGGAGGAGAAGTGACAATAAGTCTGTTCAGTTTGACATTACATATCGGCCACTTGCAGAGCATGTGAAAATAAAAGGAGGTGGACTGTCCCTTTAAGTAGTTTTTCTCAGTGTCTTTCTGCCCAGATGACACATTTTGGGGCACAGGAGGGACCCCTCCCTTCTCTCTCCTCCTCCTCCCTAAACTACATTGCTGCAGTCTGCTCTAATAAAACAGGAGTGTTTGGTTTGGTTTTGTTCTTTTTCTTTATGTGGATAATACACACTGTTAACCCTGTGAGCTCCAGAGCGTTGTCCATGTGCTTTATAATGCACTGGACACCCCTCTTACGTTCAGAGAGTTGAGTGATGTGCACCAACGCTGGAAATTGTCTGTGGACTCCGGGACCCAGCTGCTCCTTCCTGCTTGAGTGTCATTTGTATCTTATTTTTTGGGGGTCAGAGTTCAGATATACGTATATTTTTTCCCTTACGTTGTATAGATTATATTTTCTGTACTTTGCCTCCCCCAGAGAATGTGCTTGTTCAGTTTTTCGGTGTCTTTGCAGGAAAGATGAACCCTTTAAGTGCTAGAGAGATATTTTGTTGCAATGCGTTTGCTACTTCTCTAGCACTCAAAGGGTTAAAGAGATGGGCAGTTCAGGCATGAAAGTCTACTCGTTATTTTAACGTGTATATGAAAGGTCTTTGTGTGACACGTGTGTATGAAAGGTCTTTATGTGACACGTGTATATGAAAGGATTGTGTGACACGTGTATATGAAAGGATTGTGTGACATGTATATGAAAGGTCTTTGTGTGACACGTGTCTATGAAAGGATTGTATAACATGTATATGAAAGGTCTTTGTGTGACACATGTGTATGAAAGGATTGTGTGACATGTATATGAAAGGTCTTTATGTGACACGTGTCTATGAAAGGATTGTATAACACATGTATATGAAAGGTCTTTGTGTGACACGTGTGTATGAAAGGATTGTGTGACATGTATATGAAAGGTCTTTATGTGACACGTGTCTATGAAAGGATTGTATAACACATGTATATGAAAGGTCTTTGTGTGACACGTGTATATGAAAGGTCTTTGTGTGACACGTGTATATGAAAGGCGTTTCTCATCTCAATGTGATACTTCAACTGCTCACCCTTTGGCTGCCAGAGCCGCCTTAATGCAAACACTGTGAAACGCAAAGAAAAGATAATAAAGTGGCTGTATACATAATTCTACACGCGGAAGCGTTTCTGCGAGTCGTGACCGATATGGCTTCACTCGTGCCACTTTGTCTCATGACATTGCCCTGCTTTGTGCCCCTGCTCATTCGTGGCTGAGACGATACTAGAGGGAGAGTTCGGCTTGTTGGTTTAACCCTTGATGCCTCTGGCACCCAAATAGTGGTAAAAGTAGTGTGTGCTGTAGGTGATGTGCATGTTTATAGGCCGCTAGTTCCCAACTGTTTATAATCTGAGATGTTTAGCTGACATAATAAAATGGCTGACGGGGTGGCACAGGGTGTAAAATATGACCCAGTTTAAACTCTGCATGCCAGAGAGGTATCCATTGCATTGCTTAGTAATGTGTTGGATACCCTTCTGTCACATTAAGGGTTAATATATGAAAGGTGTTGAACATGAACCCCTAGGAGACCAATGCGTTGCTTGATCACATGTTTGTAACGCTTGTTCATCTTGGAGTCGTGAATTGCCTGTTGGGAACAGCCTGTACAGACCGGGTCTGAGCGCTGGGTTTGATGGGTTTAATCGGGAATTAATGGCCCTTCATTTGTTTTACAGGAAGACTTGCCTTCATTCATACTTACAGATTATATATAATATTGTGTCTGTATATATGGAACTGCGCATTCACTGGAGTTTGAGTAGTTTTATTTTGCATCATATATGTATTATAGGAACCGTTTGGTCCTCATCTTGTGGGGACCTTTGTCTAGTCTTTATATGGCTCCTGAGATGAGGACTATATATAACATATATACTGAGAACTAAAGTACATCTTAACCCTTTGAGTGGCAGGGAGATATCCAGTCCATTGAGTTGCAATGCATTGGGTAGTTTTTTTGGCACTCAAAGGATTAAACTCCCATGAGTGCTCAGCTTAACTATATATTGTGTATAAAACAGCCAGACCTCTAAATGCCCATGAAAGGCCTAATAGGATTGTAATCTCATTGTGTCTCTCCCGGGCTGTCTATAAAGGGGAAGTGGAGACATTCTTTACTGCACACCATCTTCATCACAGGGGACAAAAAACAATTGCCTTCCCTTTAAATGGTGCTCAGCCTACTGCTTCTCATTGCTGATATGTTATAGCAAATGGTTAAAAAAATGCCCATTTAAAACAATGGGGGAAACTTGGATTTTTTTATTTGTCCTCCGTGGTGCATTTGATTTTCCTCTTCACAGCCGTTCCGACCGCGTTAAACGTTTACCAACGGCTGTAGCTGGACACTTCCATCTTACAATGTGCTCCAGTCCTGTGTGTTTGTGCAGGACAATGAGGATGAGGCTTGGAAGGGAAATTGAATGGAGACCTGCTGCTTAGACAAGTCTTGCTGCTGTACAAGCAAAGGGCCACTTGTTCCCAAAATCATAGATTCTCTAAATAAAAGCGATGCAACTGTGCAGACAGAAGGGCTAAAAGAACAACAACACACAAAAATGATCCGGGGTTATTAAACGTTTTGAGTGTCTGTAAAACGGACAGATTTGTTTTGAGGCTTGTAGCGGACCTTTTGCCTACGCGTAGATTTTTAATTTTTGCGAATATCGTGGGCTTTTTGTTGTCCAAACAGGTTTAATTGTTCTAGAGTGTTTTGGTTTAGTAGTTAGGGAAGTTAATCTTAGTACTTTGATCTCTTTGAAAAAGCTGCCAAATTTAAGTACACGTGTCCAGAAAATCCTCATCTTTCTTTTCTGCGGCTCCCTGACTCCGTTACCATATCCATCATGAAAGATGTCTCAGAATTGATAGTGCTGAATTGCTTGCAAATGGGATAATTAAAGGTAGTAGCCTTTCTGATAGGGGGCCCTTAACCCTTATAAATGATGTGCATTGTCTTGTTACAAATACCACCAACAAAATAAACCAATTGGAGTCTATATTGGACATTGTACACAGTCACTAAAGTGCACATTTAGGATCCGATTTTAGTATATACAATTACATAACCCTATTTCGTTTTTAGGTGCTGTTGTTTATGTAAGGAAAGGTAATTTTGCAGTCTTGATGTCTCTCTGTACTTCTCATCTATCTGTAATCTCATTGTACTGCGTAGCTGTGTATATCGTTACTATATATCACTGTGCAACACATAACCAAAGCTATCCAGTCTTGCTGGCACTTTCCTGATGTGGCCTCCAGGGGGAGAGTGAGCTCGGTCTTAGAATCACCTAGTGATAATGGGGGACTGGGGTTAACCCAGTGAGCACCACTTTCGATGTGGAGAACAGTTGTTCCCTCAAAGGGCAGTATTCAGGAATCAGAAGGGCAGTATCGTGTAGCAAATGAACTGTGCCACAGGGAGCGTTATCTTTTCCTATGCACTTTGCACCCCAAAACTGCTCCAACAAGATGTTTGGGAGGGATGGGACAAAAAAAATGTACCCTGCCCTTGGCTGGGGCACAGCCGAGAATTCTGTGACTCTCTGCTCCTGAGTTTTGTGTTGGGGCTTCATTGCCCCCTATGTGTTAGGTCTCCGAAGTGGGATATAGTGGCCTATGGTGGAGTCCATCGGGCAGGACGGCAGTGCAGATCCATCTCCTCACAGGACCAATAAGGGAGACCTGGGGGTGCGGGGTGTCTCTTTCCAGATACCATTCAGCTCACACTGCAGTCTGCCCCCACGGGAATGGATCTGCTCTTTTGTTCTGTCCATCAGAGGGGGGTACGCAATGCATTGCATACACCTCCATCACTGAAAGGGTTAAATGGTGTTTTTAAACCCTTGAATGTTAGGTAAAGCAATAGGCATTTTTTGATTGCCCTCTGATTCCTGAATACTACCCAGAGAGTTCATGGGGGTGGGACACAGTGTAGGGGTGTGACAGGCAGGGTCTGATCTCCCTAGAAGGGGTCTCATTATCCACAGAATGTGTTTGGACTCCACTCTGAGGGGTGGGACACAGTGTGGGGGTGTCAGGCAGGGTCTGATCTCCCTGGAGGGGTGTCATTATCCACCGAATGTGTTTGGACTCCACTCTGAGAGGGAGGAGCCCCCAGGTCTGTCTGTTTGACACGTGGGACAATGTCAATAAAGCTGTTATTAGGAGAACCTGTGTCTGTGTTGTGGTTTGTGGGGGTACATGGGAGGGAGCGCGGCCTGCACAAAAAAGAACTGTATCAAACCAACTGCACCAGGGGAAATTACCAAAACCCTCATTCGTTTAAATAGGGTTTTTAACACCTTGAATGCCACAGAGATCTCCATTGCATTGCTTTGCGATACGCTGCAGACCGCTGCCATTCAAGGTTTTCTAAGCCTCCTGTAAATGAATGAAGTTCTGTTTAGCCCCTGTCTGTTCAAGTTGGTTTGCTCCTCCCTAGACACATCACATGTTTTATTGGGGTCCCACACAATGTGTGTGTGGGGGTGTTACTCTACAGACCCCAAAACAATACGGTATCCGGGCCATATGCACAAAAGATAAGTGGTGTAGTTCTGGGACAAACCATGTATATCGTCCTGTACAAATCCTTGAAAATTCCCACTGATTTAAATGGAGATTCCAGTCCTTCGAAGGGTTAATGTCTCCAGCGCATTGCTTTCTAGTGTGTTGGGGACATCTGTCTTTCAACAGGTTAAATGCCCTGTTTAAATGTTAGTCCTCTTTGGTGCGGTTGGTTTGGTCCACTATTTGTGTCTAATGAATGTGTCTGAACTGTAATAATGATTGAATAGAATGTTCCCCAGCAGGGGGCAGTGCATACAATTTACTTGGCAGGAAATGCACTGGTCTCTTGAGCAGCAGGTATTGAGCTGTGAGCTTCCTTTAAAGGAAAAGTAATATTTTGAATAATAAAAAAAAAAAAAAATACTTAATACAGCGCGGTTATTTTAAAAATGTTGAGAATTTTATTCATCTGCACTTCTCTCTTGTGGTCCCTAGGTGGTGCTGGTCACTTACAATGTGGCGTTGTAGTCATCACACTAATATTTTGTCACGGTTACCCAGAAATAACCCAGGGGTCAGTGTGGTATAGAGTAAAACACCTTTATTAATAGTAATAATGACACAAGCAAATAGACAGGAAGGTGCTGAGGGTAACTGGAGAAGCCAGCAACACCTATCACCAAAAGGAGGCTGCCCTGAAGTACACCTCACTGCTAGAGACTAGGCCTAGGCCAATGGTAGTCTCTGGTAGAACGAGAAAGGTCACCAGACTCGGAACTCTCTAGATATCCCACCAGGAATACGAGGAAGATAGTACTGACTCTCACCTGCATTTAGGGTAAGTGGAGCCGATCTCCCAGAGGAAGGCCACCAGGGAGAATTACTGACTCATGCCTGCGTCAGTATTAGTGGGTAGTCAGACAGAGCCACTGATCTGCACCAGATTGGATGTCTACTAGCCAGGGAACAATGCAGATAGGATAGTCGGAGAGAGCTACAGGTCAGCACCAGACCGGATGGTCAGACAAGCCTAGGTCATACACATAGAGAGTAGACAGCCAGAGCCACAGGTCTGCACCAGATTAGATGTCTGCTAGCCAGGGAACAATGCAGATAGGATAGTCGGAGAGAGCCACAGGTCTGCACCAGATTGGATGGTCAGACAAGCCAGGTCATACACATAGAGGGTAGTCAGCCAGAGCCGCAGGTCAGCACCAGACTGGATGGTCAGACAAGCCAGGTCATACACTGGAGATCAGGAGAATAAACAACTAGAACTGCACTGGACACCGACGTGAGTGTGAATGAGCCCTGTGTCCAGGCAGCTTTTAACTACCAGCCCCCCCGGGAAGGAGGAGCACAGAACGAGCTGATGTTGTATAAACATGGTGCATACTTCACTCTCCTAATATGTTCTCCTGTAATAGATATATGTGGCTCGAGCCGCTGAAGGAATGAATGCGGCCAGAGCTGCCGCAGATCAGAATGTGGCCGGGCCACGAGGTAAGTCACATCTGTGACATCTGTCCTATTGTAATGCACAGTAAAACCTAACGTGAACTTTGTACACTAGATGGCACAGTGAATTAGCACATCAAGTGAACTGAACATCAGTATCATTTGAATGAAGAATCTAGGAGTAGAGGTGCAGTAGTTCATGTACCAGTGATGGGGAATCTATGGCACGCATAGGCCTATATGGTGGCACGCGACCAAGGTTCACAGATTGGAAGGCTGTGAGCTCCATAATGCCTGCTGGACATTTTTGTCTCTGTGCCCCCCACTACCCACATGGATGTCTGTACTGCCCTCATTGCTGTCTCTGTGTCCCCCCCCCCCCACTGCCAGCATTGATGTCTGTACCCCCCACTGCCGGCATTGATGTCTCTGTCCCCCCACTGCCCGCATTGCTGTCTCTGTCCCCCCCACTGCCCGCATTGCTGTCTGTCCCCACACTGCCTGCATGGATGTCTGTCCCCCCCCCCCGCCTGCATGGATGTCTGTCTCCTCCCCACATTGATGTCTCTGCCCCCCTACTCCCACACTGATGAGAGCCGGGACAGTGTCTTGCTGTGGTGCCAACATGGTGCATGCTGGGGTGTTTGTCATCTGTTCTGCGAACAGTGGAAGTTTACAACTGGCGCCCAGACCGATGAAGAAAACCCCAGCGTGCACCATGCTGGCATCACCACGTGTCACACGTTTCTGGCTCTCATCAATGTGGGCAGTGGGGGGGGGCAGAGACAAAAAGATCAGACCGGTATTACAGAGGTCACAGCTTCCAATCTGGACACGTGGCAGAGAAAAGGGAAAGATGGGAGATATATTCATTCTCCCCCTCATGCCCCTTTCTCCCCTTCTTGCCTCCTTAGACAATGTGGAGGTTGTGAGGGAGAGAGGAGGCAGCGAGAGGCATTCGAGAGAAAAGCCTCTCACACACCTCTTCCTGTAGATTGGGCTGTGTCACCGTGCAGGACTCAATAGTCTGGGTTTTTAGCAGCTGTTAAGCACCTAGTCCTCATGGAGAAGCCAGGTGTTAGGGACCAGGAACCAGACAGGACACAAAAAGGTAAAATACAATACACCTTTATTAGAGCAACAAAAACAGAAGCATGATCCAAGAACCTAAACCAAAAGACACGTCAGGGTCAGGAACCAACAGGTATTCAGCCAAGCCGGTGTCAGGGACCCAGCAGTCTGCGAAGTTAAGGACAAGCCGAAGGTCAAGAGCACAGACGTGCTCAATGTCTGGAACAAGCCGAGGGGTCTGGAACTCAGCAAACAGGTCCGCAAACACACACAAGGACAATGGGGATGTGTGCCAAGCTGTTTTAACCCCTTAACGACCCTTGACGGTCATAGTACGTCAAGGGTCGATTTGACTGAACGACCGATGACGTACTATGACCGTTATCGAATTCCGGGCTCCCCCCGCGGCTGCACGCTGTTCGGGGAGTCCGGAATGCAACGGAGCAATAAAAAAAAAAAAAAAAATGCTCCGTTGTCATTCAGTCGCGTCCGGGTCCGGATTACCCGGTCGTTAAGGGGTTAAATACCCTGACAGGGTTGGCTGATAAGTCAGGTGAGTAATCAGAGAGGTCAGCTGATTCAGCCTGAGCCAGAAACTCAGAAGACAGCAGCAGAGGATAGCAGAGCACTAGATTAGCTCAGACAGGAGAATCAATAGGTAGAATGGGAGCAGCGCAGCAAAACCTTGACACCAGGAAGAAGAGGAACAGAATACCAGCAGGCAAGTCAGCACAGACATATTTATGTGACTAGAGGGCAGATAACGACACTGCTTAGCTTTGTGAGACACAATCTTTCAGCAATGGGCAACCACAGGCACTGCAGCTGTTCACGACTACAATTCCCATCACCTATTCTACAGCCAACTAAAGGCGGGCTGCAGATTATGGGACTTGTTGTCCTGGACAGCTAGAGACAGGGCAGGCCCTTAAATGGGTCCCAGTGGGTCCATGGACCCAGGTGGCTCTTTGACAGGGGTGGCAATTTACTGCCCCAGGCATGCTTTTTCGGGCGCCAGGTCTGTGTCCTGTGTCCTGAATCACTTTACCCCCCCACTGGGACAATAAGGAGTCCCGGAAATCTGCTCCTGCACTGTGATCACTGTGCTCACATCACAGGGCTCACAGCCAGGACCAGCGCCACCTGTAGGCAAGGTAGGTGCCAGCCTAGGGCGCACATTCATCTGGGGGCGCAGCAGAGCCACACGCACCTCAGAGACTGCTGGATGAAGAAAGGAGAGCGCGAGAGACGGGCAACGCTCTGAAAAAAGCGAGCGCCTCTAAAGCCGCCTGTTCCTGCCGCCCCAAACGAACTTCATGTAATGTGAGTGGGGGGGGTGAGTTACAGGATGAAGCATGGAAAGCAGCTGCAATACAATAGAGACAGGAGATTAATGGGAAGCGGGGCAACTGATGTCAGGTGATTTCTGGCGGGGGGGATTGATGTGTAAAGGTGAGGTAGTGACAATTTATGTTAGAGTGGAAGGGAAAGGTGCTTTATTTGGGGGTGGGGGATAAACAAACATAGTATGCAGAGGTCTTGAACAAAGAGAGAGTCCGCAGATGGGACAGACCGTGGGCAGGTTGTCCTATCGGTGGATCAGGCATCCCCCGGTGGGCCGCTAGATCATGGGCCGGTGGGGGAGATCAGAGGATCTCACCGTCCTACGATACTTTGAAGGAGAGGTCTGTGTTGGCACCGGCACTCTCTGTGACAGCCTTTGCGTTCCTTGTTAATGCAGAGCGCCAAGATATGACATAATATCCTGGCGCCTGCTCTCCCATACCGCACAGGGACCACAAGGGGGCGTCGATATGGACATTGGTGCTGGAGGCTGCAGTGACTTCTCGCTCCCCACGCTGGACCACCAGGGAATGCAAGAGAGTTGCTAGGGTTGTATCTAACCCTATGAGTGCCAGATATGTATCAAAAATTATATATATATAAAAACACCAGCTAGTGGGCTGCTTTAAAAAAAAAAAAAAATGCCCGGGCTGGTATTCCTCTACAATCGGCCTCTGGGCCAGACGACCAGTGTATCTGAAGAGGAGAAGTTCTAGGCTCGTTGTGTGTGTTCCTCGATGGCTCATAATCAGTGAAACCGCTACCAATATAAATGTGAGACAAGTCAAACAACCACACATACCGTGTGACGCTCTAGCCTTGTTCCACCGTCCTAATACCATATCACCAGTTCAGGCCACTCTCCCAGGTAGCCTAACCAATAGTCTAGATACCTCATCTAGGGTAATACCTGAATACTTGTCTAAACTCCACAGGTAACCTAATACTTTAGCGCTATTCTAGTCTAATACCATATCACCATCTAGCCTAATACTTTATCACAAGGCTAGTCCCCATTTGCCTAACTAATCAGGGAATGTAACCAGGGGAGTTGGTATACTTTGAAAGACATGGGGCTTAACCATTAAAATGCCAGAGGGGTATGCAATGCATTGCAAAGCAATGTGTTGCATACCCCTCTGGCACTCAAAGGGTTAAATGTACATAATGGATGTGGGCGTGTTTTGGTGGGGGTAGCATTTCATCTTTGGACCCAGGCAGCACAATGTCTTGGGCCGGCCGTAGCTAGAGAGCCTCATGTTGTCCACCACAGTTGTACGTGCCTCCCAGATACCAGCCCAGCAGTAGTGATTCCCACTTTCTATTTGCACTTCACGCTGCCCTTACCAGTGACACATGTATGATTCTCATCAGCGCATTGTGTCCAGTAGACGTGATGTGTGCACAGCCATTTCAGTTGTAAGCTCTTTGGTGTCACTAGTGTAGCTCCATTTCCGCTATAAGCTGTGTGGTATCACTAGTGTAGATCTATTTCAGTTGTAAGCTCTGTGGTATCACTAGTGTAGATCCATTTCAGCTGTAAGCTCTGTGGTATCACTAGTGTAACTCCATTTCACTTGTAAGCTCTGTGGTATCACTAGTGTAGATCTATTTCACTTGTAAGCTCTGTGGTATTACTAGTGTAGCTCCATTTCAGTTGTAAGCTATGTGGTATCACTAGTGTAGATCCATTTCAGTTGTAAGCTGTGTGGTATCACTAGTGTAGATCCATTTCAGTTGTAAGCTCTGTGGTATCACTAGTGTAGCTCCATTTCAGTTGTAAGCTCTGTGGTATCACTAGTGTAGATCCATTTCAGTTGTAACCTCTGTGGTATCACAAGTGCAGCTCCATTTCAGTTGTAAGCTCTGTGGTATCACTAGTGTAGATCAATTTCAGTTGTAAGCTCTGTGGTATCACTAGTGTAGCTCCATTTCAGTTGTAAGCTCTGTGGTATCACTAGTGTAACTCCATTTCAGTTGTAAGCTCTCTAGTATCACTAGTGTAGATCCATTTCAGTTGTAACCTCTGTGGTATCACAAGTGCAGCTCCATTTCAGTTGTAAGCTCTGTGGTATCACTAGTGTAGATCTATTTCAGTTGTAAGCTCTGTGGTATCACTAGTGTAGTTCCATTTCAGTTGTAAGCTCTGTGGTATCAAGAGTGTAGATCCATTTCAGTTGTAAGCTCTATGGTATCACTAGTGTAGATCCATTTCAGTTGTAAACTCTGTGGTATCACTAGTGTAGATCCATTTCAGTTGTAAGCTCTGTGGTATCACTAGTGTAGATCCATTTCAGTTGTAAGCTCTGTGGTATCACTAGTGTAGATCCATTTCAGTTGTAAACTCTGTGGTGTCACTAGTGTAACTCCATTTCAGTTGTAAGCTCTCTAGTATCACTAGTGTAGATCCATTTCAGTGGTAACCTCTGTGTTATCACAAGTGCAGCTCCATTTCAGTTGTAAGCTCTGTGGTATCACTAGTGTAGATCCATTTCAGTTGTAACTCTGTGGTATCACTAGTGTAGATCCATTTCAATTGTAAGCTCTGTGGTATCACTAGTGTAGATCCATTTCATTGTAAGCTATGTGGTATCACTAGTGTAGCTGCATTTCAGTTGTAAGCTCTGTGGTATCACTAGTGTAGATCCATTTCAGTTGTAAGCTATGAGGTATCACTAGTGTAGATCCATTTCAGATGTAAGCTCTGTGGTGTCACTAGTGTAACTCCATTTCAGTTGTGAGCTCTGTGGTATCACTAGTGTAGATCCATTTCAGTTGTAAGCTCTGTGGTATCACTAGTGTAGATCCATTTCAGTTGTAAACTCTGTGGTATCACTAGTGTAGCTGCATTTCAGTTGTAAGCTCTGTGGTATCACTAGTGTAGATCCATTTCAGTTGTAAGCTATGTGGTATCACTAGTGTAGCACCATTTCAGTTGTAAGCTCTGTGGTATCACTAGTGTATCTCCATTTCAGCTGTAAGCTCTGTGGTATCACTAGTGTATCTCCATTTCAGTGGTAAGCTATGTAGTGTCACTAGTGTAGAACCATTTCAGTGGTAAGCTATGTGGTGTCACTAGTGTAGCGCCATTTCAGTGGTAAGCTCTGTGGTATCACTAGTGTATCTCCAGTTGAAAACTCTGTGGTATCACTAGTGTATATCCATTTCAGTGGTAAGCTATGTGGTATCACTAGTGTAGAACAATTTCAGTGGTAAGCTCTGTGGTATCACTAGTGTAGCACCATTTCAGTTGTAAGCTCTGTGGTATCACTAGTGTATCTCCATTTCAGTTGTAAACTCTGTGGTATCACTAGTGTAGCACCATTTCAGTGGTAAGCTATGTGGTATCACTAGTGTAGATCCATTTCAGTTGTAACTCTGTGGTATCACTAGTGTAGAACAATTTCAGTGGTAAGCTCTGTGGTATCACTAGTGTAGCACCATTCCAGTTATAAGCTCTGTGGTATCACTAGTGTAGATCCATTTCAGTTGTAACTCTGTGGTATCACTAGTGTAGAACAATTTCAGTGGTAAGCTCTGTGGTATCACTAGTGTAGCACCATTCCAGTTATAAGCTCTGTGGTATCACTAGCGTAGCACCATTCCAGTTATAAGCTCTGTGGTATCACTAGTGTAGATCCATTTCAGTTGTAACCTCTGTGGTATCACAAGTGCAGCTCCATTTCAGTTGTAAGCTCTGTGGTATCACTAGTGTAGATCAATTTCAGTTGTAAGCTCTGTGGTATCACTAGTGTAGCTCCATTTCAGTTGTAAGCTCTGTGGTATCACGAGTGTAGATCCATTTCAGTTGTAAGCTCTGTGGTATCACTAGTGTAGATCCATTTCAGTTGTAAACTCTGTGGTATCACTAGTGTAGATCCATTTCAGTTGTAAGCTCTGTGGTATCACTAGTGTAGATCCATTTCAGTTGTAAGCTCTGTGGTATCACTAGTGTAGATCCATTTCAGTTGTAAGCTCTGTGGTATCACTAGTGTAGATCCATTTCAGTTGTAAACTCTGTGGTATCACTAGTGTAACTCCATTTCAGTTGTAAGCTCTCTAGTATCACTAGTGTAGATCCATTTCAGTTGTAACCTCTGTGGTATTACAAGTGCAGCTCCATTTCAGTTGTAAGCTCTGTGGTATCACTAGTGTAGATCTGTTTCAGTTGTAAGCTCTGTGGTATCACTAGTGTAGTTCCATTTCAGTTGTAAGCTCTGAGGTATCACTAGTGTAGATCCTTTTCAGTTGTAAGCTCTGTGGTATCACTAGGGTAGATCCATTTCAGTTGTAAGCTCTGTGGTATCACTAGTGTAGATCCATTTCAGTTGTAAACTCTGTGGTATCACTAGTGTAACTCCATTTCAGTTGTAAGCTCTCTAGTATCACTGGTGTAGATCCATTTCAGTGGTAACCTCTGTGGTATCACTAGTGTAGATCCATTTCAGTTGTAACCTCTGTGGTATCACTAGTGTAGATCCATTTCAGTTGTAAACCCTGTGGTATCACTAGTGTAACTCCAATTCAGTTGTAAGCTCTCTAGTATCACTAGTGTAGATCCATTTCAGTGGTAACCTCTGTGGTATCACAAGTGCAGCTCCATTTCAGTTGTAAGCTCTGTGGTATCACTAGTGTAGATCTATTTCAGTTGTAAGCTCTGTGGTATCACTAGTGTAGTTCCATTTCAGTTGTAAGCTCTGTGGTATCAAGAGTGTAGATCCATTTCAGTTGTAAGCTCTATGGTATCACTAGTGTAGATCCATTTCAGTTGTAAACTCTGTGGTATCACTAGTGTAGATCCATTTCAGTTGTAAGCTCTGTGGTATCACTAGTGTAGATCCATTTCAGTTGTAAGCTCTGTGGTATCACTAGTGTAGATCCATTTCAATTGTAACTCTGTGGTATCACTAGTGTAGATCCATTTCAGTTGTAAGCTCTGTGGTATCACTAGTGTAGATCCATTTCATTGTAAGCTATGTGGTATCACTAGTGTAGCTGCATTTCAGTTGTAAGCTCTGTGGTATCACTAGTGTAGATCCATTTCAGTTGTAAGCTATGAGGTATCACTAGTGTAGATCCATTTCAGTTGTAAGCTCTGTGGTGTCACTAGTGTAACTCCATTTCAGTTGTGAGCTCTGTGGTATCACTAGTGTAGATCCATTTCAGTTGTAAGCTCTGTGGTATCACTAGTGTAGATCCATTTCAGTTGTAAACTCTGTGGTATCACTAGTGTAGCTGCATTTCAGTTGTAAGCTCTGTGGTATCAATAGTGTAGATCCATTTCAGTTGTAAGCTATGTTGTATCACTAGTGTAGCACCATTTCAGTTGTAAGCTCTGTGGTATCACTAGTGTATCTCCATTTCAGCTGTAAGCTCTGTGGTATCACTAGTGTATCTCCATTTCAGTGGTAAGCTATGTAGTGTCATTAGTGTAGCGCCATTTCAGTGGTAAGCTCTGTGGTATCACTAGTGTATCTCCAGTTGTAAACTCTGTGGTATCACTAGTGTATATCCATTTCAGTGGTAAGCTATGTGGTATCACTAGTGTAGAACAATTTCAGTGGTAAGCTCTGTGGTATCACTAGTGTAGCACCATTTCAGTTGTAAGCTCTGTGGTATCACTAGTGTATCTCCATTTCAGTTGTAAACTCTGTGGTATCACTAGTGTAGCACCATTTCATTGGTAAGCTATGTGGTATCACTAGTGTAGATCCATTTCAGTTGTAACTCTGTGGTATCACTAGTGTAGAACAATTTCAGTGGTAAGCTCTGTGGTATCACTATTGTAGCACCATTCCAGTTATAAGCTCTGTGGTATCACTAGTGTAGATCCATTTCAGTTGTAACTCTGTGGTATCACTAGTGTAGAACAATTTCAGTGGTAAGCTCTGTGGTATCACTAGTGTAGCACTATTCCAGTTATAAGCTCTGTGGTATCACTAGTGTAGCACCATTCCAGTTATAAGCTCTGTGGTGTCACTAATGTATCTCCATTTCAGCTGTAAGCTCTGTGGTATCACTAGTGTAGCACCATTTCAGTTGTAAGCTCTGTGGTATCACTAGTGTAGCACCATTTCAGTGGTAAGCTATGTGGTATCACTAGTGTAGATCCATTTCAGTGGTAAGCTCTGTGGTATCACTAGTGTAGATCCATTTCAGTTGTAAGCTCTGTGGTATCACTAGTGTAGATCCATTTCAGTTGTAAGCTCTGTGGTATCACTAGTGTAGATCCATTTCAGTTGTAAGCTCTGTGGTATCACTAGTGTAGATCCATTTCAGTTGTAAGCTCTGTGGTATCACTAGTGTAGATCCATTTCAGTTGTAAGCTCTGTGGTATCACTAGTGTAGATCCATTTCAGTTATAAGCTCTGTGGTATCACTAGTGTAGATCCATTTCAGTTGTAAGCTCTGTGGTATCACTAGTGTAGATCCATTTCAGTTGTAAGCTCTGTGCTATCACTAGTGTAGATCCATTTCAGCTGTAAGCTCTGTGGTATCACTAGTGTAGCTCCATTTCAATTGTAAGCTCTGTGGTATCACTAGTGTAGATCCATTTCAGTTGTAAGCTCTGTGGTGTCACTAGTGTAGAGCCATTTCAGTGGTAAGCTCTGTGGTATCACTAGTGTAGCGCCATTTCAGTTGTGAGCTCTCTGTTGTCACTAGTGTAGATCCATTTCAATTGTAAGCTCTGTGGTATCACTAGTGTAGATCCATTTCAGTTGTGAGCTCTCTGGTGTCACTAGTGTAGATCCATTTCAGTTGTAAGCTCTGTGGTATCACTAGTGTAGATCCATTTCAGTTGTAAACTCTGTGTTATCACTAGTGTAGATCCATTTCAGTTGTAAACTCTGTGGTGTCACTAGTGTAACTCCATTTCAGTTGTAAACTCTGTGTTGTCACTAGTGTAGATCCATTTCAGTTGTAAACTCTGTGGTGTCACTAGTGTATCTCCATTTCAGTTGTAAGCTCTGTGGTATCACTAGTGTAGATCCATTTCAGTTGTAAACTCTGTGTTATCACTAGTGTAGATCCATTTCAGTTGTAAGCTCTGTGGTGTCACTAGTGTATCTCCATTTCAGTTGTAAGCTCTGTGGTATCACTAGTGTAGATCCATTTCAGTTGTAAACTCTGTGTTATCACTAATGTAGATCCATTTCAGTTGTAAGCTCTGTGGTGTCACTAGTGTAGTTCCATTTCAGTTGTAAGCTCTGTGGTATCACTAGTGTAGATCCATTTCAGTTGTAAACTCTGTGTTATCACTACTGTAGATCCATTTCAGTTGTAAGCTCTGTGGTGTCACTAGTGTAGCACCATTTCAGTTGTAAGCTCTGTGGTATAACTAGTGTAGATCCATTTCAGTTGTAAGCTCTGTGGTATCACTAGTGTAGATCCATTTCAGTTGTAAGCTCTGTGGTATCACTAGTATAGATCCATTTCAGTTGTAAGCTCTGTGGTATCACTAGTGTATATCCATTTCAATTATAAGCTCTCTGGTATCACTAGTGTAACTCCATTTCACTTGTAAGCTCTGTGGTATCACTAGTGTAACTCCATTTCAGTTGTAAGATTTGTGGTATCACTAGTGTAGATCCATTTCAGCTGTAAGCTCTGTGGTATCACTAGTGTAACTCCATTTCACTTGTAAGCTCTGTAGTATCACTAGTGTAGATCTATTTCACTTGTAAGCTCTGTGGTATCACTAGTGTAGCTCCATTTCAGTGGTAAGCTATGTGGTATCACTAGTGTAGATCCATTTCAGTTGTAAGCTCTGTGGTATCACTAGTGTAGATCCATTTCAGTTGTAAGCTCTGTGGTATCACTAGTGTAGATCCATTTCATTTGTAAGCTCTGTGGTATCACTAGTGTAGATCCATTTCAGTTGTAAGCTCTGTGGTATCACTAGTGTAGATCCATTTCAGTTGTAAACCCTGTGGTATCACTAGTGTAACTCCAATTCAGTTGTAAGCTCTCTAGTATCACTAGTGTAGATCCATTTCAGTGGTAACCTCTGTGGTATCACAAGTGCAGCTCCATTTCAGTTGTAAGCTCTGTGGTATCACTAGTGTAGATCCATTTCAGTTGTAAGCTCTGTGGTATCACTAGTGTAGTTCCATTTCAGTTGTACGCTTTGTGGTATCACTAGTGTAGATCCATTTCAGTTATAAGTTCTCTGGTATCACTAGTGTAACTCCATTTCACTTGTAAGCTCTGTGGTATCACTAGTGTAACTCCATTTCAGTTGTAAGCTCTGTGGTATCACTAGTGTAGATCCATTTCAGCTGTAAGCTCTGTGGTATCACTAGTGTAACTCCATTTCACTTGTAAGCTCTGTGGTATCACTAGTGTAGATCTATTTCACTTGTAAGCTCTGTGGTATTACTAGTGTAGCTCCATTTCAGTTGTAAGCTATGTGGTATCACTAGTGTGGATCCATTTCAGTTGTAAGCTGTGTGGTATCACTAGTGTAGATCCATTTCAGTTGTAAGCTCTGTGGTATCACTAGTGTAGATCCATTTCAGTTGTAAGCTCTGTGGTATCACTAGTGTAGATCCATTTCAGTTGTAACCTCTGTGGTATCACAAGTGCAGCTCCATTTCAGTTGTAAACTCTGTGGTATCACTAGTGTAGATCAATTTCAGTTGTAAGCTCTGTGGTATCACTAGTGTAGCTCCATTTCAGTTGTAAGCTCTGTGGTATCACTAGTGTAACTCCATTTCAGTTGTAAGCTCTCTAGTATCACTAGTGTAGATCCATTTCAGTTGTAACCTCTGTGGTATCACAAGTGCAGCTCCATTTCAGTTGTAAGCTCTGTGGTATCACTAGTGTAGATCTATTTCAGTTGTAAGCTCTGTGGTATCACTAGTGTAGTTCCATTTCAGTTGTAAGCTCTGTGGTATCAAGAGTGTAGATCCATTTCAGTTGTAAGCTCTATGGTATCACTAGTGTAGATCCATTTCAGTTGTAAACTCTGTGGTATCACTAGTGTAGATCCATTTCAGTTGTAAGCTCTGTGGTATCACTAGTGTAGATCCATTTCAGTTGTAAGCTCTGTGGTATCACTAGTGTAGATCCATTTCAGTTGTAAACTCTGTGGTGTCACTAGTGTAACTCCATTTCAGTTGTAAGCTCTCTAGTATCACTAGTGTAGATCCATTTCAGTGGTAACCTCTGTGTTATCACAAGTGCAGCTCCATTTCAGTTGTAAGCTCTGTGGTATCACTAGTGTAGATCCATTTCAGTTGTAACTCTGTGGTATCACTAGTGTAGATCCATTTCAATTGTAAGCTCTGTGGTATCACTAGTGTAGATCCATTTCATTGTAAGCTATGTGGTATCACTAGTGTAGCTGCATTTCAGTTGTAAGCTCTGTGGTATCACTAGTGTAGATCCATTTCAGTTGTAAGCTATGAGGTATCACTAGTGTAGATCCATTTCAGTTGTAAGCTCTGTGGTGTCACTAGTGTAACTCCATTTCAGTTGTGAGCTCTGTGGTATCACTAGTGTAGATCCATTTCAGTTGTAAGCTCTGTGGTATCACTAGTGTAGATCCATTTCAGTTGTAAACTCTGTGGTATCACTAGTGTAGCTGCATTTCAGTTGTAAGCTCTGTGGTATCACTAGTGTAGATCCATTTCAGTTGTAAGCTATGTGGTATCACTAGTGTAGCACCATTTCAGTTGTAAGCTCTGTGGTATCACTAGTGTATCTCCATTTCAGCTGTAAGCTCTGTGGTATCACTAGTGTATCTCCATTTCAGTGGTAAGCTATGTAGTGTCACTAGTGTAGAACCATTTCAGTGGTAAGCTATGTGGTGTCACTAGTGTAGCGCCATTTCAGTGGTAAGCTCTGTGGTATCACTAGTGTATCTCCAGTTGTAAACTCTGTGGTATCACTAGTGTATATCCATTTCAGTGGTAAGCTATGTGGTATCACTAGTGTAGAACAATTTCAGTGGTAAGCTCTGTGGTATCACTAGTGTAGCACCATTTCAGTTGTAAGCTCTGTGGTATCACTAGTGTATCTCCATTTCAGTTGTAAACTCTGTGGTATCACTAGTGTAGCATCATTTCAGTGGTAAGCTATGTGGTATCACTAGTGTAGATCCATTTCAGTTGTAACTCTGTGGTATCACTAGTGTAGCACCATTCCAGTTATAAGCTCTGTGGTATCACTAGTGTAGATCCATTTCAGTTGTAACTCTGTGGTATCACTAGTGTAGAACAATTTCAGTGGTAAGCTCTGTGGTATCACTAGTGTAGCACCATTCCAGTTATAAGCTCTGTGGTATCACTAGCGTAGCACCATTCCAGTTATAAGCTCTGTGGTATCACTAGTGTAGATCCATTTCAGTTGTAACCTCTGTGGTATCACAAGTGCAGCTCCATTTCAGTTGTAAGCTCTGTGGTATCACTAGTGTAGATCAATTTCAGTTGTAAGCTCTGTGGTATCACTAGTGTAGCTCCATTTCAGTTGTAAGCTCTGTGGTATCACGAGTGTAGATCCATTTCAGTTGTAAGCTCTGTGGTATCACTAGTGTAGATCCATTTCAGTTGTAAACTCTGTGGTATCACTAGTGTAGATCCATTTCAGTTGTAAGCTCTGTGGTATCACTAGTGTAGATCCATTTCAGTTGTAAGCTCTGTGGTATCACTAGTGTAGATCCATTTCAGTTGTAAGCTCTGTGGTATCACTAGTGTAGATCCATTTCAGTTGTAAACTCTGTGGTATCACTAGTGTAACTCCATTTCAGTTGTAAGCTCTCTAGTATCACTAGTGTAGATCCATTTCAGTTGTAACCTCTGTGGTATTACAAGTGCAGCTCCATTTCAGTTGTAAGCTCTGTGGTATCACTAGTGTAGATCTGTTTCAGTTGTAAGCTCTGTGGTATCACTAGTGTAGTTCCATTTCAGTTGTAAGCTCTGAGGTATCACTAGTGTAGATCCTTTTCAGTTGTAAGCTCTGTGGTATCACTAGGGTAGATCCATTTCAGTTGTAAGCTCTGTGGTATCACTAGTGTAGATCCATTTCAGTTGTAAACTCTGTGGTATCACTAGTGTAACTCCATTTCAGTTGTAAGCTCTCTAGTATCACTGGTGTAGATCCATTTCAGTGGTAACCTCTGTGGTATCACAAGTGCAGCTCCATTTCAGTTGTAAGCTCTGTGGTATCACTAGTGTAGATCCATTTCAATTGTAACTCTGTGGTATCACTAGTGTAGATCCATTTCAGTTGTAAGCTCTGTGGTATCACTAGTGTAGATCCATTTCATTGTAAGCTATGTGGTATCACTAGTGTAGCTGCATTTCAGTTGTAAGCTCTGTGGTATCACTAGTGTAGATCCATTTCAGTTGTAAGCTATGAGGTATCACTAGTGTAGATCCATTTCAGTTGTAAGCTCTGTGGTGTCACTAGTGTAACTCCATTTCAGTTGTGAGCTCTGTGGTATCACTAGTGTAGATCCATTTCAGTTGTAAGCTCTGTGGTATCACTAGTGTAGATCCATTTCAGTTGTAAACTCTGTGGTATCACTAGTGTAGCTGCATTTCAGTTGTAAGCTCTGTGGTATCAATAGTGTAGATCCATTTCAGTTGTAAGCTATGTGGTATCACTAGTGTAGCACCATTTCAGTTGTAAGCTCTGTGGTATCACTAGTGTATCTCCATTTCAGCTGTAAGCTCTGTGGTATCACTAGTGTATCTCCATTTCAGTGGTAAGCTATGTAGTGTCACTAGTGTAGCGCCATTTCAGTGGTAAGCTCTGTGGTATCACTAGTGTATCTCCAGTTGTAAACTCTGTGGTATCACTAGTGTATATCCATTTCAGTGGTAAGCTATGTGGTATCACTAGTGTAGAACAATTTCAGTGGTAAGCTCTGTGGTATCACTAGTGTAGCACCATTTCAGTTGTAAGCTCTGTGGTATCACTAGTGTATCTCCATTTCAGTTGTAAACTCTGTGGTATCACTAGTGTAGCACCATTTCAGTGGTAAGCTATGTGGTATCACTAGTGTAGATCCATTTCAGTTGTAACTCTGTGGTATCACTAGTGTAGAACAATTTCAGTGGTAAGCTCTGTGGTATCACTAGTGTAGCACCATTCCAGTTATAAGCTCTGTGGTATCACTAGTGTAGATCCATTTCAGTTGTAACTCTGTGGTATCACTAGTGTAGAACAATTTCAGTGGTAAGCTCTGTGGTATCACTAGTGTAGCACCATTCCAGTTATAAGCTCTGTGGTATCACTAGTGTAGCACCATTCCAGTTATAAGCTCTGTGGTGTCACTAATGTATCTCCATTTCAGCTGTAAGCTCTGTGGTATCACTAGTGTAGCACCATTTCAGTTGTAAGCTCTGTGGTATCACTAGTGTAGCACCATTTCAGTGGTAAGCTATGTGGTATCACTAGTGTAGATCCATTTCAGTTGTAACTATGTGGTATCACTAATGTAGCACCATTCCAGTTATAAGCTCTGTGGTATCACTAGTGTATCTCCATTTCAGCTGTAAGCTCTGTGGTATCACTAGTGTAGATCCATTTCACTTGTAAGCTCTGTGATATCACTAGTGTAGAGCCATTTCAGTGGTAAGGTATGTGGTGTCACTAGTGTAGCGCCATTTCACTGGTAAGCTATGTGGTATCACTAGTGTAGATCCATTTCAGTTGTAAGCTCTGTGGTATCACTAGTGTATCTCCAGTTGTAAACTCTGTGGTATCACTAGTGTATATCCATTTCAGGTGTAAACTCTGTGGTATCACTAGTGTAGCTCCATTTCAGTGGTAAGCTCTGTGGTATCACTAGTGTAGCACCATTTCAGTTGTAAGCTCTGTGGTATCACTAGTGTATCTCCATTTCAGTTGTAAGCTATGTGGTATCACTAGTGTAGATGCATTTCAGTTGTAAGCTTTGTGGTATCACTAGTGTAGCTCCACGTCAATTGTAAGCTCTGTGGTATCAGTAGTGTAGCTCCATTTCAGTTGTAAGCTATGTGGTATCATTAGTTTAGATCCATTTCAGTTTTAAGCTATGTGGTGTCACTAGTGTAGCACCATTTCAGTGGTAAGCTATGTGGTATCACTAGTGTAGATCCATTTCAGTTGTAACTCTGTGGTATCACTAATGTAGCACCATTCCAGTTATAAGCTCTGTGGTATCACTAGTGTATCTCCATTTAAGCTGTAAGCTCTGTGATATCACTAGTGTAGAGCCATTTCAGTGGTAAGCTATGTGGTGTCACTAGTGTAGCGCCATTTCACTGGTAAGCTATGTGGTATCACTAGTGTAGATCCATTTCAGTTGTAAGCTCTGTGGTATCACTAGTGTATCTCCAGTTGTAAACTCTGTGGTATCACTAGTGTATATCCATTTCAGTGGTAAGCTATGTGGTATCACTAGTGTAGCTCCATTTCAGTGGTAAGCTCTGTGGTATCACTAGTGTAGCACCATTTCAGTTGTAAGCTCTGTGGTATCACTAGTGTATCTCCATTTCAGTTGTAAGCTATGTGGTATCACTAGTGTAGATCCATTTCAGTTGTAAGCTTTGTGGTATCACTAGTGTAGCTCCACGTCAATTGTAAGCTCTGTGGTATCAGTAATGTAGCTCCATTTCAGTTGTAAGCTATGTGGTATCACCAGTGTAGATCCATTTCAGTTGTAAGCTATGTGGTGTCACTAGTGTAGATCAATTTCAGTTGTAAGCTATGTGGTGTCACTAGTGTAGTGCCATTTCAGTGGTAAGCTATGTGGTGTCACTAGTGTAGTGCCATTTCAGTGGTAAGCTATGTGGTATCACTAGTGTAGAGCCATTTCAGTTGTAAGCTCTGTGGTATCACTAGTGTAGATCCATTTCATTGTAAGCTATGTGGTATCACTAGTGTAGCTGCATTTCAGTTGTAAGCTCTGTGGTATCACTAGTGTAGATCCATTTCAGTTGTAAGCTATGAGGTATCACTAGTGTAGATCCATTTCAGTTGTAAGCTCTGTGGTGTCACTAGTGTAACTCCATTTCAGTTGTGAGCTCTGTGGTATCACTAGTGTAGATCCATTTCAGTTGTAAGCTCTGTGGTATCACTAGTGTAGATCCATTTCAGTTGTAAACTCTGTGGTATCACTAGTGTAGCTGCATTTCAGTTGTAAGCTCTGTGGTATCAATAGTGTAGATCCATTTCAGTTGTAAGCTATGTGGTATCACTAGTGTAGCACCATTTCAGTTGTAAGCTCTGTGGTATCACTAGTGTATCTCCATTTCAGCTGTAAGCTCTGTGGTATCACTAGTGTATCTCCATTTCAGTGGTAAGCTATGTAGTGTCACTAGTGTAGCGCCATTTCAGTGGTAAGCTCTGTGGTATCACTAGTGTATCTCCAGTTGTAAACTCTGTGGTATCACTAGTGTATATCCATTTCAGTGGTAAGCTATGTGGTATCACTAGTGTAGAACAATTTCAGTGGTAAGCTCTGTGGTATCACTAGTGTAGCACCATTTCAGTTGTAAGCTCTGTGGTATCACTAGTGTATCTCCATTTCAGTTGTAAACTCTGTGGTATCACTAGTGTAGCACCATTTCAGTGGTAAGCTATGTGGTATCACTAGTGTAGATCCATTTCAGTTGTAACTCTGTGGTATCACTAGTGTAGAACAATTTCAGTGGTAAGCTCTGTGGTATCACTAGTGTAGCACCATTCCAGTTATAAGCTCTGTGGTATCACTAGTGTAGATCCATTTCAGTTGTAACTCTGTGGTATCACTAGTGTAGAACAATTTCAGTGGTAAGCTCTGTGGTATCACTAGTGTAGCACCATTCCAGTTATAAGCTCTGTGGTATCACTAGTGTAGCACCATTCCAGTTATAAGCTCTGTGGTGTCACTAATGTATCTCCATTTCAGCTGTAAGCTCTGTGGTATCACTAGTGTAGCACCATTTCAGTTGTAAGCTCTGTGGTATCACTAGTGTAGCACCATTTCAGTGGTAAGCTATGTGGTATCACTAGTGTAGATCCATTTCAGTTGTAACTATGTGGTATCACTAATGTAGCACCATTCCAGTTATAAGCTCTGTGGTATCACTAGTGTATCTCCATTTCAGCTGTAAGCTCTGTGGTATCACTAGTGTAGATCCATTTCACTTGTAAGCTCTGTGATATCACTAGTGTAGAGCCATTTCAGTGGTAAGGTATGTGGTGTCACTAGTGTAGCGCCATTTCACTGGTAAGCTATGTGGTATCACTAGTGTAGATCCATTTCAGTTGTAAGCTCTGTGGTATCACTAGTGTATCTCCAGTTGTAAACTCTGTGGTATCACTAGTGTATATCCATTTCAGGTGTAAACTCTGTGGTATCACTAGTGTAGCTCCATTTCAGTGGTAAGCTCTGTGGTATCACTAGTGTAGCACCATTTCAGTTGTAAGCTCTGTGGTATCACTAGTGTATCTCCATTTCAGTTGTAAGCTATGTGGTATCACTAGTGTAGATGCATTTCAGTTGTAAGCTTTGTGGTATCACTAGTGTAGCTCCACGTCAATTGTAAGCTCTGTGGTATCAGTAGTGTAGCTCCATTTCAGTTGTAAGCTATGTGGTATCATTAGTTTAGATCCATTTCAGTTTTAAGCTATGTGGTGTCACTAGTGTAGCACCATTTCAGTGGTAAGCTATGTGGTATCACTAGTGTAGATCCATTTCAGTTGTAACTCTGTGGTATCACTAATGTAGCACCATTCCAGTTATAAGCTCTGTGGTATCACTAGTGTATCTCCATTTCAGCTGTAAGCTCTGTGATATCACTAGTGTAGAGCCATTTCAGTGGTAAGCTATGTGGTGTCACTAGTGTAGCGCCATTTCACTGGTAAGCTATGTGGTATCACTAGTGTAGATCCATTTCAGTTGTAAGCTCTGTGGTATCACTAGTGTATCTCCAGTTGTAAACTCTGTGGTATCACTAGTGTATATCCATTTCAGTGGTAAGCTATGTGGTATCACTAGTGTAGCTCCATTTCAGTGGTAAGCTCTGTGGTATCACTAGTGTAGCACCATTTCAGTTGTAAGCTCTGTGGTATCACTAGTGTATCTCCATTTCAGTTGTAAGCTATGTGGTATCACTAGTGTAGATCCATTTCAGTTGTAAGCTTTGTGGTATCACTAGTGTAGCTCCACGTCAATTGTAAGCTCTGTGGTATCAGTAATGTAGCTCCATTTCAGTTGTAAGCTATGTGGTATCACTAGTGTAGATCCATTTCAGTTGTAAGCTATGTGGTGTCACTAGTGTAGATCAATTTCAGTTGTAAGCTATGTGGTGTCACTAGTGTAGTGCCATTTCAGTGGTAAGCTATGTGGTATCACTAGTGTAGAGCCATTTCAGTGGTAAGCTGTGTGGTATCACTAGTGTAGATCCATTTCAGTTGTAAGCTCTGTGGTATCACTAGTGTAGATCCATTTCAGTTGTAAGCTCTGTGGTGTCACTAGTGTAGCGCCATTTCAGTGGTAAGCTATGTGGTATCACTAGTGTACATCCATGTAACGGACCCTGGGCCGTTACTTGGCGGTTAATAACAGAACTATGAAAGCCCGCAGAGTTATACACTAAAATAGACACTGGGTGAATGGATGGCTTAATACATAGAGCTGTCCTGGGGTACATTCATGTAAATGTGTATTAAGTTTGGTTTTATGTATTGTCAAAATATTGTATGTGCTTAATTGTACTTGTCCAATTCAGAGGTTTGTGCAATCACCAACTAACAGGTATGCAAATATTTTCCATAGCCTAACATGGGGAATGGTAGGCAGGTCAGTGATTGGTCAAGGGTGGAGCAGGCCATTCAAAATAGTCAAACAAAGGCTCCAGCCATTTGACTATTTGTACTGTAGCTAGACCTCCTGCTGTGTGTTAATTAAGCCAATGTGAACTGCAGTCAGACCCCCTGGCCATTGTGTAAAGACATGTATTCCCTCTAATCAAGTCTCTGTCCTTGGCTAGAATTAATCAGATCTGTTTGTACTACCCTTAGCAGTATTGTGGTTGTGAGGTCATTTGCCATTGGCCCTTTTCCCTTAACTGCTATTGGTCTTTTGTCACCCTCTGCCATTGGCCCTTTGTCTCCAGTTACCATTGGTCTTTTGTTCCCTGTGTCATATACCCATTGTGTCTGATTGGTCCCTGGGCCAAGCCTGTATTAGAATACCTGGCCCTTCCCATCCCTATTGTGGCACTGTAGTTGACTGTATAAAAGAGGTGGTTTTTGTTCAATAAAGTGTGTGCAGTTTGAACTTCAACTGGCTCCTGTCTCTCTGTCGCTGGATGGTATCAAGGGACTTCTGTTGTCCCCCATCCTAGGAAGAAATGCTGCTTGAGTAACCGGTGGAGCTGCCTGCTTGTAGCTGACCTCTGGAGGGAGAAACCTGGAACGACGGCCTGAGTCTAACCCAGGGACTTGAGGAATCCGTTACACTGGTGGCAAGCGGTCGGATCAAACTGAAACCAGCCCAGCAGGGGGAGATATAGCCGCTGGCTTGACCCCGGTTTCAGCAACGGTTCATGGGATCTTCTCTCTCCCTCCACTGAGGGGGTCCAGCCGGTTACCTATGGCAGCTCTACAACCACAGAGCTATAGTGCACCCAACTGGAGGCGGACAGAGGATCTACTTGCGCTGCGCTGGTCATTGTTGGGAGACAATCCGCTCCCGGAGTGGGAAGACAGTCTGACCTTCTACGTGGAAGAGGAGGTGTATCTACAAGACCGGTACACAGCCTTTCGCCATAAAGCTGAGCAGCATGGCTACAGCTCGGCACCACTCTATGGCGTCCTGGATGGCTATGGATATGGCGGCCCTGGAATAGAATGGGCGCTCTTGTGGGACGACCACAACTTTGGCAGCAAGGAGGACAGCCGTTTTTGGGATATTCGTAATGCCCGTGAGGAGATGCTGGGTCTCTTTGACACTCCAGAGCTGGAGGGGGAATTTTGTGACCTTGCGGAGCAGGAGTGGCATTTGGAGAGAGCATACCAGAGTCTGTTCCAGAAGATAGAAAGGCATGGTACAGGAGAGGGACCACGGACAGCCCACCTGTATCCTGCACCATCGGAAGGGATGTCCATGCTGCCCAACCTCCCCTGCCATAGCGGCTCTGTCTCCACAGATGAACATCCAGTCAAGGAGTCCTGCGATCCAGTGTTGTGGAGGGTGCAGAAACTGCTGCCGTGCCTAGGGCCCAACCCGACGGAAGAAACAGTGGCCCAACTCACGATGGCGGTAGAGCAGCACTACTGTCAAGAACTCCGGCGCTCCAGTAATGACCTTGCCATGGGAAGTGGGACTGAGATCTTTCCCAGTGGCAATATGGATCGTGAACTGGTGAGGGAGGAGGTATGCCTCACCTGCAGTTCTGCCTATTTCCCTGCAAACCCTGGCCTGGGGAGTGGGAGTGAGCTCACTAGGGCCTGGGAAAACCCTACGGTGGTGATTGGAAGAAAACTCATCGACCCCTTGTCAATGGAGACTGCCCTGAGGAATGGGACTGCGGTCTTCCTCGAGGCAAAAAATGGCCCCACGGATGGGGCCCTGGAAGAAGAGAACCCCAGCGGACTGCAGGAGAGCAGTATCGCTGGAGATGGTGTTGTCTCTATGGACTGTGAACTGGTGGGTGGGAATGCGTTCCCCACCAGCCCCCCTGTGAACCCTGGCCTGGTGAGTAGGAGCGAGCTCACCAGGGCCTGGGAAACCCCTGCTGCGGTGGACGACACACCGGTCCCCACCAGCAGCCCCGGTCCGTTCCCTGGGGATGTTGCCCTTGAGAAAGAGGGAAGTGTGCTATCCCGATGCATGCACACAATTGCCAGGAGGATTGGAAAGGTGTTCCCCCTCCGAATGAAAAGAGGCCTGGAAGTGGACGGCCTAGCAGAAGAGGAGCCCACCAGGCCCTGTGAAAATGCCGCTGTGATGAGTGGGACAAGAGTCCTCATCCACCGCCCACCGCTTGTTGCCCATTTCCCTGCTTCCCCAGCTGCCGTGGATGAGACGCAGGTCCCCACCAGCAGCAATTGTATGTCCCAACTGATGGGTAGGAGCGAGCCCATCATTCCCCATGACCTCCCTGCTGGAGTGGGTGTGAAAGAGCCCACCAGCAGCCCCAAGATGTTGCCCCCTGTGGGGTTGGAAGATGTGCTGGGAGCGGAACCGTGCGTGCTCCCCAAGATTATAAGTGATGCCACCTTGAGGGATGGGACTGCGGTCTCCCTCAAGGCAGAAGAAAGGCCTATGTGTAATGGCCTACAGGAGGAGGACCCCAGTGGGCTGGGAGAAAACAGTGCTGCTGGCCCTCCTAAAGAGATGGACTGTGAACTGATGGGTGGGAGCAAGCCCATCAGTCCCCCTGAGGCCCCTGCTGTAGTGGGTGGGAGAGAACCCAGCAGCAGCCTCAAGATGTTGCCCCTGGTGGGGGTGGAAGATGCCCTGGGAGCGGAGCTGTGCGTGCTCCCCAGGATTACAAGTAATGCCGCCTTGAGGGATGGGACTGCGGTCTCCCTCCAGGCAGAAGAAAGGCCTGTTTATGATGGCCTACAGGAGGAGGATCCCAGTGGGCTGGGAGAAAATAGTGCCGCTGGCCCGCCTACAAGTATGGACTGTGAACTGTTGGGTGGAAGCAAGCCCATCAGTCCCTCTGAGGCCCCTGCTGTACTGGGTGGGAGAGAACCCAGCAGCAGCCACAAAATGTTGCCCCTGGTGGGGGTGGAAGATGGCCTGGGAGCAGAGCCGTGCGTTCTCCCCAGGAGTACAAGTAATGCCGCCTTGAGGGATGGGACTGCGGTCTCCCTCAAGGCAAAAGACAGGCCTGTGTGTGATGGCCTACCAGAGGAGTTCCCCAGCGGACTGGAAGAGAGTAGGGCTGCTGGGCCTCCTAGGGATGTGTTGTTTGACCTGATGGGTGGGGAAGAGTGCCCCATCAGTCCCCCTGTAACCCCTGACTTGGTGCGTGGAAGCAAGCGCACCAGGTCATGTGAAGTCCTGGCTGGGATGAGTGGGACAGCCGTCCTCATCCCCAGCCCAGCATTTGTTCTGCCTTCCCCTGAGACCCCTGGCCTAGTGAGTGGGGCCACGGTCATCATTATGGAGCCTGTTATTACCCCTGCACTGGAGATTCCCACCTTGGTGAGTGGGACCAGGATCCTCACCAAAGACATTTGTGTTGCCCTGTCCCCTGTTGACCCCAGCTTGGTGGGTGGGAATGCATTCCCCATCAGGCCCCTACCTGATTTGACTCAGGAGAGTGGGAAGAACATCCTCTCCTGTTCTTCTGAGGCCCTGGCCCAACTAAAAGGGGGAGATGTGCCCCTCTCCCCACACTTTGCTTCCCAGGCAATTGAGAGCCCAAAGATCCAGTCACTGCAAAGAGATCCCCCTTATAGACTGGCTTTGGACCCTGAGCCACTGGCCCCAGACCCAGGAACATGGAACCCCAGCTCTGCATGGAGCGTGGCCCAGGAGAGGCCACCCAATTTGGTGCCAGCCCAGACCAAGAGGCACCAGTTTCCAGGGCCCTGGACCAAAGGACCCAGTTCAACTCATGGTCCAGGACAAGGGTCGCACCTGCTGTTTCCTGGCCCAGACAAAGGACTGATGTTTTCCCCTGGCCCGGACAAGGTGCTGATGTTTTCCCCTGGCTCGGACAAGGGGCCCAGTTCTCTCCCTGGCCGAGACAAGGGGCTCCAGATTTTCCCTTGCCTAGAACAGGGGACTCCAGCCTTTACCTGGCCCGGACAAGGGGCTAACATTTTCTCCAGGACCAGGACAAGGAACTCGAGTTTTATTGAGCCACCCAGGAACCGGGGCTAATACTTTCCTCCTGAGCCCAGACCATGGGCTACCCTCCTCCACGCAGGAACGTGTCGGACTTCCCAAGCCAGCATTCATCCAAGCTGCCTCTGGCTTGGGTCTCGAAGGGGGGGGAAGTGTAACGGACCCTGGGCCGTTACTTGGCGGTGAATAACAGAACTATGAAAGCCCGCAGAGTCATACACTAAAATAGACACTGGGTGAATGGATGGCTTAATACATAGAGCTGTCCTGGGGTACATTCATGTAAAAGTGTATTAAGTTTGGTTTTATGTATTGTCAAAATATTGTATGTGCTTAATTGTACTTGTCCAATTCAGAGGTTTGTGCAATCACCAACTAACAGGTATGCAAATATTTTCCATAGCCTAACATGGGGAATGGTAGGCAGGTCAGTGATTGGTCAAGGGTGGAGCAGGCCATTCAAAATAGTCAAACAAAGGCTCCAGCCATTTGAATATTTGTACTGTAGCTAGACCTCCTGCTGTGTGTTAATTAAGCCAATGTGAACTGCAGTCAGACCCCCTGGCCATTGTGTAAAGACATGTATTCCCTCTAATCAAGTCTCTGTCCTTGGCTAGAATTAATCAGATCTGTTTGTACTACCCTTAGCAGTATTGTGGTTGTGAGGTCATTTGCCATTGGCCCTTTTCCCTTAACTGCTATTGGTCTTTTGTCACCCTCTGCCATTGGCCCTTTGTCTCCAGTTACCATTGGTCTTTTGTTCCCTGTGTCATATACCCATTGTGTCTGATTGGTCCCTGGGCCAAGCCTGTATTAGAATACCTAGCCCTTCCCATCCCTATTGTGGCACTGTAGTTGACTGTATAAAAGAGGTGTTTTTTGTTCAATAAAGTGTGTGCAGTTTGAACTTCAACTGGCTCCTGTCTCTCTGTTGCTGGATGGTATCAAGGGACTTCTGTTGTCCCCCATCCTAGGAAGAAATGCTGCTTGAGTAACCGGTGGAGCTGCCTGCTTGTAGCTGACCTCTGGAGGGAGAAACCTGGAACGACGGCCTGAGTCTAACCCAGGGACTTGGGTATCCGTTACAATCCATTTCAGTTGTAAGCTATGTGGTGTCACTAGTGTAGCGCCATTTCAGTGGTAAGCTCTGTGGTATCACTAGTGTAGTGCCATTTCAGTGGTAAGCTATGTGGTATCACTAGTGTAGATCCACTTCAGTTGTAAGCTCTGTGGTATCACTAGTGTAGATCCATTTCAGTTGTAAGCTCTGTGGTATTACTAGTGTAGATCCATTTCAGTTGTAAGCTCTGTGGTATCACTAGTGTAGATCCATTTCAGTTGTAAGCTCTGTGATATCACTAGTGTAGGTCCATTTCAATTGTAAGCTGTGTGGTATCACTAGTGTAGATCCATTTCAGTTGTAAGCTCTGTGATATCACTAGTGTAGGTCCATTTCAGTTGTAAGCTCTGTGGTGTCACTAGTGTAGCGCCATTTCAGTGGTAAGCTATGTGGTATCACTAGTGTAGATCCATTTCAGTTGTAAGCTTTGTGGTATCACTAGTGTAGATCCATTTCAGTTGTAAGCTCAGTGGTATCACTAGTGTAGATCCATTTCAGTTGTCTTCTCTGTGGTATCACTAGTGTAGATCCATTTCAGTGGTAAGCTATGTGGTATCACTAGTGTAGATCCATTTCAGTTGTAAGCTCTGTGGTATCACTAGTGTAGCGCCATTTCAATTGTAAGCTCTGTGGTATCACTAGTGTAGATCCATTTCAGTTGTAAGCTCTGTGGTATCACTAGTGTAGATCCATTTCAGTTGTAAGCTCTGTGGTATCATTAGTGTAGATCCATTTCAGTTGTAAGCTCTGTGGTATCACTAGTGTAGCTCCATTTCAGTTGTAAGCTCTGTGGTATCACTAGTGTAGATCCATTTCAGTTGTAAGCTCTGTGGTATCACTAGTGTAGATCCATTTCAGTTGTAAGCACTGTGGTATCACTAGTGTAGATCCATTTCAGTTGTAAGCTCTGTGGTATCACTAATGTAGATCCATTTCAGTGGTAAGCTCTGTGGTATCACTAATGTAGATCCATTTCAGTTATAAGCTCTGTGGTATCACTAGTGTAGATCCATTTCAGTTGTAAGCTCTGTGGTATCACTAATGTAGATCCATTTCAGTAGTAAGCTCTGTGGTATCACTAGTGTAGATCCATTTCAGTGGTAAGCTCTGTGGTATCACTAGTGTAGATCCATTTCAGTGGTAAGCTTTGTGGTATCAACTGCCTTGCTTCATATCATTAATGACAGTTCTAACACACACCTGTATGTAGCGGTCTTTCCAAAAATGTATTCACCAAAACAACCTCCTTTCCGTGGTCAATGATAAGTACTGGCTCCTTGTCTCCATCCTGCACACCGGGCAGTCGGGCCCAGAAAGGTTCTCCATCACTGCTGTACCACAGTGCACTGCTTTAGTTCCTTGGGAAATTTAGGAATTTGAAGGGTCGCCCCCATGGTCCCGTGAGTTTGCCTTTATATACAAATAGCCATATCCGTTCTGTTGGGCTTCTCTTCCAGACTAAAACAGGGTTACCACGTGAATGGGAGATGCCTCATTTAAAGTTTATTACAGATCACAGCTGCATTTATAAGCGATGAAGGCACAGTGTCTTTTTATGGCATTTTCATTTCCTGGTGATGCTGTTGTCCAGGCCCAAAGATCACCTTAAACTGCGATAGCGCCACCAGGAGCTGGAAATGATTATGATAATGAACGTTGATATATCAATGTAATGTCGGCCCAGGCTTTATTTCCTTTATTGTAAAGTAGAGTTTTCCTCGTCTGTGGGTGAAATCCACCTTACCGCTGCAGTGTTATTAACCGCTTGTTTGCGCTACACCTAACAAAGCAACGCATTGCACACCACTCTGGCACTAAAAGGGTTAAGTGCCGATGAACTAGAATACTGTTTATTTCGGTGTCTTGGGAGAGAGATGTAGAAGGCAAGGGGTTAATCCACTGTGGCCATCTGCTGATATTGCGCTGGTCTTACTGGCAGGGACGGGGGAAGAAGCAGTTTCTGTTCTGTTTTTTTTTAATCTAAATAAAAATCCCATTAGGTTAGAGGTGCCTGGCAGTCCCGTGACATCCGCGTATCCTCCCCCACAGTGTAAGAGTGGAATTGCCCGTCCAGACACAGTGGATTAGTCATCGTCCCCTTCACAGCAAATGTCACTCTCCCATCTCCTCTCCTATTTCACCTTCTCCTCTCCTCTTCCACCCCCAATTCTATCCTATCCTGTCCTGTCCTATCTCCTCTCCTCTCCTCTTCTCTCCTCTCCCATCTCCTCTCCTCTCCCATCTCACCTTCTCTCCTCTCCTATTCTCTCCTCTCACCTTCTCTCCTCTCCTATTCTCTCCTCTCACCTTCTCTCCTCTCCTCTCCCATCTCCTCTTCTCTTCTCTCCTCTCCCATCTCACTTTCTCTCCTCTCCCACCCCCAATTCTATCTTATCCTATCCTCTCCCATCTCCTCTCCTCTCCCATCTCCTCTCCTCTCCCGTCTCACCTTCTCTCCTCTCCTCTTCCACTCCCTCTTCTATCCTATCCTCTTCTCTCCTATTCTCTCCCATCTCACCTTCTCTCCTCTCCCATCTCACCTTCTCTCCTCTCCTCTTCCACCCCCTCTTCTATCCTATCCTCTTCTCTCATATTCTCTCCCATCTCACCTTCTCTCCTCTCCCATCTCACCTTCTCTCCTCTCCTCTCCTCTTCTCTCCTCTTCTCTCCTCTCCTCTCCTCTCCCATCTCACCTTCTCTCCTCTCCCATCTCCTCTTCTCTCCTCTCCCATCTCCTCTTCTCTCCTCTCCCATCTCACCTTCTCTCCTCTCCCATCTCACCTTCTCTCTTCTCCTCTTCCACCCCCTCTTCTATCCTATCCTCTTCTCTCCTATTCTCTCCCATCTCACCTTCTCTCCTCTCCCATCTCACCTTCTCTCCTCTCCTCTTCTCTCCTCTCCCATCTCACCTTCTCTCCTCTCCTCTTCCACCCCCTCTTCTATCCTATCCTCTTCTCTCCTATTCTCTCCCATCTCACCTTCTCTCCTCTCCCATCTCCTCTTCTCTTCTCTCCCATCTCACCTTCTCTCCTCTCCTCTTCTCTCCTATTCTCTCCTCTCTCATCTCACCTTCTCTCCTCTCCCATCTCCTCTTCTCTCCTCTCTCATCTCACCTTCTCTCCTCTCCTCTTCCACCCCTCTTCTATAATATCCTATCCTGTCCCATATCCTCTTCTCTCCTCTCCCATCTCACCTTCTCTCCTCTCCCATCTCACCTTCTCTCCTCTCCTATTCTCTCCTCTCACCTTCTCTCCTCTCCCATCTCACCTTTTCTCCTCTCCTCTCCCATCTCATCTCCTATCCTATACTCTCCCATCTCCTCTTCTCTCTTATCCTCTGCCATCTCTTCTTCTCTCCTATCCTCTCCCATCTCACCTTCTCTCCTATCTTCTCCCATCTCACCTTCTCTCCTATCCTCTCCCATCTCACCTTCTCTCCTATCTTCTCCCATCTCACCTTCTCTCTTATCCTCTCCCATCTCACCTTCTCTCTTATCCTCTCCCATCTCACCTTCTCTCCTCTCCCATCTCACCTTCTCTCCTCTCCTCTTCCATCCCACCTTCTCTCCTCTCCCAGGGCCGGATTTATATCTCAGGAGCCTGTAGGCACAGAAATCTGAAGCGCCCCCCCATTTGCCATCTCCACTGGACACCTCCACAATGCTCCAAATCTCCACATTGCTCCCCATATCCATATAGCCCTCACATTGCCCCCCATCAGCTCCATATTGCCATCAGCTCCAACTTATCCCCATCAGCTCCATATTGCCCTCACATTGCCCCCATAATCTCCAACTTGCCGCCATCAGCTACAACTTGCTCCCATCATCTCCACATTGCCCCATCAGCTCCAGCTTGCCCTCACATTGCCCCCATCATCTCCACATTGCCACTATATCAGCTCAAACTTGCCTCCACATTGCCCACATCATCTTCACATTGCCCCCACTTTTCCTCCCACATACGTTTCCTACCTCCCTGGTGGTCCAGCGGCAGATGTCTGTGCCTCCTTCTGTAGCTGCTGTTGCTCCCGCACGGTCTCTTTAGGAATGCAGAGCGCTGGGAGATGATGTCATCTCCCAGCGCTCTGCATTAGAGCCGATGAGGGAGCAACAGCAGCTACAGGTCTGTGCCTTCTGTCTGAGCCGAAGAAGGCACTGACCTTTCGCTGTGAACAAAAATATATAATTTTTTTTTTATTATTACAATGACAGGTGCCCCTCTGTGAGGTGTCCCTGTAGGCAGATGCCTACTCTGCCTTACTGCAAATCTGGCCCTGTTAATAGCAGCTGGAGTAGGAAGAACACAAATGCCTTCCTTGTCACCCGCACAGATCACCTACCCTACTGGATACTTGATCCATGTGAGGGGGGGATATCAGGAGGGGTCTTGATGCCCCCTATGGGGTCTGAAATATATATATATATATATACTAGCAACATGGGACGGCGTTGCCCGTCATGTTATGACCATTGGGCTAATGTGTGTGAAATGCAGACACACTGATAAACACAGACATATGCAGCATACAGGCAGACACATACCATACATCCCAAGTGTCCCTCTTTAGGAGGGCCAAATCCCTCTGTCCCTCTTTCCCACCCTGTTGTCCCTCTTTTTAGGAGGTCAGTCTGTGTGCAGGGCCAGCTCCACCTATAGGCGAGGTAGGCGCCGGCCTAGGGCGCACACGTACTGGGGGCGGGGGCATGCAGCGGAGAAGAGCTGCGCCCACACACACCACGCAGTCAGGTCTATGTTGCTACAGCGCTCCCTCATCTGGTCGGATCTTTAGTAATGCAGAGCGTGCTGGGAGTCATGATCTCCTGCCTCGCTCTGCATTACTGAAGAGAAGACTGCGCGGGAGATACAGGTATGTGATGGGGGGCAAGTTGGAGCTGAGGGGGCATAGTGGAGCTGAGGGGGCAAGTTGGAGCAGATGTGGGGCAAAGTGGAGACGATGGGGGCAAGTTGGAGCTGTTAGGGGAAAGCTGGAGCTGAGGGGGCATAGTGGAGCTGGTGGGGGCAAGTTGGAGCTGATGAGGGTCAAAGTGGAGCTGATGAGGGTCAAAGTGGAGCTGATGAGGGGCAAGTTGGAACTGAGGGGGGGCAAGTTGGAGCTGAGGGGGGGCAAGTGGAGCTGAGGGGGGGCAAAGTGGAGCTGGTGGGGCAAGTTGGAGCGGATGGGGGCAAGTTGGAGCTGCTGGGGGCATAGTGGAGCTGATAGTGGAAAGTTGGAGCTGAGAGGGCATAGTGGAGCTGGTGGGGGCAAGTTGGAGCGGATGGGGGGCAAAGTGGAGCTGATGGGGGTAAGTTGGAGAGGATGGGGGGCAAAGTGGAGCTGATGGGGGTAAGTTGGAGCTGAGGGGGCAAAGTGGAGCTGAGGGGGCAAAATGGAGCTGGTGGGGGCGCGTTGGAGCTGATGGGGGCAAGTTGGAGTTGATAGGGGCAAAGTGGAACTGGTGGGCCAAAGTGAAGCTGATAAGGGGCAAGTTGGAGCTGGTGGGGGGCATCTCTTACAGGCATCTCCAGAACAGGGGCAGAGTGGCTCAGGGGGCAGAGAGAGGACAATCATGAAAAGAGGTTGGGTATAAGTAGGCAGGGTATAAAGGGGTGGGGCACAAGGGGCGGAGCGAAATGGGCGGCAAAATTAGGTTTTGCCTAGGGTGGCAAAAATCCTTGCACCAGCCCTGACTGTGTGGTGTGTATTACTTTGCTCTACAGCAATAAAGCAATAAACTTCAGTATATGTGTTTATACATTAGTCTGTGCAAATTAAATACTTTGGTCTTGAACTAAATCATTTATTCAGTTACATAAATAGCCAGTAATAGGTCATGAAATAACCTAAAAATTCTTACTAATGCCCCGCCCACCAGCCACGCCCCAACAATATCACCTAAAACTAACGTGTCCCTCTTTGGCCCTGTGAAATGTTGGGAGGTATGCACATACACACAGTGAGCGGCAGAGACATGCAAAACACATGTACACACAGACACACTGGAGATGCACACATGGACACACATATGTAACAGAGATGTACACACACAGACACGCAACATATATGAGCAGAAACACATGTGCTCATGAGTTGTGTACCCCTCTGGCACTCAAAGGGTTAAGGTACAGAGAGGCATGTCAGAGTTAAATAGCAGTCGGAAGTGTATTCATACCTGGGAACACTGACTTGTGAAGTCCCTAGAGGGGACTGATGTGGTGCTGATATGGAGAGACAAATGGGGCAATCTGGGTTAAAAGTGGGTGGGGCTTAATCACGAGTAGGGGGCGGGGCTTAACATAAATGTGAAAAAGTGTTAGTAATAGGCTGGGGAAGGAGGAGAAGTGGGAGGGAAATGCAAGTGTACAGTGTGAGGGGTTTGAACACACTCCATGAGGGGTAAAACTTGATACAGAACCCTGTGGCAGTCAGTGGGTTAAGTGTGAATCTGATGGCTGTCTGTCCTGTGTCTTGCATGGCAAATGGTGACAGTGAAGAAGTAATTCAGCAATGAGGGCCTACCTTAACCCTTTGAGTGCCATTTTGTTCCCCTGGTGATGCAGCACCGTTCAGTGGCTTTACTACAGGTCCTGCTGAGGCCACTGGGAGTCAAGGTGAGTGACTGTGTGTCAGCCATCTTTCTTTCTGGCTTTGTGTGTGTGTATGGGTGTTTGGTGCTGTGTGAGTGGGGCATGAGTGTGTAATACGCAATGGGGCAATCTGGGTTAAAAGGGGGTGGGGCTTAATCGCGAGTAGGGGGCGGGGCTTAACATAAATGTGAAAAAGTGTTAGCAATAGGCTGGGGAAGGAGGAGAAGTGGGAGGGAAATGCAAGTTTACAGTGTGAGGGGTTTTAACACACTCCATGAGGGGTAAAACTTGATACAGAACCCTGTGGCAGTCAGTGGGTTAAGTGTGTACCTGATGGCTGGCTGTCCTGAGTCTTGCATGGCAAATGGTGACAGTGAAGAAGTAATTCAGCAATGAGGGCCTACCTTAACCCTTTGAGTGCCATTTTGTTCCCCTGGTGATGCAGCACCGTTCAGTGGCTTTACTACAGGTCCTGCTGAGGCCACTGGGAGTCAAGGTGAGTGACTGTGTGTCAGCTATCTTTCTTTCTGGCTTTGTGTGTGTGGTGGTGCTGTGTGAGTGTGTATGTGTGTGTTATACCTGTGAACTTTGACTTGTGGAGTCCCTCATGTGGTGCTGATGTGGAGAGAGCAATGGGGCAATCTGGGTTAAAAGGGGGCGGGGCTTAATCGCGAGTAGGGGGCGGGGCTTAACATAAATGTGGAAAAGTGTTAGTAATAGGCTGGGGAAGGAGGAGAAGTGGGAGGAGAATGCAAGTTTACAGTGTGAGGGGTTTGAACACACTCCCTGAGGGGTAAAACTTGATACACAACCCTGTGGCAGTCAGTGGGTTAAGTGTGAATCTGATGGCTGTCTGTCCTGTGTCTTGCATGGCAAATGATGACAGTGAAGAAATAATTGAGCAATGAGGACCTACCTTAACCCTTTGAGTGCAATTTTGTTCCTCTGGTGCTGCACTACAGGTCCTGCTGAGGCCTCTGGGAGTCAGGGTGAGTGACTGTGTGTGTGTGTGTGTGTCTGTTTGGTGCTGTGTAAGTGGGGCATGTGTTTGTGTGGTGCTGTGTAAGTGGGGCATGTGTTTGTGTGGTGCTGTGTGAGTGGGGCATGTGTGTGAGTGGGGCATGTGTGTTTGTCTGTGGTGTAGGAGCAAGTGGCGGCCATATTGTTTTTTTCTGACTTTGATAGTGGTGGGCGGGCTGCATAGTGGGGGCGGGCCAACTCCCTGCATGACTGAATCACCCAATAGGAGTAGTAACTCCTGCTTTATGCCTCCCCTGGGTGTGTTTTGGCAGGCACAAAGTCTTCTTTTATATATAGAGATATATATATGTTAGTGTTGAGCGAGCATGCTCGGCCGATGCTCGGATCGGCTCGAGCATCGCTCTGCTCGGCACATGGCGGTACTCGTACGAGTACCGCATGTGCTCGCCCGCCATGTTCGGGTCTCCTCCCCGCACGTTTTGCGGCTGCTGCGCAGCCAATAAACGTGCAGGGAGGCTCTGACATCGGTGTAATGCCAGCAGCCATGTTGGCTGCTGGCATTACACTGATTGGCTGGCCAGAACCCGTGGTCAGGTGCTGTATAGCACCTGACCATCGAGTTCGGCTCAGTCTGAGCCAGGGAGAGCTGAGGATAGGAAGGGAAAGGCAGTGTAGGGAGGAAAAAAAAAAAATTGTGAAAACAAAGAACCAAAAGTCCTTTTTAGGACTACTGTGTGTGGGGGCAGCAGGTTATTTTGTGTGGGGGGGAAAAAAAAAAAAAAAAATATTCTGTTTAGTGTGAAAAGTTGCAGATTAGAGCACATTCTGTTTAGTGTGCACAGTTGCAGATTAGAGCACATTCTGTTTAGTGTGCAAAGTTGCAGATTAGAGCACATTCTGTTTAGTGTGCAAAGTTGCAGATTAGAGCACATTCTGTTTAGTGTGCAAAGTTGCAGATTAGAGCACATTCTGTTAAGTCTTCAAACTAAAATATCAAAGTCACGTATTCCATTCAGTGTGCGTCGCCGCAGTTTAGCAGCACATTCTGAGTACTGTGCAGAGTTGCAGAATAGGAAGAAATACTGTTAAGTCTTCAAACTAAAATATCAAAGTCACATATTCCATTCAGTGTGCTTCGCCGCAGTTTAGCAGCACATTCTGTGTACTGTGCAGAGTTGCAGAATAGGAAGAAATACTGTTAAGTCTTCAAACTAAAATATCAAAGTCACATATTCCATTCAGTGTGCTTCGCCGCAGTTTAGCAGCCTATTCTGTGTACTGTGCAGAGTTGCAGAATAGGAAGAAATACTGTTAAGTCTTCAAACTCAAATATTAAAGTCACATATTCCATTCAGTGTGTTTCACCGCCGTTTAACAGCCTATTCTGTGTACTCTGTACAGTTGCAGAATAATAAGAAATACTGTTAAGTTTTCAAACTCAAATATTAAAGTCACATATTCCATTCAGTGTGTTTCACCGCCGTTTAACAGCCTATTCTGTGTACTCTGTACAGTTGCAGAATAATAAGAAATACTGTTAAGTTTTCAAACTCAAATATTAAAGTCACATATTCCATTCAGTGTGTTTCACCGCCGTTTAACAGCCTATTCTGTGTACTCTGTACAGTTGCAGAATAATAAGAAATACTGTTAAGTTTTCAAACTCAAATATTAAAGTCACATATTCCATTCAGTGTGTTTCACCGCCGTTTAACAGCCTATTCTGTGTACTCTGTACAGTTGCAGAATAATAAGAAATACTGTTAAGTTTTCAAACTCAAATATTAAAGTCACATATTCCATTCAGTGTGTTTCACCGCCGTTTAACAGCCTATTCTGTGTACTCTGCAGAGTTGCAGAATAATAAGAAATACTGTTAAGTTTTCAAACTCAAATATTAAAGTCACATATTCCATTCAGTGTGTTTCACCGCCGTTTAACAGCCTATTCTGTGTACTCTGCAGAGTTGCAGAATAATAAGAAATACTGTTAAGTTTTCAAACTCAAATATTAAAGTCACATATTCCATTCAGTGTGTTTCACCGCCGTTTAACAGCCTATTCTGTGTACTCTGCAGAGTTGCAGAATAATAAGAAATACTGTTAAGTTTTCAAACTCAAATATTAAAGTCACTTATTCCATTCAGTGTGTTTCACCGCCGTTTAACAGCCTATTCTGTGTACTCTGTACAGTTGCAGAATAATAAGAAATACTGTTAAGTTTTCAAACTCAAATATTAAAGTCACATATTCCATTCAGTGTGTTTCACCGCCGTTTAACAGCCTATTCTGTGTACTCTGTACAGTTGCAGAATAATAAGAAATACTGTTAAGTTTTCAAACTCAAATATTAAAGTCACATATTCCATTCAGTGTGTTTCACCGCCGTTTAACAGCCTATTCTGTGTACTCTGTACAGTTGCAGAATAATAAGAAATACTGTTAAGTTTTCAAACTCAAATATTAAAGTCACATATTCCATTCAGTGTGTTTCACCGCCGTTTAACAGCCTATTCTGTGTACTCTGCAGAGTTGCAGAATAATAAGAAATACTGTTAAGTTTTCAAACTCAAATATTAAAGTCACATATTCCATTCAGTGTGTTTCACCGCCGTTTAACAGCCTATTCTGTGTACTCTGTACAGTTGCAGAATAATAAGAAATACTGTTAAGTTTTCAAACTCAAATATTAAAGTCACATATTCCATTCAGTGTGTTTCACCGCCGTTTAACAGCCTATTCTGTGTACTCTGTACAGTTGCAGAATAATAAGAAATACTGTTAAGTTTTCAAACTCAAATATTAAAGTCACATATTCCATTCAGTGTGTTTCACCGCCGTTTAACAGCCTATTCTGTGTACTCTGTACAGTTGCAGAATAATAAGAAATACTGTTAAGTTTTCAAACTCAAATATTAAAGTCACATATTCTGTGTAAGATGAAGAAGGCGGGTAAAAAGGGACGGGGAAGTGGACGTGATCCTGAAAGTTCAGGGCGCGGGTCAGGACGCGGAGAAACTGTGCCTGGTGCCAGAGCACAAGAAAGAAAGACATCCACCATACCTAGCTTCATGTGTAATTTTACAGGGCGTCGCAGGACATCACTCTCGAGGTCCGACCACTGCGAACAGGTGGTCGGTTGGATGTCAGCTGATACTGCTTCCAGTCGGTTAAGCACCACCCTGTCTTCCACCAAGTCCACTCTCAGTAGCCAAGAGTCTGGTCAACATAATCCTCACTCTGATCATCCTTCCTCCCACCATACACGGTCTGGTCAAAGAAGTGATCCCACACTGGGATATAGTGAGGAGCTCGTCTCATCACCAATCCTTCATTTGACCCTCTCTCCAAGCACGCTTGCAGAGGAACATGACATCTTGTGCCCTGATTCACAACCTCTAGAGGCTACCCAATCTCAAGAAGATGACAGATGTGAACGGCATTTAAGGTCAAAGGAAGTAGTGGATGATGATGATGATGATGAGACACAGTTGCCATTAAATCAACCACTATTTCCGTCTCAAGACCTTGTTGAGGAGAATGTTATACAGTTGTCAATGACTGAGTATGTGGTGGGATCAAGACTTGAGGAGGATGATCAGAGTGAGGAAGTGGAGGAGGACTTGGTGGACGATGAGGTGACTGACCCCACCTGGGAAGGTGTAGAGCCGAGCGATGACAGCAGTCCTGAGGGTGAGCCATCTGCAGCACCGCAACAGGCTGGAAGAGGCAGTGGTGTGGCTACAGAAAGAAGGCGGACCGCACCAAACCGGCCCGCAAATGTTCCACGGAGCACCCCCTTGCGTAAATCTACCTTGCCAAGGGGTAGGTGTTCCGCGGTATGGCGTTTTTTTAAGGAAAGTGCGGACAACAAAAGAATTGTAGTTTGCAACCTGTGCCACACCAGAATGAGCCGAGGCATGAACACTAGAAACCTCACCACCACCAGCATGATCCGACACATGGCATCCAAGCACCGTAGTAAGTGGGAGGAACGCCTGGATCGCCCATCTGTGTCTGCAGGCCACACCACTGCCTCCTCTTCCCCTGTTTTCGGTGCCGGCCAATCGCCTGTCGAAGGCGCAGGCCCGCATACCTCCCGCCCTGCACCTGTAGCATCTGAAGCACCATCAGCGACCACATCCACTTCCCTGTCCCAGCACAGCGTCCAAATGTCGTTACCCCAGGCATTTGAGCGCAAGAGAAAGTACCCAGCCACCCACCCACAGGCCATAGCACTAACCTCACACCTTTCAAAATTACTGGCCATCGAAATGCTGCCATTTAGGCTTGTGGACACTGAGTCCTTCCGCAGCCTGATGGCAGCAGCTGTCCCTCGGTACGCGGTCCCCAGCCGCCACTACTTTTCCCGGTGTGCCATCCCCGCATTACACCACCATGTGTCCCGTAACATCACCCGTGCCCTGACCAACGCAGTTACTGGGAAGGTCCACTTAACGACTGACACATGGACAAGTGCTTGTGGCCAGGGACGCTACATTTCCCTGACGGCACACTGGGTGAATGTCGTGGAGGCTGGGAGCGACTCGGACCCTGGGATGGCACGGGTGCTACCCACGCCGAGGATTGCGGGCCCTACCTCCATCAGGGTTTCCACCAGCACCTACGTTATTGGCTCCTCCTCCTCCGTTTCCACCTCCGAATTCTCTACACACACCGCCACTCCCCCATCAGCCAGTAGCTGGAAGCAGTGTAGCACTGCAGTGGGGAAGCGTCAACAGGCCGTGCTGAAGCTGATCTGCCTTGGGGACAAACAGCACACGGCCTCAGAGCTGTTGCAGGGGATTAGTCACCAGACCGAGCAGTGGCTCTCGCCACTCAACCTGCAACCAGGCATGGTTGTGTGTGATAATGGGCGTAACTTGGTGGCGGCTTTGGAGCTCGGCAAGCTCACACACGTACCATGCCTAGCGCATGTATTTAATTTAGTGGTGCAGCGATTTCTAAAAACCTACCCCAATGTGCATGATCTCTTGACCAAGGTGCGCCGCGTGTGTGCACATTTCCGTAAGTCATCAACAGCTTCAGCCGGCCTGTTGAAGCTGCAGCAGCGCTTACAATTGCCAGCTCACCGGCTGCTGTGTGACGTGAGCACGCGCTGGAACTCCACCTTCCACATGTTGGCCCGGCTTTGTGAGCAGCAGAGGGCAGTAGTGGAGTACCAGCTGTTACACGGTCGTCGCCTCTCCGTTCAACTTCCTGTAATCAGAAGTGAGGAGTGGGAATGGATGTCAGACCTCTGTGAGGTTTTACGCAATTTTGAGGAATCGACACAGATGGTGAGCGGCGATAACGCTATTATCAGTGTAACCATCCCACTTCTGTGTCTACTGAAACGCTCGCTGCTCACAATTAAAACCGACGCTTTGCATGTGGAAGAGGTGGAAATGGGGGAGGAAGAGCTTACACAAGGTGATAGCCAGAGCACCCTCACTTCGTCTTCTCAGCGACAATTGGAGGAGGCGGAGGAGGAGGAGGAAGACACGGTTGCCTCCGCTACAGAGGGTAGCCATGGAACTTTATTTCCATCTCTTCAGCGTGGGTGGGCAGAAGAGGAGGAAGAGGATGAGGATATTGAGAGTCATCCTCCTGGTGAGGACAGCGAAATCTTGACTGTTGGTACTCTGGCACACATGGCTGACTTTATGTTAGGCTGCCTTTCCCGTGACCCACGCGTTATACGCATTTTAAACAACACGGATTACTGGGTGTTCACCCTTCTGGACCCCCGCTACAAAGAGAATTTCTCATCTCTCATTCCTCCGGTGGAGAGGACAAGCAAAATGTTGCAATACCAGAAGGTTCTTGTCGAAAAATTGCTCCAAAATTTTCCATCTGACAACGCTGGCGGCAGAGTACGTGCTACCTTGGCCAACCGAGAAGGGGAGAAAAGGGGAGCACACAGCAGTTCCGAGAAAGGCAGGGCAACACTCTCCAAGGCGTGGGACACCTTCATGACACCCCGCCAGCACCCTCACCCTGATGCGCAGCCTAGTGTCACAAGGAGGGAAAAGTTTTGGAAGATGGTGAAGGAGTACGTAGCAGACCGTGTCAGCGTCCTCAATGATCCCTCTGTGCCTTACAACTACTGGGTGTCCAAGCTGGACACGTGGTATGAACTGGCACTCTACGCCTTGGAGGTGCTGGCCTGCCCTGCCGCCAGCGTTCTGTCTGAGCGGGTATTTAGTGCTGCTGGTGGCATCATAACAGATAAGCGTATCCGCCTTTCCACCGACAATGCTGATAGGTTGACACTTATAAAAATGAACAAGGCCTGGATTTCCCCTGACTTCTCCACTCCACTGGAGGAAAGCCCCGGGGGAACATAAACTCACTTTATATATGTTATTTACAATGATGGGAATACTCTGTATTCCCATTCACCCCTTCCACCCAAAAAACAGGTATATGGTTGACTCTTAATCTTCTCATCCTCCTCCTCCTCTTCCATATGCCCTGGGATATAATTTTTATATAGGGCCAGCTCACCAGCGGGCCCTGGGATATAATTTTTATATAGGGCCAGCTCACCAGCGGGCCCTGTGATATAATTTTTATATAGGGCCAGCTCACCAGCGGGCCCTGTTTGACAATTTTTATATAGGTCAGCTCACCAGCGGGCCTTCTCATATAATGTTTTATTGGGTCAGCTCTCTAGCGGGCCCTCTCATATAATGTTTTATAGCGTCAGCTCACTAGCGGGCCTTCGCATATAATGTTTAGGATGGTCAGCTCTGCAGCAGACCCTCACCCATAATGTTTTAGATGGTCAGCTCAGCGCACGTTTCCATCTTAATCATGGCCTCAGTTCTGAAAATCAAGGAAATTTTTGGGAGAATTTGCCTCTGCGCACGTTTCCCTCTTAATCATGGCCTCAGTTCTGAAAATCAAGGAAATTTTTGGGAGAATTTGCCTCTGCGCACGTTTCCCTCTTAATCATGGCCTCAGTTCTGAAAATCAAGGAAATTTTTGGGATAATTTGCCTCTGCGCACGTTTCCCTCTTAATCATGGCCTCAGTTCTGAAAATCAAGGAAATTTTTTGGAGAATTTGCAGATGATATACAAGTAAATATACAGCAAATATTGTTTGGTAACAATTTTTCGCCTAAAGTCGTTTTTATTTTCCTTTTTGTGTGTTTTATGGTCAGTCTGTAAAAATGGCGTACTACGGGCGAAAGATCGTTCCCAGCAGCGATGTTGGAGTCCAAGGTGCATCCAGACATCCTCCCTATGCTGTCCCTGAACCATTTCTGTAGTGTTTCCATCTTTTTCTGCCCTTTTCCTATGGACCAGGCACCCTCCCCTCATCAGAGCAGGGGGTGCCTGGTGTAATGCTCGAGTCCTCCCATTGACTTCAATGGGGCTCGGATGCTCGGCCGAGCACTCGAGCCTCAGGGGGTGCTCGGTCAGAGCACCCGAACATCCGAGCATTGGGGTGCTCGCTCATCACTAATATATATATATATATATATATATATATATTAAATATAAATTGCATAAATTATGTTACACGTTATATGCACTTTAATAAAAACTAGATCTGCACTAAACATTATAGGGAAAACGAAACCCAAATTCCTGATGGTGCAGCTTCTGACTGGAGTCATGAAATGGCCTCAGTTGTTCCTCTGGTGTCAGGACTGTGCAGAGACCATATGCTTGTAGCCCAGCTGTCACTGTAGTCAATGGGCAATACCTGCTGCGGAATTTAACTCCCATCATCGACCACCAGCAAGTGGCAAGTTGTAGTCCCCAACAGCTAAAGGTCTTACAAGATGACCCCTGCTCTAGTGTTTAGAAAGGTGCCCTGGAGTCATTATCGAGAAATGTCTATTGTAGCCGACAAAGGGGGGGCACTAATTTAAAATAGAAGACTGTCCTGAGATATCCTGGACACTCGGCTACCTGATTCTGCACAAATGTCATGTAAATCCACCCAACAAGATGCCCCACAATGTAGCTCCAGCCCAGTGTCCAGATACCCTGAGATATGGTGCAGGGCAGTGGGCATGATGATACTTTATAAATACCAATAACCAACTAAAACTTCCCACAGCTGCCTGTAGTGTAGATGAGTGTATTGATATTCTCCTTCTTTCTTTGTTCAGGGATAATATCACCAATCAAACCGAGGCGTCCTGTCCATGGAGAAACATACAAATGTGACAAACATACAAATTTACATCTCCACTCCTGATCTTTCACCTCAAATCCAGCTGCAAATTTCAGACCGCCTTTTGGCCATATCATCCTGGATGGCACAACGTCAGCTGAAGATAAACATGTCCAAAACTGAACTGATCATTTTCCCACCAAGACCTTGCCCAACACCTAGCTTCACCATTACAGTTGATGGAATTGATATTGATCCGGTCAGCTCAGCACGCTGCCTTGGGGCCATATTTGATTCCTCTCTTTCCTTCTCCCCTCACATTAACTCCATGGCTAGATCATTTCACTTCTTTCTCCGCAACATTGCTAAAATCCGCCCGTTCCTCTCCCAACACAATACTAAATCTCTTATACATGCCCTCATTCTGTCCCGCTTAGACTATTGCAATATCCTACTAACTGGCCTCCCTGCTACTCATCTTTCACCTATGCAATCTGTTTTAAACTCAGCCGCACAAATCACCACACGCTCCCCAAAAACTGAACCTGCCCACATAATTCTTAGACATCTGACATGGCTCCCTATTCATCAACACATCAATTACAAAGTCCTTCTTCTCACCTTTAATGCTCTCCACACTGCTACCCCTCCTTACATCTCATCCCTCATCTCCTCTTATGTTCCTGGTCTCCTCCTTCTCTCAGCACACAACGCCCTTCTTGTTGCACCATCCACACCCTCTGCCCTCTCCTGTCTCAAACCTTTCTCGGTTTCTGCTCCATACCTATGGAACGCCTTACCCATCTCCTTACGCCTTGAAAAATCCCCCTCTGTCTTTAAGTCTACCCTGATATCTTATCTTCTGGATCACTAAGACCATGCACTACCTCTGGCCAAACTCAGCACTTCACACCCTCTTACCCCATTGTATGTCTCCTTTTACCCATTTCGACTGTAAGCTCCTTGGGGCAGGGACCTCTCTCCATTGTTTCTATGAATGTCGCACTTACTTCATCCCCTCTTATTTATTGTAACATATGTCTATTGTAGGGAGCTGAGTACACTGTGTGGCGCCATATAAATAAAGATATACATACATACAAGGAACCATCAAAGACGGACAAGATAAAGTGTCTCTTTCTTAGGCATCAGGTCTTCTCAATGTTGCTACAAGTCACATTTTTCACTTCAATATCCATATCAGACTGATCCTGCCCTCAGACAGTCCAGCTCCAAAATGTGAAGTAAAACCATAGACATACATTTCAGTCTATGTGAGCCTTGTCAGTGAGGTGCATCTGAAGCCCTCCGGGCACATGGAAGCAAGGGCCCATGCCTGGGATACCCTTATACTTAGGGAAACATACAAATGTGATGAGCACCGATCAAACTCGATACAGTGTCTTGTTCTTAGTCATGTTGGCCTCTCAATGGTTTTACAAGGCATGGGCCCTTGCTTGCATGTGCCTAGGCTGCACCACGCCGATGAGGCCCACATAGGCCGAAATATATGTCTGTGGGTTTCCTGTCTCTCTAAAATGAGAAGATTTGCCTGACATTTCAGAGCTGGATTGTATGTGGGCAGGATCAATCTGATATGAAAATTTTCTCTCTGCAATGGCACACGGGAGTGAAAAATGTGATTTGTAGCAACATTGAGTGACCACCATGCCTAGAAACAAGATGCTTTATCGTATTTGTGCTTGATGGGTGCTCAACACATTTGTATGCCTCTCTGAGTATAAGGGCATCCCAGGCATGAGCCCTTGCTTTCATGCGCCCAGAGGGATTCAGCTGCACTACACTGATGAGACCCTCATGGGGCAAAATGTACGTCTGTGGTTTTGTTGTCTTTCTTTCTTGTACAGAAAAGTTTTGATTGACATTTTAGAGATGAGCAGTCTGTGGAGAGGGCCAGTCTGTTATGGATATGGAAATTTTCTCTCTGCAATGGCACATGGGAGTGAAAAATGTGACTTGTAGCAAAATGAAGAGGCCCCCATGCTGAAGAATAAGACACTTTATAGTCTTCATGACTGATGGGAGCTCTTCACATTTGCATGTCTCCTTAAGTATAAGGGTATCGCAGACATGAGCCCTTGCATCCACATGCTGCATTGCACTGGGTTTTTTTTTTTTTGCTGTGTCTCTCATGTGGAGAAGGTTTGCCTGACATTTTAGAGCTTGAATGTCTGTGGGCAGGACCAGTCTGATATGGAAATATCTTCTCTGCAATGGAACATGAAAGTGAAAATCATGACTTGAAACAACATTGAGAGGCCACCATGCTTAAGAACAAAACACTTTATCGTGTTTGTGCTTGATGGATGTTTGTCATATTTGTTTGTCTCCCTAAGTATAAGGGTATACCATGCATGGGCCCTTGCTTCCATTTGCCTAGAGAGATTAGGGTGCACTACACCAATGAGGCCAATAGAGACTGAAACATACCGCTGTGGTTTTAGAGCTGGACTGTCTGTGGGAAAGACCAGTCTGATATGGAAATTCCTTCTCTATAATGACATATGGGACAAAAATGTGACATATAGCAACAGCGAGAGGCTACCATGCCCAAGAAGAAAACACTTAATCTTGTTTGTTGCTTAATCTTGCTTGTCACATTGGTATGTCTCCCTAAGTATAAGGGTATTCTGGACATGAGTTCTTGCTTCCAAGTGCTTAATGGGATCCAGTTATACCATGCTGACAAGATCCACATAGGCCGAAACATACATCTGTGGTTTTTCTGTCTCTCTTGTGCGGAGAGGATTTGTCTGATGTTTCAGAGCTGGGTTATATTTTGGAAAGACCAGTTGGATATGGAAATTTTCTCTCTGCAATGGTACATGGGAGTGAAAAATGTGATTTGTAGCAACACTGAGAGGCCATTATACCTAAAAACTGGACACTTTATCCTATATGTGCTTGACAGGTGCTCATCACATTTGTGTGTCTCCCTAAGTATAAGCGTATACCAGGCATGGGCCCTTGCTTCCATGTGTCTAATGGGAATAAGCTGCATTACACAGACAAGGCCCACATAGGCAAAAATAGATGTCTGTGGCTTTGCTGTCTGTTGGCAGAACCAGCCTGATATGGATACAGAAATTTCTTCTTCACAATGTCACATGGGAATGAAAAATGTGATGTGTAGTAACACTGAGAGGCCACTATGCCAAAGAGCAAGGCACTTTATATTGATCATGCTTGTTGGGTGTTTGTCACATTTTTATGTCTCCTTAAGTATAAGGGGATCCCAGGCATGTGCCCTTCCATCAATGCGGCTAGAAGGGTTAAACGACACCACACTGATGAGGCTCACAAAGGCTGAAACATGCGCCTGTGGGTTTGCTGTCTCTTTCTTGTGGAGAAGATTTGCCTGATATTTCAGCGCTGAGCTGTCTGTGGGCAGGACCAGTCTGATCTGGAAATTTCTTCTCTGCAGTGTAACATGGAAGTGAAAATCATGACTTGTAGAAACACTTTATCTTGTTAGTCTTGTCACATTTGTAGGTATCTCTAAGTATATGGGTATCCCAGACATGTACCCTTGATTACATGTGCATAAACGGGTTCAGCTGCACCACATGGATGAGGCCTACATAGGTCAAAATGTAAATCTGTGGTTTTGCTGTCTCTCTTATGTGGAGATGATTTACCTGACGTGTCAGATATTTCAGCGCTGAACTGTCTGTGGGCAGGACCAGTCTGATATGGAAATTTCCTCTCTGCAATGACACATGGGAGTGAAACACATGATTTGTAGCCTAAGAACAAGACACTTTATCTTGTTTGTGCTTTATGAGTGCTTTTCACATTTGTATGTCTCCATTAGTTTAAGGGTATTCCAGGCATTTGCCCTTGTCCCCCCACACAAGTGTCCTGCAAGGGATTTAGCTGTATCACACCAATAAGTCCCATGTAAGCCAAAACATATGTCTATGGTGTTCCTGTGTCTTTTGTGTGTGGAAGATTTCAGAGCTGGACTGCCTGTTGACAGGACCAATCTGAAATGAAAAAAGTGATATGTAGTGTCTTGTTGGTGCTTGTCACATTTGTATGTCTCTCTAAGTATAAAGACGTTCCAGGCATGGACCCTTGATTTCATGTGGTTAGAGGGATTCAGCTGACCCAAGCAGTTAAGGCCCATGTAGGCCAAAACATATTTCTTTGGTTTTGCCATCTTTCTTGTGAGGAGAAGGTTTGCTTGACCTTTCGGTGCTGGACTGTCTGTTGGAAGGACTACTCTCATATAGATATAGAAATTACTTCTCTGCAATTGCACATGGGAGGGAAAAACTGGTTTGTAGTAATATTGAAAAGCCACCATGCTGAAGAATAAAATGCTTTTTCTTGTTTGTGCTTGATAGCTGCTCATCACATTTGTGTGTCTCCCTAAGTATAAGCGTATACCAGGCATGGGCCCTTGCTTCCATAAGCCTAGAGGGATTATGCTACACAAGACTGAGGAGCTCTACATAGTCCAAAGCATATGTCTGTAGTGTTGCTGTGTCTCTTGTGTGGAGAAGATTTGCCTGACATTTCAGAGCTGGACTGTAAGTGGGCAGGGCCAGTTGGATATGGAAATTTACTCTCTGCAATGACACATCGGTGTGTAAAATGTGACTTGCAACAAGACTGAAAGGCCACCATGCCAAAGAATAAGACACTTTTGTCTTCTTTGTGCTTGATGGGAGCTCCTCACCTTTGTATATATCCTTAAGTATAAGGGTATCTCAGACATGAGTCCTTGCTTCCATTTGCTTAGAGGGAATTCACCTACACCACACTGACAACACCTGCATAGGCCAAAGCATATGCCTGTAGGTTTACTGCCTCTTTCTTGCGGAGTAGGTTTGCCTGATATTTCAGTGCTGGATTGCCTGTGGGCAGAACCAGTCTGATCTGGAAATTTCTTCTCTGCAATGTAACATGGAAGTGAAAATCATGACTTGTAGTAACACTGAGAGGCCACCATGCCTAAGGACAAAACACTTTATCTTGTTTGTGCTTGATGGGTGTTTGTCACATTTGCATGTCTCCCTAAGTATAAGGGTATCCTAGACATGAGGCCATCATACCCAAAAGCTACACTGTGAGGCTAATATGCTGAAAAATAAGATGCTTTACCCTGTTTGTGTTTGATGTGTGCTTATTACATGTGTATGTCTCCCAAAGTATAAGGTTGCCACAGGCATGGGCCTTTGCTAGAGGGATTCAGCTACACCATACCAGTGAGGCCTATACAGGCTGAAATGTATGTCTGTGGTTTCTCTCATGCAGAGAGGATTTGCTTGATATTTCAGAACTGGATTGTGTGTGGGCAGGACCAGTTGGACATGAAAAATTTTTCTTTGCAATGGCACATGAGAGTAAAAAATGTGACTTGTAGCACCATTGAGAGGCCACCATGCCTAAGAACAAGACACTTGTTTGTGCTTAATGGGTGCTTGTCACATTTGTATGTCTCCTTAAGTATAACGGTATTCTAGACATGAGCCCTTGCCTAGAGGGATTTATCTACACTACACCAAGCAATTCGTTGTAGTCTGAAACATACGGCTGTGGTGTTGTAGTGTTTCTTATGAGAAGAAGCTTTGCCTGATATTGCAGAGCTAGACTGTCTGTGGGTAGGGCCAGTCTGATATGGAAATTAAGAACGTGACTTGTAGCAACACTGAGAGGCCACCATGCCTAAGAACAAGACATTCTAGCTTGCTTGAGCTTGATAGCTGCTTATCACATTTGTATATCTCCCTAAGTATAAGGGTATCCTAGACATGAGCACTTCCTTCCATGTGGCTAGAGGGGTTTGGCTACACCACGCTGGTGAGTCCCACATAGAACTCCAACTCTGTGGCTGGGATGTGAGAAAGGAGCTGGATGAGACCAAAGAGGGCCTGAAGAGGCACTTTGAGGAGGAGTCCAGATGCATTATCTTCCGTTCCAAAGTGGAGTATCTGGAGAAGCGTGAGAAATGTAACTCTCTCATTTTCAGGAAGCTCCAATCTGCACACACTCCCCTGATAGAACTGAGGGATAGAGATGGCAGAATCCAAGAGGGGAAGGAAGGGGTCATGAAAGTGGTCACAGAGACCTCTACAACCCCAAAGACACAGACCACGCTAATAAGTTCCTTTCAGGTATCACTAACTCTGTTGATCCCACAAATAGAGCAGCTATGGACTCCCCCTGGCATTGGAGGAGCTGTTCTCTGCTGCCAGATCCTTCAAGTCGGACAGAACCCCGGGTTGTGATGGTCTCCCAGCTGAATTTTATATAAAGCTGTGGGACCTCATAGGCCCGGACCTGCTTGAACTATACGAGGAGATGGTGGTGGAGGGCAGAATGCCTCCAACGCTAAGGGAGGGGATGATCACGATCTTGTATAAACAAAAGGGAGAGAGATGTGACCTTAAAAATTGGTGGCCCATCTCTCTTCTGAATGTGGACTACAATATCCTCGCCAAGGTACCATCCAACAGGCTAAAGAGGGTCATTGATCAGATTGTTCACCCAGACCAAACCTGCGGCATTCCCGGTCACAGAATAGCAGATAACCTTGCCCTAATCAGAGACACGGTCCACTATATCAGAGACCGCCGTATAAAGGCAGCCCTGGTCAGCCTGGATCAGGAGAAGGCCTTTGACCGTGTCTCTCATGAATTCATGGACAGGGCACTGCGCAGATTTGGGCTGGGAGAAATGTTCTGCACATGTATTAACCTAATGTACCTTGACATTTTCAGTATGGTGCTGGTGAACGGCTGGAAGACTGACCCCTTTCCAGTGCTTTCTGGGGTCAGACAAGGTTGCCCTCTCTCACCTCTCCTTTTTGTCTGTTGTATAGAGCTCTTCGCTGAATGCATCAGATGGGATCCAGAGATCAGGGGGATCACTGCACCAATGCGTCACAGACAAGAGGCAAAGTGCTCGCTGTACATTGACGATGTAACCATCTTCTGCGCTGACCAGCAATCAGTGAAAGAGCTCGTCCAGACATGCGAGGACTTTGGCAAAGCTTCGGGTGCAAAGGTCAACTGCGGGGAGTCAGAGACCATACTCTTCGGGGAGTGGCACCTGTCTTCTGACCCCTTCCTCATCAGGACAGGCCTCATCAAAATCCTGGGGTTTGGTTCGGTGGAAAAGGCATGGCCCTGAAGTGTTGGGATGAAAGACTAGCGAAAGTCAGACAGAAATTTGGACTATGGAGCCTCAAGGACCTCACCACAGAGGGAAAAATACTGTTGCTGCAGAATGAGATCCTTCCAGTTCTGCAGTATATGGCCCAAGCTTGGCCACCCTTGGCAACTATTTGCAGAGCCATCACAAGGGCAGTGTTTCACTTCAACTGGGGCTCCAAAATGGACAGAGTGAAGCGTGCAGTTATGTACAAGGAGCCCCACAAAGAAAGAAAGGGGGTGCCAGACATCCCCACCATGTTGTGGGCCTTCTTTGTGTGCAACTGTGTGCGGAGGTCTTTAAGAGAGAGCAATCAGGGATCTGCCGGTAATGCCATGTCCTGTTTCTTCCTGCTTCCTCTTTGGAGGGGACTCGGTTGGGAGAGGTGGGACAGCTCCATCCCTTACAACTGGACTACCCCCTGGTTCTACCAGGATGTTGGTAGATTTGTGAGGGAGAACCAACTGGAGGGTGTTAAACCAGAACTGTGGACCCCAAAGGTCATATGTAAGCTCATCAGAGCAAAAGACATTATAGAGACAATTTCAGGACTCCCAGCTGCTATTTCCAAGATGGTATGGCAGAACGTGTCATCAGGGAGACCCACCAACAGACACAAGGACACTGCATGGATGGCCATTCAGGGGGGTCTGTCTCTCAGGTCATTCATGCATGCAAGGAACCTATGCAGGTATAGACACTGCCCTAGAGGATGTGTGGCAGAAGAAACTGCCCTGCATGTTTTTTGGCAGTGCCCCTTTGCCCAAGCTCTGTTGGATGACCTGGAAAATGAACTCAAAGACTCTGTTCCAAGGAGACACTTGTCGTACCACTCGGTACTGTATGGACTATTTCCAGGGACGCACCCGTATGGTGCTATCCAGGAAGCCTGGCGCATCATGTGCTGTGTCAAAGACGCTCTGTGGTTTGCAAGGAATCGTCTGGTGCTGAGGAGAGAACAGGTGACAACACAGGACTGTCACAGACTGATCCACAGTCTGCTAAGAGACTACAACATCTTGGACAGCCCTGAAGAGGAGGACTAGCATCCCCTCCAAGGGCTCAATATCACTGTCACCTCCCCTTGGCCCCCTGACCCACCCTGACCCATGCCCCATATCCCCCCCCCCACACACACACACACCCAATCCCCCAGGCTAATACCCACAGAGACTTTAATACAATGAAATAAAGTACAAGTGATGATACAATAAAGTTCAGATGTACCTGTGTGCTGCCATAGTGCACTGTGTTACAGGTATTAAGAATGTTATTGTATTAAATGTATGAATGCACTCTGTATTGGAAAGCATTACTGTACAAAGAAATGTTGTATTGTATTTTCCACGTCAAAATAAAGATTATTTTAAAAAAAAAAAAAAGTACGTATGTGCTGTTGCTGTGTCTCTTCTGCGGAGAGTGACATTTTGGAAATTTGGAAATTTTCTCTCTGCAATTGCACATAGGAATGAAAATGTGACATGTCGCAACACAGATGCCACCATCCCTGAGAACAAGACACTTTATCTTGTTTGTGCTTCATGGGAACTTGTCACATTTGTATGTCTCCCAAAGTATAAACGTATCCCAGGCATGGGCCCTTGCTTCCATGTGTATAGAGAGCTTTATCTACACCACACAGATGAGACATATAGGGTAAAACATGGTTTTGCTGTGTCTTGCATGCTGTGAGGGTTTGCCTGATGTTTCAGAGATAGACTATATGTGGGTAGGATCAGCTTGATATGGAAATTTTCTCTCTGCAATGACACATAAGAATGAAAAATGTGACTTTTAGCAATATTGAGAGGCCACCATACCTAACTCTAGTTCATGCTTGATGGGTACTTGTCACATTTGTATGTCTCCTTAAGTATAAAGACATCCCAGGCATGGACCCTTGCTTCCGTGTGCTTAGAGAGATTAAGCTGCACCCAGCAGACAAGGCCCACATAGGCCAAAACATATGTCTGTGATTTTGCTGTCTCTCTTGTGAGGAGAAGATTTGCTTGACCTCTTGGAGCTGGACTGTTTGTGTGCAGGACTACTTTGATATGGATAAAGAAATCTTCTCTCTGCAATGGCATGTGGGAGGGAAAAAATTGACTTGTAGCAACACTGAGAGGCCATCATGCCGAAGAATAAGATGCTTTACCTTGTTTGTGTTTGATAGATGCTCGTCACATTTGTATGTCTCCCTAAGTATAAGAGTACCCTAGATATGAGCCCTTTCTTCCATAATCCTAGAGGGATTCAGTTACACCACACCGAGGAGTCCTACATAGTCTAAAACATATGTCTTTGGTGTTTCTGTGTTTCTCATGCAAAGAAAAGTTGCCTGATGTTTCAGAGTGAGACTGTCTCTGCAATGGCACATAGGAATGAAAATGAAGAATGTGACTTGTATCAACATTGAGAGGCCACCATGCCTAAGAACAAGACATTTTAGCTTGCTCGTGCTTGATAGTTACTTGTCACATTTGTATGTCTCCCTAAGTATAAGGGTATCCCAGGCATGTGCCCTTGCTTCCATGTGACAAGGCCGAAAGTTACGTCTGTGGGTTTGCTGTGTCTGGCATGCTGAGAAGATTTGTCTGATGTTTCAGAGCTGGACTGTATGTGGGTAGGACCAGTCTGATATGGAAATTTCCTCTCTGCAACGGCACATGGGAGTGTAAAATGTGACTTGAAACAAACCTGAGAGGCCACCATGCTGAAGAATAAGACAATTAATCTTCTTTGTGCTTGATGGGTGTTTCTCAAATTTGTATGTCTCCCTAAGTATAAGGGTATGTGCCCTTGCTTCCATGTGGCTAGAGGGATTCAGTTATAACACACAGACCCGTATAGGCTGAAATATAAATCTATGGTTTTGCTGTATCTCTTGTGCAGAGAAGATTTGCCTGATGTTTTGGAGCTGGATTGTATGTGGGCAGAGCCAGTCTGATATGGAAATTTCTTCTCTGCAGTGGAACATGGGAGTGAAAAATGTGACTTGTAGCAACATTGTGAGGCCACCATGCCTAGAAACAAGATGCTTTATCATGTTTGTGCTTGATGGGTACTTTTCACATTTGTATGTCTCCCTAAGTATAATGGTATCCGAGGCATGGGCCCTTACTTCCATATGCCTAGAGAGGTTTGTTTTCACCACACTGATGAGACCCATGTAGGTTGAATCATAAGTTTGGTTTTTGTTACTCCTATCATACAGAGAGGAATTATCTGATATTTCAGTGCTGCCTTAGAGATGGATATTGAGAGTCCACCATGCCAAAAAATAAGATGCTTTAGTGTGTTTGATGGGTGCTTGACACGTTTGTATGCCTCCCTAAGTATAAAGGCATCCCAGGCATGAGCCCTTGCTTTCATGTGCCTAGAGGGATTCAGCTGCACCACCTTAATGAGATCCTCATAGAGCAACATATAAGTCTGTGGTTTTGCTGTCTTTCTTTCTTGTGCAGAGAAGATTTGATTGACATTTTAGAGCTGAGCGGTCTGTGGGCAGGACCAGTCTGTTATGGATATGGAAATTTCCTCTCTGCAATGGCACATGGGAGTGAAAAATGTGACTTGTAGCAAAATGGAGAGGCCCCCATGCTGAAGAATAAGACACTTTATTTTCTTCATGACTGATGGGAGCTTGTTACATCTGTATGTCTCCTTAAGTATAAGGGTATCCCAGACATGAGCTCTTGCATCCATGCGACTAGAAAGATTCAGCTACACTACACAGACGAGGCCTACATAGGCTACAAAGTATGTCTGTGGTTTTGTTGTGTCTCTCATGTGGAGAAGGTTTGCCTGACATTTTAGAGCTTGAATGTCTGTGGGCATGATTAGTCTGATATGGAAATATCTTCTCTGCAATGGAACATGGAAGTGAACATTGTGACTTGAAGCAACACTGAGAGGCCACCATGCTTAAGAACAAAGCACTTTGTCTTGTTTGTGCTTGATGGGTATTTGTCATATTTGTATGTCTCCTTAAGTATAAGGGTATACCATGCATGGGCCCTTGCTTCCATTTGCCTAGAGAGATTAGGTTGCACTACATCAACGAGACCCACAGAGACTGAAACATACCACTATGGTTTTGCTGACGTTTTTGGAGCTGGACTGTCTGTGGGCAGGAGCAGTCTGACATGGAAATTCCTTCTCTGTAATGGCACGTGAGGAAAAAAAAAAAATGTGATGTGTAGCAACACTGAGACGCAACCCTGCCCAAGTAGAAAACACTTAATCTTGATTGTGCTTAATGGAAGCTTGTTACATTGGTATGTCTCCCTAAGTATATCTGGACATAAGCCCTCGCTTCCATGTGCCTAATGGGATCCAGCTACACCACTCTGACAAGAGCCACAGAGGCCGAAACATACATCTGTGGTTTTTCTGTCTTTCTTGTGTGGAGAGGATTTGTCTGACGTTTCAGAGATGGACTGCATGTGGGAAGGGTCAGTCGTATATGGAAATTTTCTCTCTGCAATGGCACATGGGAGATAAAAATGTTGTTTGTAGCAACATTGAGAGACTACCATACCTAAAAACTAGACAGTTTATCATGTATGTGCTTGACAGGTACTTGTCACATTTGTATGTCTCCCTAAGTATAAGGGTATCCCAGGCATCGGTCCTTGCTTCCATAATCCTAGAGTGGTTTGGCTACACCACACCAACAAGGTCCACAAAGGCCAAAATGTTTGTCTGTGTGGTTTGCTGTTTCTCTTTCGTGGAGAGGATTTGCCTGATATTTCAGAGCTGTATTGTGTGTGGGCAGGGTCACTTGGATATGGAAATTTTTTCTTTGCAATGACACATGGGAGATAAAAATGTGACTTGTAGTAAAAGTGAGAGGCCCCCATACCTAAAAATAAAACACTTTATCATGTCTGTGCTTGATGGGTGCTCGTCACTTTTGTATGTCTCCCTAAGTATAAGCGTATACCAGGCATGGGCCCCTGCTTCCATGTGTATAGTGGGCATAAGATGCACCACATAGACAAGGCCCACATAGGATGAAACTTATGTCTGTGGTTTTTGCTGTCTGTGGGCAGAAGCATATAGATATAGATATAGATATAGATATTTCCTCTCTGCAATGGCACATGGGAGTGAAAAAAATGTGACTTGTAGCAAAATGGAGAGGCTACCATAATGAAGAATAAGACACTTTATCTTCCACGTGCTTGTTGCATTTGTATGTCTCCCTAAGTATAAAGATATCCCAGACATGGGCCCTTGCTTCCATGTGCCTAGAGGTATTCAGCTACACCACTCTGACGAGACCAGCATTGGCCAAAATGTAAATCTGTGGTTTTGCTGTGTGTCTCAGGTGGAGAAGATTTGCTTGATGTTTCAGAGCTGGATTGTATGTGGGCAGATCCAGTCTGATGTGGAAATTTCACATTTTTATGTCTCCTTAAGTATAAGGGGACCCCAGGCATGTGCCTTCTATCAATTCGCCTAGAAGGAGTTAACTACACCACAGTGATGAGGCCCACAAAGGCCAAAACTTGTGTCTGTGGGTTTGCTGTTCCTTTTTTGTGGAGAATATTTGCCTGACATTTCAGCGTTTGTATGTCTGTGGGCAGGACCAGTGTGATCTGGAAATTTCTTCTCTGCAATGGAGCATTGGAGGGAAAAATATGATTAAGAACAAAACACTTTATCTTGTTTGTGCTTGATGGGTGTTTGTCATATTTGTATCTCTTCCCTACGTGTAAGGGTATTCCAGTCATGGGCCCTTGCTTCCATTTGCCTAGAGAGTTTAGGCTGCACCACACCAACAAGGCAGAAACATATGTCTGTGGTTTTACTGTGTTTCTTGTTCGAGTAAAATTTGCATGACATTCTGTTTGTGGACCAGTCTGATATGAATATGGAAATTTTCTCTCTGCAATGCCACATGGGAGTGAAAAATGTGACTTGTAGGAACATTGAAAGGCCACCATGCCTAAGAACAAGGCACTTTTTTTTTTAAATATATAGCTTGTTCGTGCTTGATGGGTGCTTGTTGCATTTGTATGTCTCCCTAAGTATAAAGATATCCTAGACATGGACCCTTGTTTCCATGCGCTTTGAATGTTTCAGCTACACTGTCTTGATGAGATCCACAAAGGCTAAAACATATGCCTGTGGGTTTGCGGTTTCTTTCTTGTGGAGAAGATTTGCCTGATATTTCAGTGCTGAACTGTCTGTGGGCAGGACCAGTCTGATCTAGAAATTTCTTCTTTGCATTAGAACATGGGAGTAAAAAACATGACTTGTAGTAACGCTGAGAGACTGCCATGTCTTAGAACAAGACACTTTATCTTGTTTGTGCTTGATGGGTGCTTGTCACATTTGTAGGTATCCCTAAGCATATGTGTATCCCAGGCATGGGCCCTTGCTTCTATGTGCATAAGCAGATTCAGCTGCACCACACAGATGAGGCCTATATAGGTCAAAATGTACATCTGTGGTTTTGCTGTTTTTCTTGTGAGGAGAAAATTTGCTTGATCTTTTGGAGTTGAGCTGTCTGTGGGCAGGACTACTCTGATATGAATATGGAAATTTTCTCTATACAAAGGTACATGGGAGTGAAAAACATGACTTGTAGCAAAACTGAGAGGCTACTATGCCAACGAATCAGACTCTTTATCTTGTTTGTGCTTGACTGGTGCTTGTCACATTTGTATCTCTCCCTAAATATAAGGGTATCCCAGGCATGGGCCCTTGCTTCCATGTGGTTAGAGAGATTCAGCTGAACCACAATGAAGAGTCCCATGTATTTTGAAACTTGTTGTTGTTGTTGTTGTTGTTGTTGTTGTTGTTGTTGTTGTTGTTGTTGTTGTTGTTGTTGTTGTTGTTGTTGTTGTTGTTGTTGTTGTTGTTGTTGTTTGTTGTTGTTGTTGTTTTGTTGTAGTATCTCTCTCATGGAGAATATTTGCTTGACATTTAGGAGCTGGTCTGTCTGTTATAGAAATCTATCCTATGCAATGGAACATTGGAATGATAAATGTGATTTGTAGCAACATTGAGAGGCTGCCATGTATAAAAACACAGCACTTTATCTTGTTTGTGCTTGGGGGGTGCTCATCACATTTGTATGTCTCCCTAAGGCATGGGCCCTTGCATCCTTGTACATAGAGGGATTAAGTTGCACCACACTGACAAGACCCATAGAGGCTGACACATACTTGTTTTGGTTTTGGTTTGGTTTGTGTGTGGAGAAGATTTGCATTTTAGTGGCAGACCAGTTGAATATGGAAATTTTCTCTCTGTAAAGGCACATGTGAGTGGAAAATGTGATTTGCCTAAAAACAAGACACTTTATCTTGTTTTTGCTTGATGGGTGCCTGTCACATTTGTATGCCTCCCTAATTATAAGGGTATTCTAGACATGAAGCCATCATGCTGATGAATAAGACACTTTATTGTCTTTGTAATTCATGGGTGGTCATTACATTTTTATGTCTCCCTAAAGTGTTAGTAATGTCCACAGAAAAGTTTTAATAGATTTGTAGAGGCTAAAAAAACTTTTTTGGGGACATTACTAACCCTTTAAGTATAAGGATATCCCAGGCATGTGCCCTTGATTCTATGTTCTTAGAGAGATTCAGCTACACCATAGTGATGAGGCCTACATAGACTGAAACATGTCTGTGGTTTTGCTGTTCTTCTCATGTGGAGAGGGTTGTCTGTGAGCAGGACCAGTTGAATATGAAAAATTTCTCTTTGCAATGGCACGAGAGTGAAAAATGTGACTTGTAGCACCATTGAGAGGCCACAATGCCTAAGAGACACTTTATCTTGTTTGTGTTTGATGTGTGCTCGTCATATTTGTATATCTCTCTAAGTTTAAGCGTGTACCAGACATGGGACCTTGCTTCAATGTGCCTAGAAGGATTCAGTTACACCACACTGATGAGTCTCATACATGCCAAAACATACATATGTGGTGTTGCTGTATCTCTTGTGCAGAGCAGATTTACTTGACCTTTTGGTGGTGGACTCTCTGTGGGCAGGGCCAGTCTGATATGGAAAATTCCTCTCTGCAATGGCACATAAGAATGAAAGATGTGATATGTAGTAACACTGAGAGGCCACCATCCCCGAGAACAAGACACATTATCTTGTTTCTGCTTCATGGATACTCGTCACATTTATATGTCTCCCAAAGTATAAGCGTATCCCAGGCATGGGCCCTTGCTTTCATGTGCTTAGAGGGATTTATGTACACCACACAGATGAGACCTATATAGGTCAAAACATGGTTTTGTTGCGTTTCTCATGCCGCAAAGGTTTGCCTGACATTTCAGAGATGGACCTTTTCTCTCTGCAGTGGCACATGGGAGTGAAAAATGTGACTTGTAGCAAAACTTAGTGGCAACCATACCTCAAAACAAGTCACTTTATCATGTTTGTGCTTGTCACATAAGGGAATCCCTGGCATGGGCTCTTGCTTCCATGTGCCTAGAGGGATTCAGCTACGCCACACCACTGAAGCCCATATAGGCCGAAACATATGTCTGTGGTTTTTGCCTGATATATTGGTTCTGGACCAGTCTGAAATGGAAATTGCTTCTCTGCAATGGTACATGGGAGTGAAAAACGTGACTTGTAGCAACATTGTGATGCCACCATGCCTAAGACCAAGACACTTTATCTTATTCGTGCTTGATGGGTTCTCGTCACATTTGTATGTCTCCCTAAATGTAAGCGTATACCAGGCATGGGTCCCTGCTTCCATGCGCCTGGAAGGGCAAAACTGTACCACACTAACAAAATCCACATAGGGCAAAATTTATGTTTGTGGTTTTGCTGCTTCTCTTGTGAGGAGAAGATTTGCCTAATGTTTTGGAGTTGGACTGTCAGTGGGTAGGGCCAGTCTGATATGGATAAAGAAACTTTCTCTCTGCAATGGCAAGTGGGAATGAAAAATGTGGGAGGCCACCATGCCGAAGAATCAGATGCTTTATCTTGTTTGTGCTTGTCATGTTTGCTATGTCTCCCTAAGCATAAGAGTACCCTAGACATGAGCCCTTGCTTCCCTAATTCTAGAGGGATTCAGCTACACCACACCGAGGAGTCCTACATAGTCTGAATAATATGTCTGTGGTGTTGCTGTATTTCTCATGCGAAGAAGATTTGCCTGATATTCCAGAGCTGGATTGTCTGTGGGTAGGGCCAGTCTGATATGGAAATTTCCTCTCTGCAATAGCACATGAAAATGAAGAACGTGACTTGTAGCAACACTGAGAGGCCACCATGCCTAAGAACAAGACATTTTAGCTTGTCACATTTGTATGTCTCCCTAAGTATAAGGGTATCCTAGACACGAGGCCTTCCTTCCATGTGCATAGAGGGATTCAGCAACACCACACTGATGAATCTCACATAGGCTGAAACATACATCTGAGGTGTTGCTGTGTGTCTTCTGTGGAGAAGATTTGCCTGATGTTTCAGAGCTGGATTGTCTGTGGGCAAGACCAGTCTTATATTGAAATGTCCTTTCTGCAATGGCACATAGGAATGAAAAATGTGACATGTAGCAACACTGAGAGGCCACCATCCCTGAGAACAAGACACTTTATCTTGTTTCTGCTTCATGGATACTTGTCGCATTTATATGTTTCTCTAAGTAAAAGTGTATCCCAGGCATGGGCCCTAGCTTTCATGTGTTTGGAGAGATTTATCTACACCACACAGATGAGACATATATAGGTTGAAACATGGTTTTGCTGTGTCTCTCATGCTGCAAGGGTTTGCCTGACATTTCAGAGATGGACTGTATGTGGCAGGATCAGTCTGATATGGAAATTTTCTCTCTGCAATGACACATGGGAATGAAAAATGTGACTTGTAGCAATATTGAGAGGCCACCATACCTTAAAACAAGTCACTTTATCATGTTCGTGCTTGTCACATAAGGGAATCCCCGGCGTGGGCTCTTGCTTCCATGTGCCTAGAGGGATTCAGCTACGCCATTGAAGCCCATATAGGCCAAAACAGATGTCTGTGGTTTTTGCCTGATATTTTGGTTCTGGACCAGTCTGATATGGAAATGAAGAACGTGACTTGTAGCAACAATGAGAGGCTACCATGCCTAAGAACAAGAGATTTTAGCTTGCTTGTGCTTGGTAGCTGCTTGTCACATTTGTATGTCTCCTTAAGTATAAGGGTATCCTAGGCATCAGCCCTTCCTTCCATGTGCTTAGAGGGGCTAAGCCCCCCACTGCACTGATAAGTCTCACATAGGCCGAAACATGCATCTGTGGTTATGCTGTGTCTCTTGTGTGGAGAGCATTTACCTGATGTTTCAGAGCCGGACTACTTGTGGGCAGTCCCAGTCTTATATGGAAATTTTCTCTCTGCAATAGCACATAAGAATAAAAATGTGATGTTAAGCAACACTGAGAGACCACCATCCCTGAGAACAAGACACTTTATCTTGTTTGTGCTTCATGGGTACTTGTCACATTTGTATGTCTCCCTAAGTATAACGACATCCCAGGCATGGGTCCTTGCTTCCATGCGGTTAAAGGGGTTAAACTGCACCAAGCATATGTATGTGATTTTGCTGTCTCTCTTGTGAGAAGAAGCTTTACCTGACCTTTTGGAGCTGGACTGTTTGTGTGCAGGACTACTTTGATATGGATATAGAAATGTTCTCTCTGCTGTGGGAGTGAAAAAAGTGACTTGTAGCAACACTGAGAGGCCACCATGCTGAAGAATAAGATGCTTTATCTTGATTGTGCTTGATGGGTGATTGTCACATTTGTATGTCTCCCTAAGCATAAGGGTATCCCAGGCATGTGCCCTTGCTTCCATGTGCCTAGAGAGTTTTAGCTATACCTAGCGTTGCCACCCAGCCGGTATTTTACTGGCAGGCTGGTAAAAAATTGGTTTCTGTCCAGTGTTAAGTCTATGGAGAGTATGCCATGGCCGGTATTTCTTTTTAAGAAAAGGTTGTAACCCTAGCCACCCCACAGTGACAAGGCACACATAGGCCTCAATTTATGTCAGTGGGTTTGCTGTCTCTCCCATGCTGAGAGGATTTGCCTGATGTTTCAGAGCTGGACTGTATGTGGGCAGGACCAGTCTGATATGGAAATGTTCTCTCTGCAATGGCACATGGGAGTATAAAATGTGACTTGAAACAAACCTGAGAGGCCACCATGCTGAAGAATAAGGCACTTTATCTTCTTTGTGCTTGATAGGTGTTTGTCACATTTGTATGTCTCCCTAAGTATAAGGGTATCACAGACATGGGCCCTTCCTTCCATGTGGCTAGAGGGATTCAACTACATTATGCTGATGAGGCTCACATAAACCAAAAAGTAAGTCTGTGGTTTGCTCTGTCTCTTATGTGGTGAAACTTTGCTTAACATTTTAGAGCTTGTATGTCTATGAGTAGGACCAGTTGGATATGGCAATGTTCTCTCTACAATGGCACGTGAAAGATTTGATTTGAAGCAACATTGAGAGGGCACCATACCTAAGAATGAGACACTTTATCTTGTTCATGATTGGTAGGTGCTAGTCACACTTGAATGTCTCCCTAAATATAAAGGCATCTCAGGTATGGGCCATTGCTTCCATATGCTTAGAGAGGTTCAGCTGTACCAATCAGACAAGGCCCACATAGGCCAAAATGTATGTCTGTGGTTTTGCTGTTTTTCTTGCGAGGAGAAAATTTGCTTGATCTTTCGGAGCTGGGCTGTCTGTGGGCAGGACTACTCTGATATGAATATGGAAATTTCCTCTCTGCAAAGGTACATGGGAGTGAAAAACATGACTTGTAGCAAAACTGGGAGGCTACTATGCCAACGAATCAGACTCTTTATCTTGTTTGGCGCTTGTCACATTTGTATGTCTCCCTAAATATAAGGGTATCCCAGGCATGGGCCCTTGCTTCCATGTGCTTAGAGGAATTCAGATGCACAACACCGAGGTATTTGGAAACATATGTTTGTGGTCTTACTGTGTGTCTCTCATGGAGAATAATTGTTTGACATTTAGGGTTAGGTTGTACTACACTGATGAGGCCCATAGAGGCTGAAACATACGTTTGTGGTTTTTCTGTGTTTTTTTGTGCGGAGATGATTTGCATGATGTTTTGTAACTGGACTGTATGTGGCAGGAACAGTCTGATATGGATATGAAAAAGTTCTCTCTGTAGTGGCACATGGGAGTGAAAAATGTGATTTGTAGCAACATTGAGAGGTCACTATGCCTACGAACACAACACTATCTTGTTTGTGATTGGTAGGAGCAAGTCACATTTGTATGTCTCCCTAAGTATAAAGGCATCTCAGGTGTGGACCATTGCTTCCATGACTTTAGAGAATTTCAGCTGTACCAAACAGTTAAGGCCCCAATTGGCCAAAATGGATGTCTGTGGTTTTTGCTGTCTTTCTTGTGAGGAAAGAAATTTGCTTGACCTTTCTGTGGGCAGGTCTCCTCTGATATGAATATGGAAATTTTCTGTCTGCAGTGGTTCATGGGTGTGAAAAATGTGACTTGTATCAACACTGAGAGGCCACCATACCAAAGAATCAGACTCTTTATCTTGTTTGTGCTTGATTGGTGCTTGTCACATTTGTATGTCTCACTAAATATAAGTGTATCCCAGGCACGGGCCCTTGCTTCTATGTGCTTAGAGGGGTTCAGCTGTACCACACGGAGGAGTCCCACATATTTTGAAACATATGTCTGTAGTGTTGCTGTGTCTCTCTCATGGAGAATATTTGCTTGACATTTAGGAGCTGGACTGTCTGTTGGCAGGACCAGTCTGTTATGGAAATCTCTTCTATGCAATGGAACATGGGAGTGATAAATGTGACTTGTAGCAACCTTGAGAGGCCACCATGCCTAAAAACACAGCACTTTATCTTGTTTGTGCTTGATCAGTGCTCATCACATTTTTATGTCTCCCTAAGTATAAGGGTATCCCAGGCATGTGCCCTTGCTTTCATGCTCTTAGAGAGATTCAGATACACCATACTGATGAGGTCTACATAGGCTGAAATATGTCTGTGGTTTTTGCTGTTCCTCTCATGTGGAGAGGATTGTCTGTGGGCAGGGCCAGTTGGATATTAAGAATTTCTCTTTGTAATGGAGCGAGAGTGAAAAAAGTGACTTGTAGCACCACTGAGTGGCCACAATGCCTAAGAGACACTTTATCTAATACGTGTTTGATGTGTGCTCGTCATATTTGTATAGCTCTCTAAGTTTATGTGTGTAGCAGGCATGGGTCTTTTCTTCAATGTGCCTAGAGGGATTCAGTTACACCACACTGATGAGTCTCACATATGATTGTGGTGTTGCTGTGTCTCTTGTGTGGAGCAGATTTGCTTGACCTTTTGGAGGTGGACTGTCTGTGGGCAGGATCAGTCTGATATGGGAATGAAAAATGTGACATGTAGCAACATTAAGAGACCACCATATAGTGTCTTGTTTGTGCTTGATGGGTGCTTGTCACATTTGTATGTCTCCTTAAGTATAAAGACATCCCAGGCATGGACCTTTGACTCCATATGCTTAGAGGGATTCAGCTGCCCCAAACAGTTGAGGCCCATGTAGGCCAAAATGTATGTATTTGGTTTTTGCTGTCTCTCTTTTGAGGAGATTTGCTTGACCTTTTGGAGCTGGACTGTCTGTAGGAAAGACTATTCTGATATGGTTATAGAAATTTCTCCTCTGCAATTGCACATGGGAGTGGAAAAACTGATTTGTAGTAACATTGAGAGGCCACCATGCTGAAGAATAAAATGCTTTATCTTGTTTGTGCTTGTCATATTTGCATGTCTCCTTAAGTATAAGGGTATTCTAAACATGAGCCCTTGCCTAGAGGGATTCAGCTACAGCACACCGAGCAATCCCATGTAGTCTAAAACATACGTCTGTGGTGTTGCTGTATCTCTCGTGCTAAGAAGATTTGCCTGATATTCCAGAGCTAGACTGTCTGTGGGCAGGACCAGTCTGATATGGAAATGAAGAATGTGACTTGTAGTAGCAATGAGAGTCCACCATGCCTAAGAACAAGAAATTTTAGCTTGCTTGTGCTTGATAGCTGCTTGTCACATTTGTATGTCTTCCTAAGTATAAGGGTATCCTAGACATGAGCCCTTCCTTCCATGTGCCTAGAGGGATTCAGCTACACCACACCGGTGAGTCTCACATAGGCTAAAACATACGTCTGTGGTTATGCTGTGTCTCTTGTGCAAAGAAGATTTACCTGACGTTTCAGAGCTGGACTGTCTGTGGGCAGGACCAGTCTTATATGGAAATGTTCTCTCTGCAATGGCACATGGGAGTGAAAAATGTGACGTGTAGCAATATTGAGAGGTCACCATATAGTGTCTTGTTTGTGCTTGGTGCGTGCTTGTCATATTTGTATGTCTCCCTAAGTATAAAGACATCCCAGGCATGGACCCTTGATTTCACGCGCTTAGCGGGATTCAGCTGTCCTAAACAGATGAGGCTCATGTAGGCTAACACATATGGTTTTGCTGTCTTGAGTGTGGGGAGAAGATTTGCTTGACCTTTTGGAGCTGGACTGTCTGTAGGAAAGACTATTCTGATATGGATATAGAAGTTTCTTCTCTGTGATTACACGTGGGAGTAAAAAACTGATTTGTAGTAACACTGAGAGGCCACCATGCTGAAAAATCAAATGCTTTTTCTTGTTTGTGCTTGATAGCTGCTTGTCACATTTGTATGTCTCCCTAAGTATAAGAGTACCCTAGACATTAGCCCTTGCTTCCATAATCCTAGAGGGATAATACTACACAACACCAAGGAGGCCCTACATAGTCTGAAACATATGTCTGTGGTGTTGCTGTGTCTCTTGTGTGGAGAAGATTTGCCTGATGTTTCAGAGCTGGACTGTAAGTTGGCAGGGCCAGTTGGATTTGGAAAAGTACTCTCTGCAATGGCACATGGGTGTGTAAAATGTGACTTGCAACAAGACTGAGAGGCCACCATGCCAAAGAATAAGACACTTTTGTCTTCTTTGTGCTTGGTGGCTGCTCATCACCTTTGTATGTATCCTTAAGTATAAGGGTATCTCAGACATGAGTCCTTGCTTCCATGTGCCTAGAGGGATTCGCCTACACCACACCGACAAGATCCGTATAGGCCGAAACATATGCCTGTGGATTTGCCTGATATTTCAGTGGTGGATTGCCTGTGGGCAGGACCAGTCTGATCTGGAAATTTCTTCTCTGCAGTGTGACATGGAAGTGAAAATCATGACTTGTAGTAACATTGAGAGGCCAACATGCCTAAGGACAAAACACTTTATCTTGTTTGTGATGGGTGTTTGTCACATTTGCATGTCTCCCTAAGTATGATGGACTCATGGCCATCATACCCAAAAGCTACAATGTGAGGCGATCATGCTGAAGAATAAGACATGTTACCCTGTTTGTGCTTGATGTGTGCTGATTATGTTTGTATGTCTCTCTAAGTATAAGGTTATCCCAGGAATGGGCCTTTAGTAGAGGGATTCAGCAACACCATGCCAGTGACGCCTATATAGGCTGAAATGTATATCTGTGGTTTTTTCTTTCTCTCATGCAGAGAGGATTTGCCAGATATTTCAGAACTGGATTGTGCGTGGGCAGGACCAGTTAGACATGAAAAATTTCTCTTTGCAATGGCATATGAGAGTGAAAAATGTGACTTGTAGCACCACTGAGAGGCCACCATGCCTAAGAATAAGACACTTGTTTGTGCTTGTCACATTTGCATGTCTCCTTAAATATAAGGGTATTCTAGACATGAGCCCTTACCTAGAGGGATTCAGCTACACCACACTAAGCAATCACTTGTAGTCTGTGGTGTTGCTGTGTCTCTCGTGCTAAGAAGATTTGCCTGATATTCCAGTGCGAGACTGTCTGTGGGCAGGACCAGTCTGATATGAAAATGAAGAATGTGACTGGTAGCAACAATGACAGGCCACCATGCGTAAGAACAAGAAATTTTAGCTTGCTCCTGCTTGATAGCTGCTTGTCACATTTGTATGTCTCCCTAAGTATAAGGGTATCCTAGACATGAGCCCTTCCTTCTATGTGTCTAGAGGGGTTCAGCTACACCACACTGATGAGTCCCGCATAGGCTGAAAGTACGTCTGTGGTGTTATTATGTTTTTTTCTGTGGAGAAGATTTGTCTGACATTTCAGAGCTGTATTGTCTGTGGGCAGGACCAGTGTGATATGGGAATTTTCTTTCTGTAGTGGTATATAGGAATGAAAAATGTGACATGTAGCAACATTAAGAGACCACCATATAGTGTCTTGTTTCTGCTTGATGGGTGCTTGTCACATTTGTATGTCTCCTTAAGTGTAAAGACATCCCAGGCATGGACCCTTGATTCCATATGCTTAGAGGGATTCAGCTTCCACAGACAGTTGAGGCCCATGTAGGCCAAAATGTATGTCTTTGGTTTTGATGTCTCTCTTGTGAGGAGATTTGCTTGACCTTTTGGAGCTGGACTATCTGTAGGAAGGATTACTCTGATATGGATATAGAAATTTCTTTTCTGCAATTGCACACGCAAGTGAAAAACTGATTTGTCGTAACATTAAGAGGCCACCATGCCGAAGAATAAAATGCTTTATCTTGTTTGTGCTTGATGGCTGCTCATCGCATTTGTATGTCTCCCTAAGTATAAGAGTACCCTAGACATTAGCCCTTGCGTCCATAATCCTAGAGGGATTATGCTACGCAACACTGAGATGTCTGACATAGTCCAAAACATATGTCTGTGGTGTTGCTGTGTCTCTCATGTGGAGAAGATTAGTCTGATATTTCAGAGCTGGACTGTAAATGGGCAGGGCCTGTCAGATATGGAAATGTACTCTCTGCAATGCCACATGGGTGTGTAAAATGTGATTTGCAATAAAACGGAGAGGCCACCATGCCAAAGAATAAGATAATTTTGTCTTTTTTGTGCTTGATGGGTGCTCGTCACCTTTGTATGTTTCCTTAAGTATAAGGGTATCTCAGACATGAGTCCTTGCTTCCCTGTGCCTAGATGGATTCACCTACACCACACCGACAAGATCCGTATAGGCCAAAACATATGGCTGTGGATTTCCCGTCTCTTTCTTGTGGAGAAGATTTGCATGATATTTCAGTGGTGGATTGCCTGTGGGCAGGACCAGTCTGATCTGGAAATTTCTTCTCTGCAATGTAACATGGAAGTGAAAATCATGACTTGTAGTAACACTGAGAGGCCACCATGCCTAAGGACAAAACACTTTATCTTGTTTGTGCTTGATGGGTGTTTGTCACATTTGCATGTCTCCCTAAGAATAAGGGTATCCTAGACATGGGGCCATCATACCCAAAAAGCTACACCGTGAGGTTATTATGCTGAAGGATAAGACATGTTATGCTGTTTTGTGTTTGAAGTGTGCTTGTTATATTAGTATGTCTACATAAGTGTGAGGTTATTCTAGGTATGGGCCTTTGCTAGAGGGATTCAGCTACATCATACCAGTGAGGCCTACATAGGCTGAAATGTATGTCTGTGGTTTTTCTGTTTGTCTCATGCAGAGAGGATTTTCCTGATATTTCAGAGCTGGATTGTGTGTGGGCAGGGCCAGTTGGACATAAAAAATTTCTCTTTGCAACGGCACATGAGAGTGAAAAATGTGACTTGTAGCACCATTGAGAGGCCACCATGCCTAAGAACAAGACACTTGTTTGTGCTTGATGGGTGCTTGTCACATTTGTATGTCTCCCTAAGTATAAGGGTATTCTAGACATGAGGCCTTGCCTAAAGGGATTTATCTACACCACACAAAGTAGTTCGTTGTAGTCTGAAAAATATGTTGTGTTCTTGCTCTGTCTCTTGTGTGGAGAAGATTTGCCTGATATTCCAGAGCTAGACTGTCTGTGGGCAGGACCAGTCTGATATAGAAATTTCTTCTCTGCAACAATACATGGAAATGAAGAATGTGATTTGTAGCAACACTGAGAAGCCCCCATGCCTAAAAACAAGACATTTTAGCTTGCTTGGGTATGATAGCTGTTTGTTGCATTTGTATGTCTCCCGAAGGATAAGGTTATCCTAGACATGAGCCCTTCCTTCCATGCTCCTAGAGGGATTTAGCTGCACCACACTGATGAGTCCCACATAGTCCGAAACGTATGCCTGTGGTGTTGCTGTGTCTCTCGTGTGGAGAAGATTTGCCTGACTTTTCAGAGCCGGACTGTCTGTGGGCAGGACCCGTCTAATATGGTAATGTCCTTTCTGCAATGGCATATGGGATTGAAAAATATGTCTTGTAGCAACACTGAGAGGCTCACATGCCTAAGAACAAGACATTTTAGCTTGATAGCTGCTTGTCACATTTGTATGTGTCCCTAAGTATAAGGGTATCCTAGACATGAGCTCTTCCTTCCTTGTGGTTAGAGGGATTCAGCTACACCACACTGATGAGCCCCACATAGGCTGAAATGTAAGTCTGAGGTGTTGCTGTATCTTTTCTGTAGAGAAGATTTGCCTGACATTTCAGAGCTGGACTGTCTGTGGGCAGGACCAGTCTTACATAGAAATTTTCTTTCTGCAATGGCACATAGGAATGAAAAATGTGACATGTAGCAACAATGAGAGGCCACCATGCCTGAGAACAAGACACTTTATCTTGTTTGTGCTGCATGGATACTCATCACATTTGTATGTCTCCCTAAGTATAAGCGTATCCCAGGCATGGGCTCTTGCTTCCATGTGCCTAGAGAGGTTTATCTACACCACACAGATGAGACCTATATAGGTCAAAACATGGTTTTGCTGTGTCTCTCATGCCGCGAGGGTTTGTCTAACATTTCAGAGATGGCCTGTATGTGGCAGGATTAGTCTAATATGGAAATTTTCTTTTTGGAATCGCACATGGGAATGAAAAACTGTGATTTGTAGCAATATTGAGAGGCCACCATACCTCAAAACAAGTCACTTTATCATGTTTGCGCTTGTCACATAAGGGAATACCTGGCATGGGCTCTTGCTTCCATGTGCCTAGAGGGATTCAGCTACGCCACACCACTGAAGCCCATATAGGCCGAAACATATGTCTGTGGTTTTTGCCTGATATATTGGTTCTGGACCAGTCTGATATGGAAATTGCTTCTCTGCAATGGTACATTGGAGTGAAAAATGTGACTTGTAGCAACATTGTGAGGCCACCATGCCTAAGACCAAGACACTTTATCTTATTCATGCTTGATGGGTGCTCGTCACATTTGCATGTCTCCCTAAATATAAGATTATACCAGGCATGGGTCCATGCTTCCATTTGTATAGAAGAAGAAAATTGTACCACGCTGACAAGGTCAAAATGTATGTCTGTGGTTTTGCTGTCTCTCTAGTGAGGAGAAGAGTTGCCTGATGTTTTGGAGTTGGACTGTCAGTGGGTAGGGCCAGTCTGATATGGATAAAGAAACTTTCTCTCTGCAGTGGCACGTGGGAATGAAAAATGTGATTTGTACTAACACTGAGAGGCCACCATGCCAAAGAATCAGATGCTTTATCTTGTTTGTGCTTGATGGGTGCTTGTCACGTTTGTTATGTCTCCCTAAGCATAAGAGTACCCTTGACATGAGCCCTTGCTTCCCTAATTCTTGAGGGATTCAGCTACACCACACCGAGGAGTCCCACATAGTCTGAATAATATGACTGAGGTGTTGCTGTATCTCTCATTCGAAGAAGATTTGCCTGATATTCTAGAGCTGTACTGTCTGTGGGTAGGACCAGTCTGATATGGAAATTTCCTCTCTGCAATAGCACATGAAAATGAAGAATGTGACTTGCAGCAACACTGAGAGGCCACCATGCCTAAGAACAAGACATTTTAGCTTGCTCGTGCTTGATAGCTGCTTGTCATATTTGTATGTCTCCCTAAGTATAAGGGTATCCTAGGCATGAGCCCTTCCTTCCATGCTCCTTAGAGGGGTTCAGCTACACCGACTGATAAGTCTCACTTAGGCTGAAACATACATTTGTGGTTATGCTGTGTCTTTTGTGCGGAGATGATTTACATGACATTTCAGAGCTGGGCTGCTTGTTGGCAGGCCCAGTCTTATATGGAAATTTTTTCTCTGCAATGGCACATAGGAATAAAAATGTGATGTTAAGCAACACTGAGAGGCCACCATCCCTGAGAACAAGACACTTTATCTTGTTTGTGCTTCATAGGTACTTGTCACGTTTGTATGGCTCCCAAAAGTATAAGAGTGTCCTGGGCATGGGCCCTTGCTTCCATGTGCTTAGAGGAATGTATCTACACCACACGGAAGAGACCTATATAGGTTGAAACATGGTTTTGCTGTGTCTCTCATGCCAAGAGGTTTTGTCTGACATTTCAGAGATGGGCAGTATGTGGGCAGGGCAGTCTGATATGGAAATTTTCTGTCTACAATGGCACATGGGAATGAAAAATGTGACTTGTAGCAACATTGAGAGGCCACCATACCAAAAAACAAGTCACTTTATCATGTTCGTGCTTGATGGGTGCTTGTCACATAAGAGAATCCCTGGCATGGGCTTTTGCTTCCATGTGCCTAAACAGATTCAGCTAAGCCACACCATTGAAGCCCATATAGGCTGAAACATCCATCTGTGGTTTTTGCTTGATACTTTGGTTCTGGACCAGACTGATATGGAAATTGCTTCTCTGTAATGGTACATGGGAGTGAAAAATGTGACTTGTAGCAACAGTGTGAGGACACCATGCCTAAGAACAAGACACTTTATTTTGTTCATGCTTGATGGGTGATCATCACATTTGTATGTCTCCCTAAGTATAAAGACATCCCAGGCATGGGCCCTTGCTTCCATGTGCTTAAAGGGGTTAAGCTGTACCAAGCATATGTCTGTGTTTTTGCTGTCTCTCTTGTGAGAAGAAGCTTTACTTGACCTTTTTGAGCTGGACTGTTTTTGTGCAGGACTGCTTTGATCTGGATCTGGATCTGGATCTGGATCTGGATATAGATATAGAAATGTTATCTCTGCCATCGCACGTGGGAGTAAAAAAAGTGACTTGTAGCAACACTGAGAGACCACCATGCTGAAGAATAAGGTGCTTTATCTTGATTGTGCTTGATGGGTGATTGTCACATTTGTATGTCTCCCTAAGCATAAGGGTATACCAGGCATGTGCCCTTGCTTCCATGTGCCTAGAGAGATTTAGCTATACCTAGCGTTGCCACCCAGCTGGTATTTTACCGGTAGGCCGTTAAAAAATTGGTTTCTGTCCAATGTTAAGTCTATGGAGGGTATGCCATGGCTGGTATTTCTTTTTAAGAAAAGGTGGTAACCCTAGCTACACCACAGTGACAAAGCACACATAGGCCTCAATTTATGTCTGTGGGTTTGCTGTCTGTCTCATGCTGAGAAGATCTGCCTGATGTTTCAGAGCTGGACTGTATGTGGGCAGGACCAGTCTGATATGGATATGGAAATGTTCTCTCTGCAACGGCACATGGGAGTGTAAAATGTGACTTGAAACAAACCTGAGAGGCCACCATGCTGAAGAATAAGACACTTCTTTGTGCTTGATAGGTGTTTGTCACATTTGTATGTCTCCCTAAGTATAAGGGTACCCCAGACACGGACCCTTCCTTCCATGTGGCTAGAGGGATTCAGCTACATTACACTGGTGAGGCTCACATAGATCAAAAAGTAAGTCTGTGGTTTTGCTCTGTCTCTTATGTGGAAAAGATTTGCCTAACATTTTAGAGCTTGTATGTCTATGAGTAGGACCAGTCGGCTATGGCAATGTTCTCTCTACAATGACACATGGAAGTGAAAGATTTGATTTGAAGCAACATTGAGAGGCCACCATACCTAAGAATGAGACACTTTATCTTGTTCATGATTGGTAGGTGCTAGTCACACTTGAATGTCTTCCAAAATATAAAGGCATCTCAGGTATGGGCCATTGCTTCCATATGCTTAGAGAGGTTCAGCTGTACCAATCAGACAAGGCCCACATAGGCCAAAATGTATGTCTGTGGTTTTGCTGGTTTTCTTGTGAGGAGAAAATTTGCTTGATCTTTCGGAGCTGGGCTGTCTCTCGGCAGGACTACTCTGATATGAATATGGAAATTTCCTCTCTGCAAAGGTACATGGGAGTGAAAAACATGACTTGTAGCAAAACTGAGAGGCTACTATGCCAACGAATCAGACTCTTTATCTTGTTTGGTTTGATTGGTGCTTGTCACATTTGTATGTCTCCCTAAATATAAGGGTATCCCAGGCATGGGCCCTTGCTTCCATGTGCTTAGAGGAATTCAGCTGCACAACACTGAGGAATCACATGTATTTTGAAACATATGTTTGTGGTCTTGCTGTGTGTTTCTCATGGAGAATAATTGTTTGACATTTAGGATTAGGTTGTACCACACTGATGAAGCCCATAGAGGCTGAAACATATGTTTGTGGTTTTTTTGTGCGGTGAAGATTTGCATGACATTTTGTAACTGGACTGTATGTGACAGGGCCAGTCTGATATGGATATGAAAATGTTCTCTCTGTAATGGCACATGGGAGTGAAAAATGTGATTTGTAGCAACATTTTGCTGTCTTTCTTGTGAGGAAAGAAATTTGCTTGACCTTTCTGTGGGCCGGACTCCTCTGATATGAATATGGAAGTTTTCTGTCTGCAATGGTTCATGGGTGTGAAAAATGTGACTTATATCAACACTACTATGCCAAAGAATCAGACTCTTTATCTTGTTTGTGCTTGATTGGTGCTTGTCACATTTGTATGTCTCACTAAATATAAGTGTATCCCAGGCATGGGCCCTTGCTTCTATGTGCTTAGAGGGATTCTATCACAGTCCCTGTGATTCCTGTCACTCTCTGTTGTGGATGTCACTGATTTGCTGACTGAGTTTGACCCACCTCCTGATGACCTTTTTATACCTGGCTATCTCTTATGTCAGTGCCCTTTCGTGGTGTTCCTGAGCCAGTAGTGCTTTTGCTGTGTTCCTGTATTCTGAATTCCTGTGTACCGATTCGGCTTGTCCTGACCATTCTCCAGTGTTCCTGCCTGTGTATGACACGGCTTGTCTGCGGACCACCCTTGGATCCTGACCCGGCTAGTTTGACGTTCCTGCCTGTGTATGACCCGGCTCGTCTGCGGACCACCCTTGGATCCTGACCCGGCTAGTTTGACGTTCCTGCCTGTGTATGACCCGGTCCGGCTGACTTCCTGCTCCGAAGATCGACTTCCAGCTTGTTCCAGTGACCTGCGTTCCAGTTGTCGCCGCCGCGACATTTTCCAGTACCTGCTGCCCACGAGTGTGCCATTGCCTTGCCTGGTGATTCCTTCGATAGTGCTGTGCCTCGTTCTAGTGCAGAGCTGTGTGTATTCCGTGGGCCTTCCTCTCCTTGCAGAGCCTGATCGTAGCGTTGAAGCCTCGAGTAACGTTACAGAGCCTTGCAGTAGCGCTGAAGCCTCGAGTAAACGTGCATTTTAACTCTTGCAGTGCTGCCTCATATTCACTCTCTCTATCTCCAGTACGAGCCTCGTTACAAGTGATACTGCTGCTGAGTTGGCCGCTCTCCGTCGGCAACTCTAGTCTAACGTTGCAGAGTGTTCACAAAGCTTGGGCCGTTTGGGTGCTTAAGGCTCTCCGGTGTTGGTTACCGACGAGATCATATACCCAGAGTGTTGGCAGAAAGGCTTCAGTGTTGGCTTATCCGGTACTACGCCCGGGGGGCTAGTGGCTCTGGCTCTAGTATTACTGCATTCGATTACACCTGAGGAGGCTATTAGCTCTTGCATTGCAGGCCGGTTTCCATATTGCCCTAAGGGGCTATTCGCACTTGCACATACTAAAGCAGTTACTGTAGCTACGCCCGTGGGGGCTAAGTTGTTACCCATTCTGCTTATCACCTACCACCTTGGCAAGGCAGCTCGTTCCTCAGCACCTGATGAACATCGTCTGTACAGCACAGCCTATTTAACATCAAGGGCGTGTCAAACTTCCACATCTGAGACTGACTATAATTTGGACTTTAACCCCTTTGGGGCCAATATCATCCTAGTGCATACTGATTTGCATTTATGTCCATAATACTATTTTCCTTGTATTATCTCAGTTTACATTATCTGTGTATTACCTACCGCCTCTAGAGGGCGTAATTGTCATTATTCACTTTACTAAAGTGTGTTTTATTTTCACTTATTGGTCTGAGAGTCCTAAAAACCGTAACAGATTCAGCTGTACCACACCAAGGAGTCCCACATATTTTGAAATATATGTCTGTAGTGTTGCTGTGTCTCTCTCATGGAGAATATTTGCTTGACATTTAGGATCTGGACTGTCTGTTGGCAGGACCAGTCTGTTATGGAAATCTCTTCTATGCAATGGAACATGGGAGTGATAAACGTGACTTGTAGCAACCTTGAGAGGCCACCATGCCTAAAAACTCAGCACTTTATCTTGTTTGTGCTTGATCAGTGTTCATCACATTTTTATGTCTCCCTAAGTATAAGGGTATCCCATGCATGTGCCCTTGCTTCCATGCTCTTAGAGAGATTCAGATACACCATACTGATGAGGTCTACATAGGCTGAAATATGTCTGTGGTTTTTGCTGTTCCTGTCATGTGGAGAGGATTGTCTGTGGGCAGGGCCAGTTGGATATTAAAAATTTCTCTTTGTAATGGAGCGAGAGTGAAAAAAGTGACTTGTAGCACCACTGAGTGGCCACAATGCCTAAGAGACACTTTATCTAATACGTGTTTGATGTGTGCTCGTCATATTTGTATAGCTCTCTAAGTTTATGTGTGTACCAGGCATGGGTCCTTGCTTCAATGTGCCTAGAGGGATTCAGTTACACCACACTGATGAGTCTCACATATGTTTGTGGCGTTGCTGTGTCTCTTGTGTGGAGCAGATTTGCTTGACCTTTTGGAGGTGGACTGTCTGTGGGCAGGACCAGTTGATATGGAAATTTTCTCTCTGCAATGGCACATGGGAGTGAAAAATGTGACGTGTAGCAATATTGAGAGGTCACCATATAGTGTCTTGTTTGTGCTTGGTGCGTGCTTGTCATATTTGTATGTCTCCCTAAGTATAAAGACATCTCAGGCATGGACCCTTGATTTCACGCGCTTAGCGGGATTCAGCTGTCCTAAACAGATGAGTCTCTTGTAGATCAAAACATATGGTTTTTGCTTTTGCTGTCTTGAGTGTGTGGAGAAGATTTGCTTGACCTTTTGGAGCTGGACTGTCTGTAGGAAAGACTACTCTGATATGGCTATAGAAGTTTCTTCTCTGCGATTGCATGTGAGAGTGAAAAACTGATTTGTAGTAACCCTGAGAGGCCACCATGCTGAAGAATAAGACACTTTATCTTTTTTGTGCTTGATAGGGGTTTGTCACATTTGTATGTCTCCCTAAGTATAAGGGTATCCAGACATGGGCCTTTCCTACCATGAGGTTACAGGGAATAGGTTATATTACACTGATGAGGCTCATATAGACCAAAGAGTATGTCTGTGGTTTTGCTCTGTCTCTTATGTGGAGAAGATTTGCTGACATTTTAGAGCTTGTATGTCTGTGAGTAGGACCAGTCGGATATGGTAATGGCTCATGGGAGTGAAAAATGTGATTTGGAGCAACAATTACAGGCCACCATACCTAAGAATGAGACACTTTATCTTGTTCATGATTGGTAGGTGCTAGTCACACTTGTATGTCTCCCTAAATATAAAGGCATCTCAGGTATGGGCCATTGCTTCCATATGCTTAGAGAGGTTCAGCTGTACCAGTCAGACAAGGCCCACATAGGCCAAAATGTATGTCTGTGGTTTTGCTGGTTTTCTTGTGAGGAGAAAATTTGCTTGATCTTTCGGAGCTGGGCTGTCTGTGGGCAGGACTACTCTGATATGAATATGGAAATTTCCTCTCTGCAAAGGTACATGGGAGTGAAAAACATGACTTGTAGCAAAACTGGGAGGCTACTATGCCAACGAATCAGACTCTTTATCTTGTTTGGCTTGATTGGTGCTTGTCACATTTGTATGTCTCCCTAAATATAAGGGTATCCCAGGCATGGGCCCTTGCTTCTATGTGCTTAGAAGAATTCAGCTGCACAACACTGAGGAATCCCACGTATTTTGAAACATATGTTTGTGGTCTTGCTGTATGTCTCTCATGGAGAATAATTGTTTGACATTTAGGGTTAGGTTGTACTACACTGATGAGGCCCATAGAGGCTGAAACATACGTTTGTGGTTTTTCTGTGTTTTTTTTGTGCGGAGATGATTTGCATGACATTTTGTAACTGGACTGTATGTGGCAGGACCAGTCTGATATGGATATGAAAATGTTCTCTCTGTAGTGGCACATGGGAGTGAAAAATGTGATTTGTAGCAACATTGAGAGGTCACTATGCTCTACGAACAAGACACTATCTTGTTTGTGATTGGTAGGAGCAAGTCACATTTGTATGTCTCCCTAAGTATACAGGCATCTCAGGTGTGGGCCATTGCTTCCATGTGTTTAGAGAATTTCAGCTGTACCAAACCGGTAAGGCCCCAATTGGCCAAAATGGATGTCTGTGGTTTTGCTGTCTTTCTTGTGAGGAAAGAAATTTGCTTGACCTATCTGTGGGCCGGACTCCTCTGATATGAATATGGAAGTTTTCTGTCTGCAGTGGTTCATGGGTGTGAAAAATGTGACTTGTATCAACACTGAGAGGCTACTATGCCAAAGAATCAGACTCTTTATCTTGTTTGTGCTTGATTGGTGCTTGTCAAATTTGTATGTTTCACTAAATATAAGTGTATCCCAGGCATGGGCCCTTGCTTCTATGTGCTTAGAGGGATTCAGCTGTACCACACTGAGGAGTCCCACATATTTTGAAACATATGTCTGTATCTGTGTCTCTCTCATGGAGAATATTTGCTTGACATTTAGGAGCTGGACTGTCTGTTATGGAAATCTCTTCTATGCAATGGAACATGGGAGTGATAAACGTGACTTGTAGCAACCTTGAGAGGCCGCCATGCCTAAAAACTCAGCACTTTATCTTGTTTGTGCTTGATCAGTGCTCATCACATTTTTATGTCTCCCTAAGTATAAGGGTATCCCATGCATTCAAAAAAGCAATGGATGCCTATCTAGCACAGAACAATATTGACAGTTGGCTTCAAAGCAAATAGGATATTGAGCCGGGGAACTATTTGACACACTCACACTCACACACGCACACCTACACTGGAAATTGCTCCAGAGGGCTTTTTTGTTGCCTTCCTCTGGATCAACAGGGGTGTTATTGGCATGGGCTAGACTTGATGGACGCATGTCTTTTTTCAGCCTTATCTACTATGTTACTATGTGCCCTTGCTTCCATGTTGTTAGAGAGATTCCGATACACCATACCGATGAGGCCTGCATAGGCTGAAACATGTCTGTGGTTTTGCTGTTCCTCTCATGTGGAGAGGATTGTCTGTGGGCAGGGACAGTTGGATATTAAAAATTTCTCTTTGCAATGGCACGAGAGTGAAAAAAGTGATTTGTAGCACCACTGAGTGGCCACAATGCCTAAGAGACACTTTATCTAATGCGTGTTTGATGTGTGCTCGTCATATTTGTATAGCTCTCTAAGTTTATGTGTGTACCAGGCATGGGTCCTTGCTTCAATGTGCCTAGAGGGATTCAGTTACACCACACTGATGAGTCTCACATATGTCAAAACATATGTTTGTGGCGTTGCTGTGTCTCTTGTGTGGAGCAGATTTGCTTGACCTTTTGGAGGCGGACCATCTGTGGGCAGGACCAGTTGATATGGAAATTTTCTCTCTGCAATGGCACATGGGAGTCAAAAATGTGACGTGTAGCAATATTGAGAGGTCACCATATAGTGTCTTGTTTGTGCTTGGTGCGTGCTTATCATATTTGTATGTCTCCCTAAGTATAAAGACATCCCAGGCATGCACACTTGATTTCATGTGCTTAGAGGGATTCAGCTGTCCTAAACAGATGTTTTTGGTTTTGCTGTCTTGAGTATAGGGAGAAGATTTGCTTGACCTTTTGGAGCTGTACTGTCTGTAGGAAAGACTATTCTCATACGGATATAGAAATTTCTTCTCTGTGATTACATGTGGGAGGGAAAAACTGATTTGTAGTAACACTGAGAGGCCACCATGTGGAAGAATAAAATGCTTTATCTTGTTTGTGCTTGATAGCTGCTTGTCACATTTCTATGTCTCCCTAAGTATAAAAGTACCCTAGACATTAGCCCTTGCTTCCATAATCCTAGAGAGATAATACTACACAACACCAAGGAGCCCTACATAGTCTGAAACATATGTCTGTGGTGTTGCTGTGTCTTTTGTGTGGAGAAGATTTGCCTGACGTTTCAGAGCTGGACTGTGAGTGGGCAGGGCCAGTTGGATATGGAAAAGTACTCTCTGCAATGGGTGTGTAAAATGTGTCTTGCTACAAAACTGAGAGGCCATCATGGCAAAGAATAAGACACTTTTGTCTTCTTTGTGCTTGATGGGTGCTCGTCACCTTTGTATGTTTCCTTAAGTATAAGGGTATACCAGACATGGGTCCTTGCTTCCATGTGCCTAGAGGGATTCACCTACACCACACCGACAAGACCCGCATAGGCCAAAACATATGGCTGTGGATTTGCTGCCTCTTTCTTCTGGAGAAGATTTGCCTGATATTTCAGTGGTAGATTGCTTCTGGGCAGGACCAGTCTGATCTGGAAATTTCTTTTCTGCAATGTAACATGGAAGTGAAAATCATGACTTGTAGTAACATTGAGAGGCCACCATGCCTAAGGACAAAACACTTTATCTTGTTTGTGATGGGTGTCTCATTTGCATGTCTCCCTAAGTATAAGGGTATCCTAGACATGAGGCCATCATACCCAAAAGACACATTGTGAGGCTATTATGCTGAAGAATAAGACATTTTATACTGTTTGTGCTTGATGTGTGCTAATTATGTTTGTATGTCTCTCTAAGTGTAAGGTTGTCCCAGGAATGGGCCTTTACTAGAAGGATTCATCTACACCATGCCAGTGTTGCCTACATAGGCTGTAATGTATGTCTGTGGTTTTTCACTTTCTGTCATGCAGAGAGTATTTGCCTGATATTTCGGAGCTGAATTGTCTGTGGGCTGGACCAGTTAGACATGAAAAATGTATCTTTGCAACGGCACATGAGAGTAAAAAATGTGACTTGTAGCATCAATGAGAGGCCACCATGCCTAAGAATAAGACACTTGTTTGTGCTTGATGGGTGCTTGTCACATTTGTATGTCTCCTTAAGTATAAGGGTATTCTAGACATGAGCCCTTCCTTCCATGTGCTTAGAGGGGGTTCAGTTCCACCACTCTGAAGAGTCCGACATGGGCTGAAACATACGTCTGTGGTGTTGCTGTGTTTTTTTTCTGTGGAGAAGATTTGCCTGATATTTCAGAGCTGGATTGTCTGTGGGCAGGATCAGTCTGATATGGGAATGAAAAATGTGACATGTAGCAACATTAAGAGACCACCATATAGTGTCTTGTTTGTGCTTGATGGGTGCTTGTCACATTTGTATGTCTCCTTAAGTATAAAGACATCCCAGGCATGGACCCTTGACTCCATATGCTTAGAGGGATTCAGCTGCCCCAAACAGTTGAGGCCCATGTAGGCCAAAATGTATGTCTTTGGTTTTTGCTGTCTCTCTTTTGAGGAGATTTGCTTGACCTTTTGGAGCTGGACTGTCTGTAGGAAAGACTATTCTGATATGGATATAGAAATTTCTCCTCTGCAATTGCACATGGGAGTGGAAAAACTGATTTGTAGTAACATTGAGAGGCCACCATGCTGAAGAATAAAAATGCTTTATCTTGTTTGTGCTTGTCATATTTGCATGTCTCCTTAAGTATAAGGGTATTCTAAACATGAGCCCTTGCCTAGAGGGATTCAGCTACACCACACTAAGCAGTCCCATGTAGTCTGAAACATATGTCTGTGGTGTTGCTGTATCTCTCGTGCTAAGAAGATTTGCCTGATATTCCAGAGCTAGATTGTCTGTGGGCAGGACCAGTCTGATATGGAAATGAAGAATGTGACTTGTAGTAGCAATGAGAGGCCACCATGCCTAAGAACAAGAAATTTTAGCTTGCTTGTGCTTGATAGCTGCTTGTCACATTTGTATGTCTTCCTAAGTATAAGGGTATCCTAGACATGAGCCCTTACTTCCATGTGCCTAGAGGGATTCAGCTACACCACACTGGTGAGTCTCACATAGGCTAAAACATACGTCTGTGGTTATGCTGTGTCTCTTGTGCAGAGAAGATTTACCTGACATTTCAGAGCTGGACTGTCTGTGGGCAGGACCAGTCTTATATGGAAATATTCTCTCTGCAATTGCACATAGGAATGAAAATGTGATGTTAAGCAACACTGAGAGGCCACCATCCCTGAGAACAAGACACTTTATCTTGTTTGTGCGTCATGGGTACTTGTCACATTTGTATGTCTCTCAAAGTATAAGAGTGTCCCGGGCATGGGCCCTTGCTTCCATGTGCTTAGAGGGATTTATCTACACCACGCAGAAGAGACCTATATAGGTTAAAACATAGTTTTGCTGTGTCTCTCATGCTGAGAGGTTTTGTCTGAAATTTCAGAGATGGACTGTATATGGGTAGGGTCTCTCTGCAATGGCACATGGGAATGAAAAATGTGACTTGTAGTAATATTGAGAGGTCACCATAACAAAAAACAAGGCACTTTATCTTGTTCATGCTTGATGGGTACTCGTCACATTTGTATGTCTCCCTAAGTATAAAGACATCCCAGACATGGGCCCTTGCTTCCATGTATTTGAGGGATTAAGCTGCACCCAGCAGACAAGGCCCACATAAGCATAAGCATAAGCATAAGCATAAGCATAAGCATAAGCATAAGCATAAGCATAAGCATAAGCATAAGCATAAGCATAAGCATAAGCATAAGCATAAGCATAAGCATAAGCATAAGCATATGTCTGTGATTTTTTTTTTTTTGGATTTTTTTTTTTGATTTATTTATTTATTTATTTTTTTTATTTTTTTTTTTTTTTGCGCTGTCTCTCTTGTGAGGAGAAGCTGGACTGTTTGTGTGCAGGGCTACTTTGATATGGATATAGAAATGTTCTCTCTGCCATGGCAAGTGGGAGTGAAAAAAGTGATTTGTAGCAGCACTGAAAGGCCACCATGCCGAAGAATAAGATTATTTATCTTGTTTGTGCTTGATGAGTGATCGTCACATTTGTATGTCTCCCTAAGCATAAGGGTATACCAGGCATGTGCCCTTGCTTCCATGTGCGTAGAGAGATTTAGCTATACCTAGTGTTGCCACCCAGCGGGTATTTTAGCGGCAGGCCAGTGTTAAGTCTATGGAGGGTATACCATGGCCGGTATTTCTTTTTAAGAAAAGGTGGCAACCCTAGCTATACCACAGTGACAAGGCACACATAGGCCTCAATTTATGTCTGTGGGTTTGCTGTCTGTCTCATGCTGAGAAGATCTGCCTGATGTTTCAGAGCTGGACTGTATGTGGGCAGGACCATTCTGATATGGAAATGTTCTCTCTGCAATGGCACATGAGAGTGTAAAATGTGACTTGAAACAAACCTGAGAGGCCAGCATGCTGAAGAATAAGGCACTTTATCTTCTTTGTGCTTGATAGGTGTTTGTCACATTTGTATGTCTCCTTAAGTATAAGGGTATCACAGACATGGGCCCTTCCTTCCATGTGGCTAGAGGGATTCAGCTATATTATGCTGATGAGGCTCATATAGACCAAAAAGTAAGTTTGTGGTTTTGCTCTGTCCCTTATGTGGCGTAGATTTGCCTAACATTTTAGAGCTTGTATGTCTATGAGTAGGACCAGTTGGATATGGCAATGTTCTCTCTACAATGGCACATGGAAGTGAAAGATTTGATTTGAAGCAACATTTAGAGGCCACCATACCTAAGAATGAGACACTTTATCTTGTTAATGATTGCTAGGTGCTAGTCACACTTGTATTTCTCCCTAAATATAAAGGCATCTCAGGTATGGGCCATTGCTTCCATATGCTTAGAGAGGTTCAGCTGTACCAATCAGACAAGGCCCACATAGGCCAAAATGTATGTCTGTGGTTTTGCTGGTTTTCTTGTGAGGAGAAAATTTGCTTGATCTTTTGGAGCTGGGCTGTCTGTGGGCAGGACTACTCTGATATGAATATGGAAATTTCCTCTCTGCAAAGGTACATGGGAGTGAAAAACATGACTTGTAGCAAAACTGGGAGGCTACTATGCCAACGAATCAGACTCTTTATCTTGTTTGGCTTGATTGGTGCTTGTAACATTTGTATGTCTCCCTAAATATAAGGGTATCCCAGGCATGGGCCCTTGCTTCTATGTGCTTATAGGAATTCAGCTGCACAACTCAGAGAAATCACATGTATTTTGAAACATATGTTTGTGGTCTTGCTGTATGTCTCTCATGGAGAATAATTGTTTGACATTTAGGGTTAGGTTGTACTACACCGATGAGGCCCATAGAGGCTGAAACATATGTTTGTGGTTTTTTTTGTTCGGAGATGATTTGCATGACATTTTGTAACTGGACTGTATGTGGCAGGACCAGTCTGATATGGATATGAAAATGTTCTCTCTGTAGTGGCACATGGGAGTGAAAAATGTGATTTGTAGCAACATTGAGAGGTCACTATGCCTACGAACAAGACACTATCTTGTTTGTGATTGGTAGGAGCAAGTCACATTTGTATGTCTCCCTAAGTATAAAAGCATCTCAGGTGTGGGCCATTGCTTTCATGAGTTTAGAGAATTTCAGCTGTACCAAACAGTTAAGGCCCCAATTGGCCAAGATGGATGTCTGTGGTTTTGCTGTCTTTCTTGTGAGGAAAGAAATTTGCTTGACCTTTCTGTGGGCCGGACTCCTCTGATATGAATATGGAAGTTTTGTGTCTGCAGTGGTTCATGGGTGTGAAAAATGTGACTTGTATCAACACTGAGAGGCTACTATGCCAAAGAATCAGACTCTTTATCTTGTTTGTGCTTGATTGGTGCTTGTCACATTTGTATGTCTCACTAAATATAAGTGTATCCCAGGCATGGGCCCTTGGTTCTATGTGCTTAGAGGGATTCAGCTGTACCACACGGAGGAGTCCCACATATTTTGTAACATATGTCTGTAGTGTTGCTGTGTCTCTCTCATGGAGAATATTTGCTTGACATTTAGGAGCTGGACTGTCTGTTGGCAGGACCAGTCTGTTATGGAAATCTCTTCTATGCAATGGAACATGGGAGTGATAAACGTGACTTGTAGCAACCTTGAGAGGCCGCCATGCCTAAAAACTCAGCACTTTATCTTGTTTGTGCTTGATCAGTGCTCATCACATTTGTATGTCTCCCTAAGTATAAGGGTATCCCAGGCATGTGCCCTTGCTTCCATGCTCTTAGAGAGATTCAGATACACCATACCGATGAGGCCTACATAGGCTGAAATATGTCTGTGGTTTTGCTGTTCCTGTCATGTGGAGAGGGTTGTCTGTGGGTAGGGCCAGTTGGATATTAAAAATTTCTCTTTGCAATGGCATGAGAATGAAGAAAGTGACTTGTAGCACCATTGGGTAGCCACGATGCCTAAGAGGCACTTTATCTAATGCGTGTTTGATGTGTGCTCGTCATATTTGTATAGCTCTCTAAGTTTATGTGTGTACCAGGCATGGATCCTTGCTTCAATGTGCCTAGAGGGATTCAGTTACACCACACTGATGAGTCTCACATATGTTTGTGGCATTGCTGTGTCTCTTGTGTGGAGCAGATTTTCTTGACCTTTTGGAGGTGGGCCCTCTGTGGGCAGGACCAGTTGATATGGAAATTTTCTCTCTGCAATGGCACATGGGAGTCAAAAATGTGATGTGTAGCAATATTGAGAGGTCACCATATAGTGTCTTGTTTGTGCTTGGTGTGTGCTTGTCATATTTGTATGTCTCCCTAAGTATAAAGACATCCCAGGCATGGACCCTTGATTTCATGTGCTTAGAGGGGTTCAGCTGTCCTAAACAGATGAGGATCATGTAGGCCAAAACATATGTTTTTGGTTTTGCTGTCTTGAGTGTGGGGAGAAGTTTTGCTTGACCTCTTGGAGCTGGACTGTTTGTAGGAAAGACTACTCTCATATGGATGTAGAAATTTCTTCTCTGCGATTACACGTGGGAGTGAAAAACTGGTTTGTAGTAACACTGAGAGGCCACCATGTGGAAGAATAAAATGCTTTATCTTGTTTGTGCTTGATAGCTGTTTCTCACATTTGTATGTTTCCCTAAGTATAAGAGTACCCTAGACATTAGCCCTTGCTTCCATAATCCTAGAGGGATTATACTACACAAGACTGAGGAGCTCTACATAGTCTGAAACATATGTCTGTGGTGTTGCTGTGTCTTTTGTGTGGAGAAGATTTGCCTGACATTTCAGAACTGGACTGTGAGTGGGCAGGGCCAGTTGGATGTGGAAAAGTACTCTCTGCAATGGGTGTGTAAAATGTGTCTTGCAAGAAAACTGAGAGGCCATCATGGCAAAGAATAAGACACTTTTGGCTTCTTTGTGCTTGATGGCTGCTCGTAACCTTTGTATGTATCCTTAAGTATAAGAGTATCTCAGACATGAGTCCTTGCTTCCATCCCTCTAGAGGGATTCACCTACATCACACCGACAAGACCCGTATAGGCTGAAACATATGCCTGTGGATTTGCCTGATATTTCAGTGGTGGATTGCCTGTGGGCAGGACCAGTCTGATCTGGAAATTTCTTCTCTGCAATGTGACATGGAAGTGAAAATCATGACTTGTAGTAACATTGAGAGGCCACCATGCCTAAGGACAAAACACTTTATCTTGTTTGTGATGGGTGTTTGTCACATTTGCATGTCTCCCTAAGTATAAGGGTATCCTAGACATGAGCCCTTCCTTCCATGTGCTTAGAGGGACTCAGCTACACCACACTGATGAGTCCCACATAGGCTGAAAGTACGTCTGTGGTGTTGCTATGTTTTTTCTGTGAAGAAGGTTTGTCTGACATTTCAGAGCTGTATTGTCTGTGGGCAGGACCAGTATGATATGGGAATTTTCTTTCTGTAGTGGTACATAGGAATGAAAAATGTGACATGTAGCAACATTAAGAGACCACCATATAGTGTCTTGTTTCTGCTTGATGGGTGCTTGTCACATTTGCATGTCTCCTTAAGTGTAAAGACATCCCAGGATTGGACCCTTGATTCCATATGCTTAGAGGGATTCAGATTCCCCAAACAGTTAAGGCACATGTAGGCTAAAATGTATGTTTTTGGTTTTGCTGTCTCTCTTGTGAGGAGATTTGCTTGACCTTTTGGAGCTGGACTATCTGTAGGTAGGACTACTCTGATATGGATATAGAAATTTTTTCTCTGCAATTGCACATGCAAGTGAAAACCTGAATTGTCGTCAGGGCCGGATTTACATCTCAGGAGCTTGTAGGCACAGAAATCTGAAGCACCCCCCCCCCCCCATATTGGCCAGCTCCACTGGACACCTACACAATTCTCCAAATCTCCGCATTACCCCCTACATAACCATAATGCTCTCACGTTGCCCCGCATCAGCTCCAACTTGCCCCCATCAGCTCCAACTTGCCCTCACATTGCTCCATCAGCTCCAACTTGCCCTCACATTGCCCCCACCAGCTCCAACTTGCCCCATCAGCTTCAACTTGCTCCAGCTTGCCCCCATCAGCTCTAACTTGCCCCCATCAGCTCCAACTTGCCCTCACATTGCCCCCACCAGCTCCAACTTGCCCCCATCAGCTTCAACTTGCTCCAGCTTGCCCCATCAGCTCTAACTTGCCCCATCAGCTCCAACTTGCCCTCACATTGCCCCCATCAGCTTCAACTTGCTCCAACTTGCCCCCATCAGCTCTAACTTGCCCCATCAGCTCCAACTTGCCCTCACATTGCTCCATCAGCTCCAACTTGCTCCAACTTGCCCCCATCAGCTCTAACTTGCTCTCACATTGCCTCCATCAGCTTATAACTTGCCCCATCAGCTTCTAATTTGCCCTCACATTGCCCCCATCAGCTTCACATTGCTTCACAGGGTAAAAACAAAGGACCATATGAATAAAGTCAAAGGGAAACAATTTTGGGACAGGCAAACTGCACTATATCTTGCCCACCTTACCCCAGGGCCTGGCAGACCTCAGTCACACTATGACCTTCCTTTACCTCCTTTGGTCAGCCTCAGATGATGTGCACCCAGCAGCCTTCCCTTGAAAAATGCAGTCCACCAGGTCTCCTCCTGAGCGGGATCTGTAGCTCTCGCTCGATCTCTGCATCACCGCTCCTTCAGCTGCCGGCGGTGATCACCTCTCCTCTCCCCTCCGCGACGCCCGTCACGCACAGTTGGCAGCCAATGAGAGAGGGGTATCCAACTCTCCTCTCTCATTGGCTGCAGTGCGGTCTGCACTGCAGCCAATGAGAGAGGAGAGTTGGATACCCCTCTCTCATTGGCTGCCAACTGTGCGTGACGGGCGTCGCGTCGCGGAGGGGAGAGGAGAGGTGATCGCCGCCGGCAGCAGAAGGAGCGGTGCTGCAGAGTGTGAGCGAGAGCTACAGGCCACGCTCATGTTTTAAATGGCAAGAAAGGAAAATCCAGGGGGGCAAGTGCCCCCTCTGCGGACGCCCATGGTGGCTAGTTTTTTTTTTTAAGAATATAAAAAAAACAAAACAAATGGCAAGCGCCCCTCATTGGCGTGCGCCTGTAGGCAGGTGCCTACTTTGCCTAATGGCAAATCCAGCCCTGTTTGTTGTAACATTAAGAGGCCACCATGCCGAAGAATAAAATGCTTTATCTTGTTTGTGCTTGATGGCTGCTCATCACATTTGTATGTCTCCCTAAGTATAAGAGTACCCTAGACATGAGCCCTTGCTTCCATAATTCTAGAGGGAATATGCTACACAACACTGAGGTGTCTGACATAGTCCAAAACATATGTCTGTGGTGTTGCTGTGTCTTTCATGTGGAGAAGGTTAGTCTGGTATTTTAGAGCTGGAATGTAAGTGGGCAGGGCCAGTCAGATATGGAAATGTACTCTCTGCAATGGCACATGGGTGTGTAAAATGTGATTTGCAATAAAACTGAGAGGCCACAATGCCAAAGAATAAGACACTTTTGTCTTCTTTGTGTTTGATGGGTGCTTGTCACCTTTGTATGTTTCCTTAAGTATAAGGGTATCTCAGACATGAGTCCTTGCTTCCATGTGCCTAGAGGGATTCACCTACACCACACCGACAAGATCCGTATAGGCCAAAACATATGGCTGTGGATTTGCTGTCTCTTTCTTGTGGAGAAGATTTGACTGATATTTCAGTGCTGGATTGCTTCTGGGCAGGATCAGTCTGATCTGGAAATTTCTTCTCTGCAATGTGACATGGAAGTGAAAATCATGACTTGTAGAAACACTGAGAGGCCACCATGCCTAAGGACAAAACACTTTATCTTGTTTGTGCTTGATGGGTGTTTGTCACATTTGCATGTCTCCCTAAGTATAAGGGTATCCTAGACATGAGGCCATCATACCCAAAAAGCTATACCGTGAGGTTATTATGCTGAAGGATAAGACATGGTATGCTGGGTTTTTTTTTGTGCTTGAAGAGTGCTCGTCACATTAGTATGTCTCCATAAGTGTGAGGTTATTCTAGGTATGGGCCTTTGCTAGAGGGATTCAGCTACACCATACCAGTGAGGCCTACATAGGATGAAATATATGTCTGTGGTTTTTCTGTTTGTCTCATGCAGAGAGGATTTTCCTGATATTTCAGAGCTGGATTGTGTGTGGGCTGGACCAGTTGGACATGAAAAATTTCTCTTTGCAACGGCACATGAGAGTGAAAAATGTGACTTGTAGCACCATTGAGAGGCCACCATGCCTAAGAACAAGACACTTGTTTGTGCTTGATGGGTGCTTGTCACATTTGTATGTCTCCTTAAGTATAAGGGTATTCTAGACATGAGCCCTTGCCTAGAGGGATTTATCTACACCACACCAAGCAATTTGTTGTAGTCTGAAACATATGTTTGTGTTCTTGCTCTGTGTTTTGTGTGGAGAAGATTTGCCTGATATTCCAGAGCTAGACTGTCTGTGGGCAGGACCAGTCTGATATAGAAATTTCTTCTCTGCAACAATGCATGGAAATGAAGAATGTGATTTGTAGCAACACTGAGAAGCCCCCATGCCTAAGAACAAGACATTTTAGCTTGCTTGGGCATGATAGCTGTTTGTTGCATTTGTATGTCTCCCTAAGGATAAGGTTATCCTAGACATGAGCCCTCCTTCCATGCTCCTAGAGGGATTTAGCTACACCACACTGATGAGTCCCACATAGTCCGAAACGTATTCCTGTGGTGTTGCTGTGTCTCTCGTGTGGAGAAGATTTGCCTGACTTTTCAGAGCCGGACTGTCTGTGGGCAGGACCAGTCTAATATGGTACTGTCCTTTCTGCAATGGCATATGGGATTGAAAAATATGTCTTGTAGCAACACTGAGAGGCTCACATGCCTAAGAACAAGACATTTTAGCTTGATAGCTGCTTGTCACATTTGTATGTGTCCCTAAGTATAAGGGTATCCTAGACATGAGCCCTTCCTTCCTTGTGGTTAGAGGGATTCAGCTACACCACACTGATGAGCCCCACATAGGCTGAAATGTAAGTCTGAGGTGTTGCTGTATCTCTTCTGTGGAGAAGATTTGCCTGACATTTCAGAGCTGGACTGTCTCTGGCAGGACCAGTCTTATATAGAAATTTTCTTTCTGCAATGGCACATAGGAATGAAAAATGTGACATGTAGCAAGATTGAGAGGCCTACCATGCCTGAGAACAAGACACTTTATCTTGTTTGTGCTGCATGGATACTCGTCACATTTGTATGTCTCCCTAAGTATAAGCGTATCCCAGGCATGGGCCCTTGCTTCCATGTGCCTAGAGAGGTTTATCTACACCACACAGATGAGACCTATATAGGTCAAAACATGGTTTTGCTGTGTCTCTCATGCCGCGAGGGTTTGTCTAACATTTCAGAGATGGCCTGTATGTGGCAGGATCAGTCTAATATGGAAATTTTCTTTTTGGAATGGCACATGGGAATGAAAAAATGTGATTTGTAGCAGTATTGAGAGGCCACCATACCTCAAAACAAGTCACTTTATCATGTTTGTGCTTGTCACATAAGGGATTCCCTGGCATGGGCTCTTGCTTCCATGTGCCTAGAGGGATTCAGCTACGCCACACCACTGAAGCCCATATAGGCCGAAACATATGTCTGTGGTTTTTGCCTGATATATTGGTTCTGGACCAGACTGATATGGAAATTGCTTCTCTGCAATGGTACATTGGAGTGAAGAACGTGACTTGTAGCAACATTGTGAGGCCACCATGCCTAAGACCAAGACACTTTATCTTATTCATGCTTGATGGGTGCTCGTCACATTTGCATGTCTCCCTAAATATAAGATTATACCAGGCATGGGTCCCTGCTTCCATTTGTATAGAAGAAGAAAATTGTACCACGCTGACAAGACCCACATAGATCAAAATGTATGTCTGTAGTTTTGCTGTCTCTCTAGTGAGGAGAAGATTTGCCTGATGTTTTGGAGTTGGACTGTCTGTGGGCAGGACCAGTCTGATATGGATATAGAAATTTTCTCTCTGCAATGGCACGTGGGAGTGAAAAAAACTGATTTGTAGTAACACTGAGAGGCCACCATGCTGAAGAATAAGACGCTTTATCTTGTTTGTGCTTGATGAGTGCTTGTCACGTTTGTATGTCTCCCTAACTATAAGAGTACCGTAGACAGAAGCCCTTACTTCCATAAGTCTAGAGGGATTCAGCTACACCACACTGAGGAGTCCTACATAGTCTGAAACATATGTTTGTCATGTTGCTGTGTTTCTTGAGTGAAGAAGATTTGCATGATATTCCAGAGCTAGACTTTCTGTGCTCAGGACCAGTCTGATATGGGAATTTCCTCTCTGCAATAGCATATGGAAATGAAGAATGTGACTTGTTGCAACACTGAGAGGCCACCATGCCTAAGAACAAGACATTTTAGCTTGCTCGTGCTTGATAGCTGCTTGTCACATTTGTATGTCTCCCTAAGTATAAGGGTATCCTAGACAGGAGCCCTTCCTTCTATGTGCCTAGAGGGATTCAGCTACACCACACTGGTGAGTCCCACATAGGCTGACACATACGTCTGTGGTTATGCTGTGTCTCTTGTGCAGAGAAGATTTGCCTGACATTTCAGAGCTGTCTGTGGGTAGGACCAATCTGATATGGAAATGTCCTCTCCGCATAACACATAGGAATGAAAAATGTGGCATGTAGCAACATTGAGAGACCACCATATAGTGTCTTGTTTGTGCTTGATGGGTGCTTGTCACATTTGTATGTCTCCATAAGTATAAAGAGGTGTCAGTAGGTCATGAAATAACCTAAAAAATTTGTATCCTATTACCCGACTTGTGAAAGCAAAATCAGCGGTAATTATACTTCCTGCCAGTCTGAAAAAAGCCCATAGGAAACAACTAAAAACAACATGCAATTAGTGTCCTATTACTCGCGCTCAGTATTACCACCTGTTTTGTGGTTACATTTAAGTTGGAAATTCTGCACCTCAGAGGTTGAGGTGTAGAAGCCATAACTACAGTTTCAAAACCATCGTCGTTCAAACAAAAGCAATGTATAATACAGTATACAGCATAGAAATCCAACATAAAGTGCCCCCCTTTGACATATTAAACCCCTCTTTTACAAGACAACTTGCAGTGCTTTCTTTCACCACTTTAATTCGACTACTATTGTTCACATTCCATACTGTAACCCTTCGCCTTCAAAATTCGACTTACAGTGATTTCTTTCACCACATTAATTACACAAATATAGGAGACTCCTATTTAGAATAGTTTCACTTATTGTTATGTAAATTGGGTCACACTTATTCAGTAACCTTCCTCACAACAGTAAAGTAGAGGTTAGTATCACTTCTTACTGTAGCATTAACACATCAAATGGGTTTAGCCATCAAATAGCAGGAGTGAGAGGTCTTTCACACTTAGCACAGCAAGTTATACATTCTTATACAGGAATCACTGTGACACATAAAGAGTCTGAATTTTACAGTCAAATTGGAGAGTAAACAGTGTTGAATGGGAGCAATATTATTCAAATTAAAATGGAGAAAGAAGGTCATAGAAACACTATAAGCTGAATTTTAAAGGGGAAGGGTTAAAATGTTGAATGTGAACAATATTTGTCAGATTTAAATGGTGAAAGAAAGTCATGGGAGCACTGTAGTCGAATTTTCAAGGGGAAGGGTTAAAATGTCAAATGTATAATATTTGTCAAATTAATGTGGTGAAAGAAAGCACTGTAAGTCAAATTTTGAAGGGGGGGGTTAATATGTCGAAGGGGGGCGCTCTATGTCGGATTTTGATAATGAGGAGAACACATCTAACATTGAACTTGATTTTTTTGTCGTCAAATGTACGCATATTTCTTGGACTTTGACATTCTGCACATTTTTTTAGGCGGTAGTCAAATAAAAGCAGACAGCGCCAGTTTTGTTAGTTCTCTGAAAAGTGCTGTCTACGCCAGTTTTTTTTTTCTTAATTCAATTTTTATTGCTTTTCAAATAAGAGGTAGGTACAGAACACAAAAACAAAGGGATGGTGTACAAGCGGAAAAGGATAAAAAAATAAGATGATATGAAAAATAAACAAAAAGAAATAAACTTGAAGACACCGAACTGTACACCACATGTGGTCATGAAACAGCAGAATGAAAAGAAGAAAAAAAAAAAAAAAAAGAGGGGGGGGTCGGGAATAGGGAGGCCAAACCCTCCCCACCAGAACTCTACTCCTCAAAGAAGAAGTAAGTTCCTATGGAATGAAGGAGGGGCCATGGAGTCAATCCATGGGGTCCACAAGCGTAGATAAGAGGAGGACAAGTTACGTAAATAAGCAGTCAATTTTTCCATACGGTTCAAATGCCAAATCCGATTATCCAGAGGCGCATAACACGGAGGCAGAGATTTCCAATGATAGGCAATGTGGCACCGGGTAACAGAGCGCACTCTAAAGATCAGTTTATTTGCTATATGGGGCAGAGGGGGTACCTAGAACTGCGGTTCAACAATGCAGTCCAGGGGTCAAGTTGCAATGCCACACCCAAGGCTGACCCCAGAAGCGCAAAAACATGAGTCCACCAGGCATAAACTGAAGGGTAGGACCACCACATATGGAGATAAGTATCAGACTGCCCGCAGCCCCGATAGCATAGTTGAGAGGTGGACGGGTAAAAATAGTGCAGTCTATCGAGGCAGTAATACCATCTTGATATCAACTTGCATGCATTTTCCTTAAGCAGCGTACAAAGAGTCAGACTAGAAGAATTCACCACTATGCTGTTCTACTCCTCTTCATCCAAAGACTCGCCTAGGTCAGCTTCCCAGAGAGCACGATACGAAGGGGGGTGAGGGAAGTAACTCCAATGAGGTGGGAATAAAGCTTAGTGATAGCACCTTTAGTGGGAGAAGTAACAGAACAAAGGGTCTCAAACAGGGTCCGGGACGCAGGGGGACCAGTTTTGAAATGGGCACGAGAGAAATGCTGAACTTGTAGGAATCTGAAGTATTCTCTAGATGGTGCACTATATTTCTCACGGAATTGATCCCACATCAGAAGCGTGTTAACAAGGAACAAATCAGATACTCGAGTGATCCCATCGGCAACCCACCAACTAAATTGCAGGGGGGAAAGCCCTGGAGGAAAATCGAGATTCCGGAACAGAGGACACATTCTGGATCAGGCTCTCGGAATCGCCTCCAAAGGGACAAAGTATGTGACAAGGTCAAGCTGTGACCAAGCTCCCCAGTACTGAGTGTTGGAAACCAAAGAAGATCAGCTGCTGGAGGCGAGCCGCATAAGGCGACTTCCAATTCCACCCAACAGGGGATGTTGCAAGATTGATGTAATTGGATTGCTCTAGCTGGTTGGACCGCTTTGTAGTAGGACCAAACATGGGGAACTGAAAGTCCCCCATGCGGTCTGAGTTTATGAAGCAAGGACAAGCTAAGCCTAGGTTTCCGAGAAGCCCACATGAACCGAAGTATATGTTGCTGGAGCAAGCGAATATCGGGCATCCGAAGAGGAATAGCCAGCGAGCGGAAAATATATAGAAGCTTATGCAGTAAAGTCATCTTAACCGCATATATCCTTCCAAACCATGAGATCCAGTAGGTGGGTGCTAGTTTTGTTTTACTGTGGTTCTGCAATAGAATACCGACGTGAAGTCTGCAAAATTCATGTTGCTTGTTTTTCTTGTAACGCCGGTTTTAGTGCTGGTGATAGATTTGAGCCCTTTATCTTGTTTGTGCTTGATGGGTGTTTGTCATATTTGTATGTCTCCCTAAGTATAAGGGAATCCCAGGCATGTGCCCTTGCTTCCATCTCCCTAGAGTGCTTAGGCTGCATCACACTGATGAGACACATAGAGGTTGAAACACATGTCTGTGGTTTTTGGTGTGTCTCTTGTTCTTAGAAGATTTACATGACCTTTTGAATATATGAATATTTTTTCTCTGCAATGGCCCATGGCAGTGAAAAATGTGATTTGTAGCAACATAGAGAGGCCACCATGTATAAGGAAAAAAAAAATTATCGTGTTTATGCTTAATGTGTGCATGTCACATTTTGTATGTATCCCTAAGTATACTGGTATCCCAGACATGGGCCCTTGTTTCCATGTGCCTAAAGGGACTCAGCTGCACCACACTGCCGAGGCCTACATAGACCAAGATGTATGTCGTGGCTTTGAGGTCTCTCTAATGCGGAGATGACATTTCAGAGCTGGACTGTATTTGAGCAGGACCAGTTGGATATGGACATTTCCTTTCTGCAGTGGTACATGGGAGTGAAAAACGTGACTTGTAGCAACCTTGAGAGGCAGGGACGTTTCTAGGTTCCAAAAAGATCTGGGGCTAAAGCCGACAGCAAAATTCAACAGAGTGCCTGCCGCCCGCGACAGTGACGATAACGCTGTAGTGAGGAGTGGGTTATCCTTACACAACATATATGTTTATTTTACTAATCTAATTATAATGCAATGCAAAGAGTTAAAGGGATAGTAATACTTCTATCAATACTACTGAAGAATGATATAAGTCTTATCTCTCAAACCTTTATGGTTTAAGAGATATTCACAAGCAAAGTTTCCCCTCCCGCCCCTTTTACCTAGTGTAAGCCATCTCCTCTCAGATGTGGAATCCAGTCCATAGACCAGACAGATAACAGCAGGGGACAATCTTCTTCCTATGAGAACAATGAAAGCCCTGCCCCCCTTTAACCTAGTGTAAGTCATCTCTTCTCAGATGTGGAATCCAGTCCATAGACCAGACAGATAACAGAAGGGGACAATCTTCTTCCTATGAAAACAATGAAAGCCCTGCCCCCTTGACAAGTTTTTCAGGTTTTTCCCTTATCTTAATTGAAGATTGTCCCTCTCTGCAGTCTACCTGGGCACCTCCCTTCTGATCTGGCTGAAGGGGGGGGGGGATACTTTGCTTGTGAATATCTCTCAGACCATAAAGGTTTGAGAGATAAGACACATATCATTCTTCATGTTTTTTTAATGCCTACAAAATAAAATAAAGATAAAACGAAGTATTACTATCCCTTTAAGAAGTAAGCCCTTTTATGTTCAACTCTTGCCGTTGTTTTTTGTTCTAACTGAAGATATTGTGGGGTAAAACAACTGTACCACAGGGAACAAATCAAAATTCCTGTTAAATTAAATAGGGGTTTTAACTCCTTGAATGCTACAGCGGCCTTCAATACATTGCAGAGCAATGCATTGGAGACCTCTCTAGCATTCAAGAGGTTAAAAAGCTCTCTTCAAGTGCAGTGGATTTTAAGAATTTTTATTTGTCCCCTATTGTGCAGTTGGTTTACTCCAGAATAAAACCAGGTTGCTTTTATACATATGGGGTGCATGTTGATGACCTCATCGCAAAGCACCAGGAAGTGCTAGAAGAGTCAGTGTGGAACCATGGCTTTGTGCTGAAGCTGAGAAAAGAGTGAGGCAGCAGCCTGCTGTTCCATGCTATATATGCCCAAAAGTTGCTGGGCAGCAGCCAGCCTCAGGCACACCTCCTGCTGATGGCCTGACATTTGGGGCTGTCCACTGACAAACTGGGGGCTTAAGCCCCCTTAGCCCACCCGCTCATGACGCCCCTGTTGAGAGGCCACCATGCCGAAGAATAAAACGCTTTATCTTGTTTGTGCTTGATGGGTGCTTGTCACATTTGTATGTCTCCCTAAGCATAAGGGAATCCCAGGCTTGGGCCCTTGCTTTAATGTGACTAGAGGGATTTAGCTACACCACACCATTGAGGTCCACATAGGCCAAAACACACGTCAGTGGTTTTGCGGGACATTTTTGGTGCTTGGCCAGTCTGATATAGACATGCCATCTTTGCAGTGGTACATGGGAGTGAAAAATGTGACTTGTAGCGACACTGAGAGGCCACCATGCCGAAGAATAAGATGTTTTATCTTGTTTGTGCTTGATGGGTGCTTGTCACATTTCTATGTCTCCTTAAACATAAGGGAATCCCAGGCATGGGCCCTTGCTTTAATGTGACTACAGGGATTTAGCTACACCACACCACTGAGGTCCACATAGGCTAAAACACACGTTGGTGGTTTTGGTGCTTGGCCAGTCTGATATAGACATTTTATCTTTGCACTGGTACATGGGAGTGAAAAATGTGACTTGTAGCAACACTGAGATGCCACCATGCCGAAGAATAAGACTCATTATTTTGTTTGACAACAGTGGAAAAAAAGGGTTCAGAATTCCCAAGACAGAAAGCCTGTTTATGTGGCACTCTGCCGATAATAAGACATGTACTTTTTATTAATTCATTTAAAAACTAAAGAATTATTTGTTCACAGGAATAATCATGGGTGAAACAAGATTACAAGGATTCTTGTAATGTATTTTGTCAATTATTATGTCTTGAAGACGTGGGGTTAAAGAAGGGGATAGCTGATTAGTATTGTGAATCATCAGCTATCGTAGTCTTAATATATTGTTGTGTCAATATTTAATCACAGGGAGTATAAAACGTGTAACTATTGTGTTTAACAGTATCCAGCAAAGTTAGTCTGCAACAAAGGGAATTGAATCGAGATAAGACAGTCAACCGATTATTGCATGGTGACTTCCACATCTCAGCTCGGTATCGAGGATTCTTTAGTTTCTTATCGTTTCTTAATGATCGCTGTAACTGCAAATAAACACCTTGTTTATTAACAGACTCTCTGATTATGATGACGCTAATGTTTGGGTGGGATCCAAATCATAGAATATAATTAGTTATATCTAACTCGGCCAGTTCCTTGCACTTGCCAATTGCCAGGTTAAGTATCTAACTGATGTATTTGCTAAATAGGAGGGTGAGCAGAGATGATAGTGTTAGGGTTAATTAATGGCGTTAGCTGCCACAGAGTTAACCTCTTGTGGTAAGGCAACCTTTGAGTCTCCACTTAATGTTGTGAGTCCTCTATATATCTCACTTTGTAAGTTGTCCTATAGCTACAACTGGACACCTTTTTTGTTTGTAACCTCTCTGATTCTGACAAAGATTGTAATTAAAGTTCAGAACCCTAGATGTCGGTGTTTGTCTTTTGCTTATCCTGATTTTGTTGCTGGTTGAATTAACAGTATAGGAGCCCGTCTGCTTTGTTCACTAAAGAGAATGAAAACATAGATAGTGGTGTTTAGTGACGAAAATATTTTGATCTTAATCGTAACTAACGAAGAGTATTTTGTTGGGCTTGGAGGTTGAACGGAAAGCCCCACCGGTATTTCACTTGGTACTTTATCAAGTGGGACGTCAGTGGCTTCCAGGCTCTGCGTTGCTGGAGTGTATACAGGGACAGGTCATTGTAAATTTGGTACTCTGCCCCCTAATACGTCAAGGGCTCCAGTTCTCTGCCCTTCCGCAGTATCTGTTCTTCGTCTTTGTGTCTGTTAAGGCAGCAGATCACGTCTCACAGCCGTTGGTTCTGGCCTCTGTGGGCCTTCGGAGCCCTGTGGGCCTGATCCAATAGTATGTCATAGAAGTCAGGTTTCTGTAAGATCCCCCGAAAGAGGGCTTGCAGGGTGCTTTCCAGGTTCTTGGGAAAGATCGACTCTGGCAGGTTTTTAATGCGGAGGTTGCACCGACACCCTCTATTATCCAGATCATCTAGCCTGTTCAGTAGGCCACAGATGGTCTCCTGCTGTTCGGAAACACACTGCTCGGGGGACTGCAATTGGTCTTGGTAGGCTGTATGAGTGGCTTCAACTGACTGGATCCGTTGGCTCAGGTGGGAAACTTCTTCCCACAGGTCCGTCATATCCCTATGGAAAGACGCCTTCATTTCCCTGCAAAGTTCCTTGAGATCGACCTTGGTGGGAAGGTCACTCATGTCTACCACAAGAAAGTTCTCAGCCATGCCAGAGTTCTGGGACCTTGAAAGTGAGCTCGGAGATGCACCAGGGCTCCCCCAGTATCCACTTGCTGGCTGCACATGAGATCTCCCGCCTTCCGTCGCTCTGCCGGGCTGGTTTCGGCAACTAGAGTAGGCCTTTCCGTTAGCGGTCTCCTGGGCAAGTGTCCCGACATGAATGAGCATTTTCTCGACATATGGAGAATCAGGCAACTGCTGGGTATCTTGTAGCTGATTTAAGGTAGCTAAAATCTTAAGAATTAGACATAGTCCTCAGGTCGACCTGCAGAGCTAACTCAAAATGCGTCCATCTTGGACGACTGTCAGCTCCGCTCCCTCAAAAGTATTTTGTTGTGCGCTGAGTTTAGTCTACAGTGGCTGCTCTATGATCTCACCTGTTAGTTTCTTCCCTGTTTGATAATCAATTGTTAATCATATAGTCTTGATCTATGTCCATAAGGAACAGTGACAGGGTATAGATCGCAACACTTCTGTGCTAGGCACCCTATTGCTGTTCTCAACTGAGTCAATTATGGCTAGTTTGCTTACCCCACTATGGAGCATCACCTCCAATTCCCTCTTAACCCCCACTGCCTACAGGTATTTAAAATATAACAGAGATTGTGAGGAGGAGCATGGTGTAAGCTCTTCCTGGCTCACTCGACCGGTTTCGCCATAAGCTTTTTCAGGAGTGAGCTATGGCGGCAAACCAGAGCCTTTTTAAGCCTGAAAGCTCCTCCTACTTCCTTCACATTGTGATGTCACTTGAAAGCGAGTAGAAGTTAACCATTTAAGTTTCTTCTAGAGGATCATCTCCAAGTGATTATAATGTGGTTGTAGATACTCATTATGATGGTTAAATCCTAGTATTTACTCAATATTCACATATTCATTTATGAATTAGTTGACAGGATTCTTAAAGGTAGGGGAAGAAAACCCAAACATTGTTAATTATATGTGTGTTGGGATTCTTGTTTGGTATGTAATGCCCTGTTGTAACCCTTTTTGATGGAATTTTTTGAGTAACCTCTTTCTACGAGTCTTATTTTGAGTTCATTGACACGTTTCTTAAATAGTTGTATGTCAGAGCAATTTCTGCGTATCCTCAAAAATTCACCAATTGGAATTGAGTTTTGGGAGATGGTAACTTGTCCCATGCAAAATTGAATTTGTTGCAGTATCCTTGCAATACAGATCCGTAGTTAGTGTGTTATTTTGATTTTTGTAAATGGTTAAATCCAAGAAGTCTACTTTGATAAGGTTTGCAATATACATCAATTTGAGATTGTTGTTGTTGGTATTCAACATCTCAATGAATTTTTCAAATTTAGAAAGAGTGTCTGTCCATAGTATAAATAGGTCATCTATGTATCTGTACCATAGCAGGATGTGGTTAGTGTAGGAGGTATTGGTGTTTGGGACACTATTTCATCCTCCCACCATCCCATGTACAGATACGCATAGGATGGAGCTATCACGGTGCCTGTGATTGCTGCCTTTTCCTGTCAGTTACCTGAATGGGCTCTCCATTGGCTGCCTGCCTTCAGCCCTCCCAGTATTGCCTATTTAGACTTGGGCGACATAGAGACACCACGAAAGGGCAACCAAAGGGTGCCCAAGCCCAGTCTAAATAGGCAATACTGGGCGGGCTGAAGGCAGGCAGCCAATGGAGAGCCCATTCAGGTAACTGAGAGGAAAAGGCAGCAATCACGGGCACCGTGATAGGAGCACAGCACATTCCCATTTTTGTATACCTCGTTTGAATATAGTATTGGTTAGTGGATGTAAAAAAAGTTGTTGTTTAATATAAACCACAATAATTTCATATAGAAAACAATTTCATCAACACTATATCTTCCATGTTTAGTCATCATCTGTCTCACTGCTTTGCAGCCAGTTTTATGATCGAAGATCGATGGATGTATGGTGAGCCTCCACATCACACGTTATGAGAAAAGTGGAGCTCTCTACTGGTAGATCTTGTATCTTCTGTAATATATCCATCGTATCTTTTTTATATGATGGCAGTTGTGTAACGACGGGTCTCATTTTTGTATCCAAGAATTGGCTAGCCTTCTCTGTTAATTTTCCAGTCCCTGAGACGATGGGTCTCCCTGGGGGTTTGCTCAAATTCTTATGTGTCTTTGGTAAGACATAAAATGTAGCAATTTTTGGTTCTACAGACATCAGGAATTCCGATTGTTATGGTACCTAGTTACCAGCGGGGCGTTCCTGCCGCCGCTGGATCCAGACCCTCCAGGCTACAGCGGATGTAGCGTTCTGGGCATCCCGTTGTGGTCCTGGTCTGACTGCTGGTTGTGGTTCGCAATGTTGCCTGTGTCCACGGGCCGGGCTGTAGTACCTCTGCATCGCGCCTCTTGACGCGAGATTTGGGTGCATCACCAACATGCGTCATTTGCGAGTTCTTGTTGCTCAGATTGACGCAGGACGCATTGATGCGTCAAATCATGGGAGCTTGGCGCCAAAATGACGCAGACCTGTCTTTATGCCTTTTTCCCTGTGGCTCCTCCTTACTACTTCCTGTTATAGGGTTTTTAAGGGCAGACTGCAGATTCACCAGTGGCCCTTGCGTTGTTGTTCATAGCAGTTCTATTACCTTGGGGTCTGTGTATGACCTGACTAGTCTTCCATCCAGCCTGGTGCTGACCTGTGGCTCTGTCTGACTATTCTTTTGCTTATCCCTATAGTGGACACCCAACCTGGTGCAGACCTGTGGCTCTGGCTGACTATTCTTTTGCTTATCCCTATAGTGGACACCCAACCTGGTGCAGACCTGTGGCTCTGGCTGACTACCTGAACTGTATTTGACCTGGCTTGTCTGACTACCCCCCCTGGTGCTGACTTGTGCCTCTGTCTGACTACTCTTATGTTTGTTCCTTGTACCTAGTAGACACCCAACCTATTGTGGACCTGGGGCTCTGGTAGACTAGCTCCGATACTCACTGCAGGCATGAGTCAGCTATCTATTTCCCATTCTGACTGCTGGCGTGAGTCAGATATCGCTCCCTACTGACTGCAGGCGTGAGTCAGATATCGCTCCCTACTGACTGCAGGCGTGAGTCAGATATCGCTCCCTACTGACTGCAGGCGTGAGTCAGATATCGCTTCATTCTGACAGCAGGCGTGAGTCAGCGTTTGCTCCATTCTGACTGCAGATGTGAGTCAGATATCGCTCTCTACTGACTGCAGGAGTGAGTCAGAGTTCACTCCATTCTGACTGCAGGCGTGAGTCCGCGTTCGCTCCATTCTGACTGCAGGCGTGAGTCGGTAAGCCTGCTACGTCGGATCAAGATCCTGGTTCCTGCTCCTACCAGTGGCTTAGGCCTAGTCTCCAGCATTGTGGTTTAGCCTTGCATCCTATTATTCCTGATAGCAGGGTTGCTGGATTTAACCCTTTGCCTGTTCCTTTGTATGTATATATGTATATATTTTCTTTGTTCATTTTGTCAATAAAATTGCATTAACTATACCGTACTGACTCCTGAACTTTTCGGGGTATCTGTGACACCCATTCCCCTTTAGTAAGTAGGTTATCTTTGTAAGCATCAGATATTAAGATGTTGTACTTAGACATAAATTCTTCTGTGGGGTTGCCTAGTATTGGTCCATAGCAGGATGTGTCCTTTAGTAATCCTAGGCACTCTTTTAGATAAGATTCTTTTGGCCACAGGACCACATTTCCCCCCTTTGTCTGATGGTTTAATTACAGCATCTTCCCACTAGCGATCTCAGACAGAGATCTTTGTTCTGCTCCTGATAAGTTGTGGGAATGGGTATTTGTTGGTAGATTCAGGATCTCTTTAAGTACTAAGTCTCCATATATTTTCATTTGAGGACATATGCTTGTGGGAGGTGAAAACTGTGATTTTTTTTTTAAATTCTTATTTCATGTATACAGATATTTTCCTCCTCTGATTGAGTTGTTTCTTCTGCTCCTTGCTGTTTAGCGTCTGTAGGATTTGTCTCTTAGTAAGTTCAAACATTCACTCTTTATTTCATCGGTCTTAGATGTTACTGAGCTACAATCCTTAAAATATTTTTAAGCAGTATCATGCAGAGAAACAAGTGTATATCTTTCGTTTTCTAAAAACTTGTTAAGGGGGTTAGTGGAGGAGAAGCTAAGTCCCTTGGGTAATACATTTGTGTGATTAGATGTTAAAACACGGTCTGACAGGTTTATTATTTTCAGGCTTTCATCAGGGGATTTCATTTCCTTCTTGGAGGATATATACGCTCCTCCCTCTGTTTTGGTGGTATTGTCACGGTTACCCAGAGAAGTTCAGGAGTCAGTATGGTTTAGTCAATGCAGTTTATTAACAAATGACATACAGCGGATATATATACAATATATACAATAAGAATAAGCACAGGGTAATAGCCAGCAAGCCTGCTATCAGAAATAATAGGTTGCAAAGCTAAACCACTGTGCTGGAGACTAGGCCTTAGCCACTGGAAGTCTCGGCTGGAACCAGGAACAGGAACCCAGGATCTTGATCTGAAGAGGAATAGGGTCTGACTCAGCCTGCAGTCAGATATGCAAGTCTACCAGAGCCCCAGGCCCGCACTATTTTGGGTGTCTGATCACCACGGGAAAAGACAAAAGAATAGTCAGACAGAGCCACTAGTCAGCACCAGAGGGAGTAGTCAGACAAGCCGGGTCATACACAGATCAGGTAGTCATCCAGAGCCACAAGTCTGCACCAGATTGGATGTCCACTATTAGGGGTTAGGCAAAAGAATAGTCAGACAAGCCACAGGTCTGCACCAGAATGGATGGAAGACTAGCCAGGTCATACACAGAGCCCAATGCAACAGATCTGCTTTGAACAACAACGCAAGGGCATCTGAGTCAGGCCTCAGTCTGCCCTTTAAACCCCTCCACAGGAAGTAGGAGGAGCAGCTCAGAGGGAGGAAGTAGGAAGTTGGTAGGTGGAGACTACAGGAAGCAAACAGATAAAACAGAGGCCTGTAGCATGCTAGAAGCCTCGCGCCTGAAAGTGATGCTGAAGTCAAGGTAACCTGTAACAGGTATCCCCATTTGCTTTTGTCCCTTAGTTTTCTTGCCTCCTCTCCTTGTCCTCCTGAATCTATTTCTGCTTGGCCTGTCTTAAAAAATAATTATTTCTGATTTCTTTAGCAGATCTACGAGGATCAGTTGTCTCGTCTTCTGATAGTTCACCGTCAGTGGAGGTTTCTTGTTTTTTGTACTGGATTGTAGTCACCAGTCGATTTTACAAAAAGAAGAAAAAATAGGAACAAACCTACAATATCAACATAGAGTCAACCCCTACAAATACAATATGGGGTGCACTCAATCCCTCTGAACGTACAAGTATTACCCAAAAAGAAAAACAGAAAGAGATTAATCTGAGGCACATGACTAATATGAAAAATCGGATACACTTAGTGTATAAAAATATGAAATGTATTCACATGAAAAAAATTATTAGAATTAAATATAAAAAAAATCAGCATCATAAATATTCAGCTTAAAGGGATATTAATGTTTCATAATTAAAGCAGCTCTAATTAATCATCATAGTATTTGGAATTTGGAGAGTGTTATTTCAATTCTGTCAGAGTTGTAGTACAAGAGTAATTCAATGACAAAGTATCTCCCTCCCGCCCCTTTTACTGATGTAACACTGCTCAGCCAGATCAGAAGGGAGGTGCCCAGGTAGACTGCAGAGAGGGACAATCTTCAATTAAGATAAGGGAAAAACCTGAAAAACTTGTCAAGGTGGGGCAGGGCTTTCATTGTTCTCATAGGAAGAAGATTGCCCCCTTCTGTTATCTGTCTGGTCTTACAACCAGATTCACATCTGAGAAGAGATGGCTTACACTAGGTAAAAGGGGGGCAGGGCTTTCGTTGTTCTCATAGGAAGAAGATTGTCCCCTGCTGTTATCTGTCTGGTCTATGGACTGGATTCCACATCTGAGAAGAGATGGCTTACACTAGGTAAAAGGGGGGCAGGGCTTTCATTGTTCTCATAGGAAGATGATTGTCCCCTGCTGTTATCTGTCTGGTCTATGGACTGGATTCCACATCTGAGAAGAGATGGCTTACACTAGGTAAAAGGGGCAGGAGGGGAAACTTTACTTGTGAATATCTCTTAAATCATAAAGGGTTGAGAGATAAGACTTATATCATTCTTCATGTTTTTTTAATGCCTACAAAATAAAATAAAGATAAAACGAAGTATTACTATCCACATACACCCCAAATCCTATATAATAATTCGCTAAATGTATGTTTGTCAGAAGCTGTCATGCGCAGTACAGTCTGCCCACGCCAGAGCTGATAATGGAGCGGGGCGCTCCGAATACGGTGTGCAGAGAGGACTACAGTCTGAATTCTGAGCGACACGTTCCGTATCAGCCGCGTGGCGCAGGCAGTCTCTACTGTGCACGACTGCACCGCGGCCATTGCTGGGTGGCACTGTGGCCCGTGTACACAGGCTCTTCAACTAGTAATAAATTTTTTAAAAATCGAGACACCCCGAAAAAAGAGAAAAGTTAATAAGAGGCTATAAAAAGCGCCAATGATAAGATGTAATACATAGCGTCCATAAATCTTATGTTGATGTAAAGGCCAATTAATTGAGAATTAAAGGGATAGTAATACTTAAAATGTAAAAAAAAATATGTTGTAGGGTTTATCCCCCTGAGTAAAACAAGAGTACTCCCACTGCTGAAAGGTGTTTCATTCAAAAGTTATTAATTTTCAAAGTTTTTTAGGTGCAATATCACAGTGGCCTGAAATTGTACAGTGGCGCTGTTGCTACATGATCCTATGGACAGCTCTGGTCCCGGGACCATAAATCTTCATAGGATGGTGTAGCAACAGCGCCACTGTACAATTTCAGGCCACTGTGATATTGCACCTAAAAAATTCAACTTTGAAAATTAATAACTTTTGAATGAAACACCTTTCAGCAGTGGGAGTTCTCTTGTTTTACTCAGGGGGATAAACCCTACAACATTTTTTTTTACATTTTAAGTATTACTATCCCTTTAATCTCTATCAAAAATCTTGTAACAGGCCAGGCAAGCTTAATACCAAAACAACCATTCCAAAATTTGAAAATTCGCATTTGCAGAAAGATGGAAGATGATGTAAATGGACATGAAAGTGATAATGGTATGATAAATGGAGAGGGATGATTTCGTACCATCATGCACACAACTGAGTGTGGCTCCGATATTTCATCTCAGTGGGCAAACACAGACAAAGTAAATAATCTCACCAATCTTCACCCAATTAATAGGGCTCAAATGTCTGAAAGCCTCACCCCACTGTCATCACACGCCCTCACAAGTCGTAAAGAAGGATACAGCTATCCATGCCGTCATAGTGTTGCACTCCGATTCCCTGCCTCTGTCCCGTGCTGCGATCTGACCGTCCGGGTCCTCTGTTTCTGGGTCGTCGCATTGGGCATGAGCGGTCACTTCTGGGTCTCGGAGGGTTTCCCGTCAGAGCCATGACGTCTTCCCTCCTGTATTTAAGACCTGTGCTTCCAGGGGTCGGCCGCTCTTGCGTCGAGTCCCCTTACTGGAGTTATAGTTCTATCTGCGCCCTTCCTGTTTTTTGTCTTCCCGTGTTTTTGACCTCGGCTAGTTTACCTGACCATGCTAGTGTCTCTGCCTGCCCTGACCTCGGCTAGTTACCCTGACCTCGCTAGTGACTCTGCCTGCCCTGACCTCGGCTAGTTACCCTGACCTCGCTAGTGACTCTGCCTGCCCTGACCTCGGCTAGTTACCCTGACCTCACTAGTGTCTCTGCCTGCCCTGACCTCGGCTAGTTACCCTGACCTCACTAGTGTCTCTGCCTGCCCTGACCTCGGCTAGTTACCCTGACCTCGCTAGTGACTCTGCCTGCCCTGACCTCGGCTAGTTACCCTGACCTCACTAGTGTCTCTGCCTGCCCTGACCTCGGCTAGTTACCCTGACCTCACTAGTGTCTCTGCCTGCCCTGACCTCGGCTAGTTACCCTGACCTCACTAGTGTCTCTGCCTGCCCTGACCTCAGCTAGTTACCCTGCCCTCGCTAGTGACTCTGCCTGCCCTGACCTCGGCTAGTTACCCTGACCTCGCTATTGTCTCTGCCTGCCCTGACCTTGGCTAGTTACCCTGACCTCACTAGTGTCTCTGCCTGCCCTGACCTCAGCTAGTTACCCTGACCTCACTAGTGTCTCTGCCTGCCCTGACCTCGGCTAGTTACCCTGACCTCACTAGTGTCTCTGCCTGCCCTGACCTCAGCTAGTTACCCTGCCCTCGCTAGTGACTCTGCCTGCCCTGACCTCGGTTAGTTACCCTGACCTTGCTAGTGTCTCTGCCTGCCCTGACCTCGGCTAGTTTACCTGACCTCGCTAGTGTCTCTGCCTGCCCTGACCTCGGCTAGTTACCCTGACCTCACTAGTGTCTCTGCCTGCCCTGACCTCGGCTAGTTACCCTGACCTCGTTAGTGTCTCTGTCAGCCATGACCTCGGCTAGTTACCCTGACCTAGCTAGTGTCTCTGCCTGCCCTGACCTCGGCTAGTTACCCTGACCTCGCTAGTGTCTCTGCCTGCCCTGACCTCGGCTAGTTACCCTGACCTCGCTAGTGTCTCTGCCTGCCCTGACCTCGGCTAGTTACCCTGACCTCGCTAGTGTCTCTGCCTGCCTGACCTCAGCTAGTTACCCTGACCTCACTAGTGTCTCTGCCTGCCCTGACCTCAGCTAGTTACCCTGACCTCACTAGTGTCTCTGCCTGCCCTGACCTCAGCTAGTTACCCTGACCTCGCTAGTGTCTCTGCCTGCCTGACCTCAGCTAGTTACCCTGACCTCACTAGTGTCTCTGCCTGCCCTGACCTCAGCTAGTTACCCTGACCTCACTAGTGTCTCTGCCTGCCTGACCTCAGCTAGTTACCCTGACCTCACTAGTGTCTCTGCCTGCCCTGACCTCAGCTAGTTACCCTGACCTCGCTAGTGTCTCTGCCTGCCCTGGCCTCGGCTTGTTCCTGGACTTCGCTTACCGTTTCCTCCTGATCTTCCTCGGTTCTCCTCTCTGGGTCACTCCGTTGGCCGATCATCTCTTTTTCGATCGCGGTTTTCCTTTGGGTAGCTTTTCTTCTGTTGTTCAGAGCAAATTTTGCCACTTGCTGGCCTTTGTGTAGATTTCCCTGCACGAAGCAAGGTTTCAAGTAGGCATACACGGGCCAGTACTCAGGTGGCTGATGCATAGAAACAACCGAGTCTGGTTATAGTCTTTCACTAGAAAGCAGACTGTATATACGTATAATGCTCTTACCCATCTTCGCCCTCCTGGTCTCAATCTAAATATCACTTTGCCACTACCTGGTTGATAAGAAGGTGTACATAGCCTCTGTACACCAATGCATTTCACCCATATCTCCCTGGGCTTTCTCAAGACAAACAATTAAAAAAAAAAAAAAATCGTTACTTTTTAAACTTCCTCAACCGGAAGTTGTCATAGAATTACCATGGTAACTCAAATAAACAAAATGTCATTGTATGTGTTAAGTTGCTCCTGTCAAGTAAAGGCCATTCATAGATACTAACACTAGCAACATGGGACGGCGTTGCCCGTCATGTTATGACCATTGGGCGCACGTGTTTGAAATGCAGACACACTGATAAACACAGACATATGCAACACACAGGCAGACACATACCATACATCCCAAGTGTCCCTCTTTAGGAGGGACAGCCCCTCTTTGAGGGCCAAATCCCTCTGTCCCTCTTTCCCACCCTGTTGTCCCTCTTTTTAGGAGGTCAGACTGTGTGCAGGGCCGGCTCCACCTATAGGCGAGGTAGGCGCCGGCCTAGGGCGCACACGTACTGGGGGCGCGGGCATGCAGCGGAGAAGAGGTGCGCCCACACACACCATGCCAGGAACCACAACACAGCCAGGTCTGTGTTGCTACAGTGCTCCCTCATCTGGTCGGATCTTTAGTAATGCAGAGCGCGCTGGGAGTCATGATCTCCCGCCGCGCTCTCCATTACTGAAGAGAAGACTGTGCGGGAGATACAGGTATATGATGGGGGGCAAGTTGGAGCTGAGGGGGCATAGTGGAGCTGAGGGGGCAAGTTGGAGCAGATGTGGGGCAAAGTGGAGATGATGGGGGCAAGTTGGAGCTGTTAGGGGAAAGCTGGAGCTGAGGGGGCATAGTGGAGCTGGTGGGGGCAAGTTGGAGATGATGGGGGAAGTTGGAGCTGATGAGGGTCAAAGTGGAGCTGATGAGGGTCAAAGTGGAGCTGAGGGGGGGCAAGCTGGAGCTGAGGGGGGGCAAGTGGAGCTGAGGGGGGGCAAAGTGGAGCTGGTGGGGCAAGTTGGAGCGGATGGGGGGGCAAGTTGGAGCGGATGGGGGCAAGTTGGAGCTGCTGGGGGCATAGTGGAGCTGATAGTGGAAAGTTGGAGCTGAGAGGGCATAGTGGAGCTGGTGGGGGCAAGTTGGAGCGGATGGGGGGGCAAAGTGGAGCTGATGGGGGTAAGTTGGAGAGGATGGGGGGTAAGTTGGAGCTGAGGGGGCAAAATGGAGCTGGTGGGGGCACGTTGGAGCTGATGGGGGCAAGTTGGAGTTGATAGGGGCAAAGTGGAACTGGTGGGCCAAAGTGAAGCTGATAAGGGGCAAGTTGGAGCTGGTGGGGGGCATCTCTTACAGGCATCTCCAGAACAGGGGCAGAGTGGCTCAGGGGGCAGAGAGAGGACAATCATGAAAAGAGGTTGGGTATAAGTAGGCGGGGTATAAACGGGTGGTACACAAGGGGCGGAGCGAAATGGGCGGCAAAATTAGGTTTTGCCTAGGGTGGCAAAAATCCTTGCACCAGCCCTGACTGTGTGGTGTGTATTACTTTGCTGTACAGCAATAAAGCAATAAACTTCAGTATATGTGTTTATACATTAGTCTGTGCAAATGAAATACTTTGGTCTTGAACTAAATAATTTATTCAGTTACATAAATAGCCAGTAATAGGTCATGAAATAACCTAAAAATTCTTACTAATGACCCGCCCACCAGCCACACCCCCAAAAATATCACCTAAAACTAACGTGTCCCTCTTTGGCCCTGTGAAATGTTGGGAGGTATGCACATACACACAGTGAGCGGCAGAAACATGCAAAACACATGTACACACAGACACACTGGAGATGCACACATGGACACACATATGTAACAGAGATGTACACACACAGACACGCAACATATATGAGCAGAAACACATGTGCTCATGAGTTGTGTACCCCTCTGGCACTCAAAGGGTTAAGGTACAGAGAGGCATGTCAGAGTTAAATAGCAGTGGGAAGTGTGTTCATACCTGGGAACACTGACTTGTGAAGTCCCTAGAGGGGACTGATGTAGTGCTGATGTGGAGAGACAAATGGGGCAATCTGGGTTAAAAGTGGGTGGGGCTTAATCGCGAGTAGGGGGTGGGGCTTAACATAAATGTGAAAAAGTGTTAGTAATAGGCTGGGGAAGGAGGAGAAGTGGGAGGAGAATGCAAGTTTACAGTGTGAGGGGTTTTAACACACTCCATGAGGGGTAAAACTTGATACAGAACCCTGTGGCAGTCAGTGGGTTAAGTGTGAATCTGATGGCTGTCTGTCCTGTGTCTTGCATGGCAAATGGTGACAGTGAAGAAGTAATTCAGCAATGAGGGCCTACCTTAACACTTTGAGTGCCATTTTGTTCCCCTGGTGATGCAGCACCGTTCAGTGGCTGTAGTACAGGTCCTGCTGAGGCCACTGGGAGTCAAGGTGAGTGACTGTGTGTCAGCCATCTTTCTTTCTGGCTTTGTGTGTGTGTATGGGTGTTTGGTGCTGTGTGAGTGTGTGTATGAGTGTGTAATACCTGTGAACTTTTACTTGTGGAGTCCCTCATGTGGTGCTGATGTGGAGAGAGCAATGGGGCAATCTGGGTTAAAAAGGGGGTGGGGCTTAATCGCGAGTAGGGGCGGGGCTTAACATCAATATGGAAAAGTGTTAGTAATAGGCTGGGGAAGGAGGAGAAGTGGGAGGGAAATGCAAGTTTAGAGTGTGAGGGGTTTGAACACACTCCCTGAGGGGTAAAACTTGATACACAACCCTGTGGCAGTCAGTGGGTTAAGTGTGAATCTGATGGCTGTCTGTCCTGTGTCTTGCATGGCAAATGATGACAGTGAAGAAATAATTGAGTAATGAGGACCTACCTTAACCCTTTGAGTGCAATTTTGTTCCTCTGGTGCTGCAGTACAGGTCCTGCTGAGGCCTCTGGGAGTCAGGGTGAGTGACTGTGTGTGTGTGTCAGCCATATGTATTTCTGGCTTTGTGTGTGTATGTGGTGCTGTGTGTGTGAGTGGGGGCATGTCTGTTTGGTGCTGTGTAAGTGGGGCATGTGTGTGTGTGTGTGTGGTGCTGTGTGAGTGGGGCATGTGTGTGTGGTGGTCTGTGTGTGTGAGTGGGGCATGTGTGTTTGTCTGTGGTGTAGGAGAAAGTGGCGGCCATATTGTTTTTTTCTGACTTTGATAGTGGTGGGCGGGCTGCATAGTGGGGGTGGGCCAACTCCCTGCATGACTGAATCACCCAATAGGAGTAGTAACTCCTGCTTTATGCCTCCCCTGGGTGTGTTTTGGCAGGCACAAAGTCTTCTTTTATATATATATAGATAACAAATTGTCCCTAGATTCCCCCCTCCCATGTATCCATCCGGCAAGCATATTAATGTGTATAAATACGTACGGACATAATAGTGAGCAACCATCCGAATCAAGTTGTCCAACCAGATACCGTCCCTAATTAACAACCCAACCATGTATTCGAAAAGGCGTCCCTAAGGTCTGTAATCAAGTCAGAAGCCCATCCTTCAACCAATTGCACTCAGTATTCCGCACTCTCCACACTATGCTTGTCAGTAACGGTGTAAGGGACCGTGAATAAAGGAAAATACACCGCTGTAAAACATTCCATCATGGACACATAGTATAGAATTCTTCACATATATCAGGCCAGGGCTATCATGGGCTAGATTATCACAACCAAAGCTCCACCATCCCTAAGCTCCGCACAAGAAACTCATCACAAGCAGCTCACACACATAATGACTCATATCAGAGGAATAAAAACCTCCAATGATAGAGTCTCACGTATGTAATGCCCCCAAGGAACAAGTCCCACGTACAAGTCCAGCGATGGAGAACTTCATACCCTAAATTATCTACATTTTAACCTGCAATAAATATAATCAGTAATAGCCAATAAATGAGTGGATCGTCCAGGCCATATGACACCAACCAACAACGATAAAGCTCCTTACATCACCTAGGGGTTAATAATTCTATAGAAATACATTTCTTCATTTAATCCCTTGGGGTGTAAGGAATCCAAAATATAAATCCACCTAGTTTTTCTCTGCAGTAATTTCTTATTTAAATCACCACCCCCAGGTTATCTCTAACGTTCCATTTCCACAAATTTCAGTCCATTCACTTTACCCCCATGATAATCAAGGAAATGTCTCGCTATCGGACTTCAATATCACATTTGTTTTCTAATATTCTCCGTCAAAATTCCCTAAATGTCTTTCCTATATATATTCTTTTGCATGGTGTTACAGCTTACCTTGTTTTCAGAGTTATCTGCAGGCGCGAGGCTTCAAGCATGCAGCAGGCCTCTGTTTTATACCACGCTTCCTGTAGTCCCCTCCTACCTACTTCCTTCCTCTGAGCTGCTCCTCCTACCTACTTCCTGAGGAGGGGTTTAAAAGGCAGTCTGAGTCCTGACTCAGTTGCCCTTGCGTTGTTGTTCATAGCATTTCTATTACCTTGGGCTCTGTGTATGACCTGACTAGTCTTCCATCCAACCTGGTGCTGACCTGTGGCTCTGTCTGACTATTATTTTGTCTCTCCCTATAGTGGACACCCAACCTGGTGCAGACCTGTGGCTCTGGCTGCCTACCTGAACTGTGTATGACCTGGCTTGTCTGACTACACCCTCTGGTGCTGACTTGTGGCTCTGTCTGACTAGTCTTACGTTTGTTCCTTGTACCTAGCAGACACCCAATCTAGTGCGGACCTGGGGCTCTGGTAGACCAGCTCTGATACTGACTGCAGGCGTGAGTCAGATATCACTCCCTACTGACTGCAGGCTGATTCAGATATCACTCCCTACTGACTGCAGGCGTGAGTCAGATATCACTCCCTACTGACTGCAGGCGTGAGTCAGATATCGCTCCCTACTGACTGCAGGAGTGAATCAGATATCACTCCCTACTGACTGCAGGCGTGAGTCAGATATCACTCCCTACTGACTGCAGGCATGAGTCAGATATCGCTCCCTACTGACTGCAGGCGTGAGTCAGATATCACTCCCTACTGACTGCAGGCGTGAATCAGATATTGCTCCCTACTGACCGCAGGCGTGAATCAGATATCACTCCCTACTGACTGCAGGCGTGAGTCAGATATCGCTCCCTACTGACTGCAGGCGTGAGTCAGATATCGCTCCCTACTGACTGCAGGAGTGAATCAGATATCACTCCCTACTGACTGCAGGCGTGAGTCAGGTATCACTCCCTACTGACTGCAGGCGTGAGTCAGATATCACTCCCTACTGACTGCAGGCGTGAGTCAGATATCACTCCCTACTGACTGCAGGCGTGAATCAGATATCACTCCCTACTGACTGCAGGCGTGAGTCAGATATCACTCCCTACTGACTGCAGGAGTGAATCAGATATTGCTCCCTACTGACCGCAGGCGTGAATCAGATATCACTCCCTACTGACTGCAGGCGTGAGTCAGATATCGCTCCCTACTGACCGCAGGCGTGAGTCAGATATCGTTCCCTACTGACTGCAGGCGTGAGTCAGATATCGCTCCCTACTGACTGCAGGCGTGAGTCAGATATCGCTCCCTACTGACTGCAGGCGTGAGTCAGATATCGCTCCCTACTGACTGCAGGCGTGAATCAGATATCACTCCCTACTGACTGCAGGCGTGAGTCAGATATCACTCCCTACTGACTGCAGGCGTGAGTCAGATATCACTCCCTACTGACTGCAGGCGTGAGTCAGATATCACTCCCTACTGACTGCAGGCGTGAGTCAGATATCACTCCCTACTGACTGCAGGCGTGAGTCAGATATCGCTCCCTACTGACTGCAGGAGTGAATCAGATATCACTCCCTACTGACTGCAGGCGTGAGTCAGATATCGCTCCCTACTGACTGCAGGCGTGAGTCAGATATCGCTCCCTACTGACTGCAGGCATGAATCAGATATCACTCCCTACTGACTGCAGGCGTGAATCAGATATCGCTCCCTACTGACTGCAGGCGTGAGTCAGATATCACTCCCTACTGACTGCAGGCGTGAGTCAGATATCACTCCCTACTGACTGCAGGCGTGAGTCAGATATCACTCCCTACTGACTGCAGGCGTGAGTCAGATATCACTCCCTACTGACTGCAGGCGTGAGTCAGATATCACTCCCTACTGACTGCAGGCATGAGTCAGATATCGCTCCCTACTGACTGCAGGCGTGAGTCAGATATCACTCCCTACTGACTGCAGGCGTGAATCAGATATTGCTCCCTACTGACCGCAGGCGTGAATCAGATATCACTCCCTACTGACTGCAGGCGTGAGTCAGATATCGCTCCCTACTGACTGCAGGCGTGAGTCAGATATCGCTCCCTACTGACTGCAGGAGTGAATCAGATATCACTCCCTACTGACTGCAGGCGTGAGTCAGATATCACTCCCTACTGACTGCAGGCGTGAGTCAGATATCACTCCCTACTGACTGCAGGCGTGAGTCAGATATCACTCCCTACTGACTGCAGGCGTGAATCAGATATCACTCCCTACTGACTGCAGGCGTGAGTCAGATATCACTCCCTACTGACTGCAGACGTGAGTCAGATATCACTCCCTACTGACTGCAGGCATGAGTCAGATATCGCTCCCTACTGACTGCAGGCGTGAGTCAGATATCGCTCCCTACTGACTGCAGGCATGAGTCAGATATCGCTCCCTACTGACTGCAGGCGTGAGTCAGATATCGCTCCCTACTGACTGCAGGCATGAGTCAGATATCGCTCCCTACTGACTGCAGGCGTGAGTCAGATATCGCTCCCTACTGACTGCAGGCGTGAGTCAGATATCGCTCCCTACTGACTGCAGGAGTGAATCAGATATCACTCCCTACTGACTGTAGGCGTGAGTCAGATATCGCTCCCTACTGACTGCAGGCGTGAATCAGATATCACTCCCTACTGACTGCAGGCGTGAATCAGATATCACTCCCTACTGACTGCAGGCGTGAGTCAGATATCACTCCCTACTGACTGCAGGCGTGAGTCAGATATCGCTCCCTACTGACTGCAGGAGTGAATCAGATATCACTCCCTACTGACTGCAGGCGTGAGTCAGATATCACTCCCTACTGACTGCAGGCGTGAGTCAGATATCACTCCCTACTGACTGCAGGCGTGAGTCAGATATCACTCCCTACTGACTGCAGGCGTGAATCAGATATCACTCCCTACTGACTGCAGGCGTGAGTCAGATATCACTCCCTACTGACTGCAGGCGTGAGTCAGTACTCTTGCTCGTCGGATCAAGATCCAGTGTTCCTGTTCCTGTAGAGACTACCATTGGCTGAGGCCTAGTCTCCAGCAGAGAGGTCAAGCCTGGCAGCCTACTATTCCTGACAGCAGTGCTCGCTGGCTTGTACCCTCTGCTTGCTACTTGTGTATATAGTGTGCTCTACTTTTCTAATATTAATAAATTTTGCATTTAACTATACCGTACTGACTCCTGAACGTTATCGGTGAACCGTGACACATGGACAAACAAGCCGGTACATCACTCCTTTAGTTCAACAGTTTATCATGCTCTTCACTTTTAATTTTCTAGTAAAATCAAAATTATCAAAAGTCCCCCAAATCTGACTTTTACCCATTTACCAATTAGTGCTTTTACTACAAGGATCATAATAACTATGAACTAATTTATCCCTCAGGTTGGGGGCCCCCTTTGCTACCATTGCTGGAGAGTCCCCAACTATTCACTGTAAAGATACATTTTGTGTAAGAAGACCCCAAATGTTTAATAAGCAAGCCTCTTATCGTCTGCCAATGCGACCCATAAGTTGTAATAAAATGAACTCTATTATTGCATGTATCTCTTTTTGTGCTTCCAAAGACATAATTGCTGTCATGCCTACTGTCCCTATCGTTCCCTCGGCGGCTTCTGTGCGCGTCCGGGTTTCGGTCTGCGCGTCACCACGCTAGCGTGGTGACGTCATCCGTCACCCGCACTTCCGGGTTCGGGCTCGTTATAGCCGTGCACTGCTTCTCTGCGGCGCGCGATTATCGCGTTCCGGAACCTGTGGTTTGAATCCTCAATTCAGTCCTGCCTTGTCCTGTATTCAGTGTCCTGCAGCCTGGTCCTGGTGCCTTCCAGTCTCCCTTGCTTCCAGTGTTCCTGGGTCCTGGTGCCTTCCAGTCTCCCTTGCTTCCAGTGTTCCTGGGTCCTGGTGCCTTCCAGTCTCCCTTGCTTCCAGTGTTCCTGGGTCCTGGTGCCTTCCAGTCTCCCTTGCTTCCAGTGTTCCTGGGTCCTGGTGCCTTCCAGCTTGCCTTGCTTTCAGCCTCCCCCTGGTCCTGGTTCCCACCAGCCTGCCTTGCTTCTTGCTCTAGAGTGTCCAGTGTCTCCCCGCCTGTCTTCTAGGCTCCCTTTCTACTTTCCTGTTGCAGTCCTCTCTCCCTAGAGGGTATCTTGCCCCAGCTTGCTCCCCTCCTCTCCTGCCTGGGCCCTGCTCTTGCTTCCCTGGTCTCCCGCTTTTGTATCCCCTCCTCTGCCTGTGCTCTACCAGCACCCTGCCTTACTAGCCACTGTACTTCCTTGGGCTAGTCTTCCTTGTCCTAGCAGTTGGAAACTGACCTTCCCTGGGGTTGGTGGTGGGTGTCCTCACTGTACTGCGTTATCCTGGGCCTTCTTCGGCTCAACCGAAGGGGGCCATCTGGCTTCGCGGCCAGCACCTTTACACGGCCTCGGCTGCAGCACAACGCGCTACAGGGGGCCTGCGCACACCAGCTACGCTCTCCAGCGTTGCACTCAAACCTTCACTCCACCAACCCTTGTTGGAGGAGTCGCATATCCCTGATAGCCTATACCACAGTTGGCAGAGTATATTTGTTGTAGAGTGTGAGCCAGGGGTGTCTGACATTTGCGATCTTGTGACAATGCTCTTTGATAGCCTTTTCTCATATTATTCATAGAGTATCCTCTCTTAAGGAATCATCCAGTGAACTCTCTGGCTTGAAGTTTGAATTCTTCCAAGTTAGAGCAATTTATCCCCAAGCGGAGAAACTGACCATATGGAATTCCTTGTGAGGGCAAATGATAACTAGACAAGTGCAGAATTGTACTGCACACAGTTGGTGTTTAATTTTAACATTGTTTAATATTGTAGGTATTAAAAAAGAATGAAATTGATGTAAGTCCGAAATAGCGCTATCTAGAGCCTGGTTTACAAGCACACTTTGTAGACAGTTCCAGTGAAGTATTTATTATTAAATAGAGCTATTTTGGCTCTGCTGAAGAGCCGCCGACTGGCCAAATGACCGGAATCTTCTGCTGTCTGATAGAGCACTGACATCTGTGAAACGGCCTGGAGGGGGGAACTTTACCGGTTATATCTCTCACACTATAAAGGTTTGAGAGATTGGACTTACATCAATGTAATTCTTTTTTTAATACCTACAATATTAAACAATGTTAAAATCAAACATTACTATCCCTTTAAGGCTGAAAGAATAGGTATGTTTAATAGTCATATCATTATGATTTAATCCTAGAATGAATGATTCCGACGTATCACTTGAACCCTCACAAATCATGAATATGTCGTTGATGTATCTAATACAGAGGGCCATGCGATCCCCAAAACCTATATATATATATATATATATATATATATATATATATATATATATATATCTCGTTGGAACAACAGGATTTTCATTAGTTATATATGTGGGGTTAGTGGTGAAGAGGGTGGAGTTGTAGATGAGGAGCGACAGGTAGGCAGCTGGGTAACAGTATGGAGGGGAGGTAGCGGGCAGAGGTTTGCAAGATTGTGTGAAGATGTTGATGAGAATTGCTCAGAATTGGCAACACTGGAGAGGGCTAATTCCTCTAGCAGCCAGGGGAACAGTCCTCCTTCCAGGCTAGATGGGATGCAGAGCAGGCAGAAACCAAGGCAGGTGGTGGTAATTGGGGACTCTATTATTAGGAGGGTAGATAGGGTAATCTGCCACCAGGAACGTGAATGCCGAACAGTATGCTGTCTCCCGGGTGCTTGGGTTCGGCATGTTGCGAACAGTGCTGACAGATTATTGGGAGGGGCTGGAAGTGATCCAGCAGTCTAGATCCATATTGGTACCAATTACAAATTAGGAGGAAGATGGAGCTCCCTGTAGAATGATTTCAGGGACTTAGGGTGCAAGCTCAAGGCAAGGACCTCTAAGGTAGTGTTTTCTGAAATCCTACCTGTGCCATGTGCCAGTGCAGGTAGGCAGAGGGAGCTCAGGGAGCTTAATGCATGGCTCAAGCAATGGTGTAGGAAGGAGGGTTTTGTGTTCTTAGAGCACTGGGCTGACATTGCTCTTGGGTACAATCTATATGGAAGTGATGGATTGCACCTAAATGGTAGAGGAGCCTCTGTGCTAGGGGAGAGAATGCTAGGAAGCTTTTAAACTAGGAAAGGAGGGGAGGGTATAGATAGCAAAAATGGGGTAGATAGAGCAGATAGGAGCCAGGGTGGAGAAAGGGTGGGGATAAATGTAGTAAATAGGAAGGAACTCCTAGTAAATGAAGGTGTAGAAAAAAGGCACGTAGGGAGTAATATATGTAAAGACTTCAGAATTAATTGTATGCTAGCAAATGCAAGAAGTATGGTAGATAAAATAGGAGAACTAGAATTGCTGGCGGTTAATGAGCAATTGGACATAATTGGTATAACAGAAACATGGTGGAACGATGCACATGACTGGGCTGTAAATATAGAGGGCTATTCCCTGTTTAGAAGACACAGGATTAATAGAAAAGGGGGTGGTGTGTGCTTATATTTGAAATCAGAGCTAAATCCAATTTTGAGGGGTGATATTAGTGAGGAAACTGGCCAAAATTTGGAGTCCTTATGGGTAGAAATTGAGGATAAATGTGGTGTAAAAGGTAAAAAAAAAAAGGTGTTGGTGGACAGGGCTTAAAATGTGAAGTCCTTTGCTACTAGCCAGACCTGAAAAGTTACTCGCCACTGCAAGTCATAACATACCCACCAGGGCTGAATTTCTACTCGCCAGGGCTAAATTTTCACTCGCCATTGGCTAGTGGCGAGTGGAAATTTTGAGCCCTGTTGGTGGGTATATGCTACAAACCACCAAATATTGATGACAATGTTGAGGCCCAACTGCTATTGCAAATGAGGAAAGCTGCCCAGTTTGGACATACTATAATTATGGGAGATTTTAATTATCCAGATATCAGCTGTAAAAATGAGACCTGTCAGAGTGCTAAGGGTAGCAGGTTTGTGAGCGTGCTTCAGGAAAACTACGTGTCACAAATGGTGGAAGCGCCGACAAGAAATAACACTGTATTGGACCTAGTGATCACTAATAACACAGAAATGGTATCCAATATTAAGGTAAGAGAACATTTGGGAAACAGTGATCACAACATGGTTACATTTGAGGTCAGTTTGACAAAGAAAAACTGTATAGGTTCAGCCAAAACTCTTAATTTAAAAAAAAAAACTAAGTTCAAATTGTTAAGGGCTTCAATGCAACACATAGACTGGGATACATTATTTAACCCTTTAAGGACCCATGACGGTCCTGGACCATCATGAGTTGTTAGACCCTTAAGGACCCATGACGGTCCTGGACTGTCATGGAATTCCGGGCTCCCCGCGCGGCTAAATGCCATTTGGGGATTCCGGAATCAGATTCTAAAAAAAATAAATAAAAAATGGTCCATGGTCCTTAACCCCTTAAGGACCGGGAAAATCTGAGGTCGTTTTCCCTTAAGGACCGGAGCAATTCTGAACTTTTTGACTATGTCTTTGTTCAACAGTGTTTTCCCTCTAATTCTTTTATTCCACCCCCATAAGTTATATACTGTTTTTAAGCACAAATAGGGCTTTCATTTGATACCCTATTTATATGGATAACCCACCAATCACTTTATTAAAATAAAAAAAAAGGTAAAAAAATGTAAAAAAAAAACATTTTTGATTTTTCTCTTGGGATCAGTTGGCCACAAAGGGTTAAATTTTTATGGAGACTGCATGCAAATTATGACCGGTCAGTCATACCTACAAAATGCGCAGTTTAAAGTGGCCACTGTCCCCCCTGTATGAAAATCCCCATGTCCCTTTTTCCCACCCTATTTTGACACTTTTTTGTCCCTGGCATTTGGTGGTGTATATAAGTGTATTACATGGCTCCACAACAATCACACTTGTAATATTGTTTAGTTATATATATTTTTTTAAAATAAAAAAATGTTTTTGTAAAAAAAAAAGTGTGTTGTGTTTAAAAAAAAAAAAAAAAGTGTATAATTGCAAGTCAAAAATTGACCTGCATTTAGCCAGCCTCCTGCACCAGCAGTGAAGGGGTTAATACCCCCAGCTGCTGTTTTTTTTTAACCACTAGGTGTCTTCCGTCTACTTCTGTCTCCCTTACTTTGAGAGCAAGGGAGACAGAGGCAGACGAGACAAGCACAGACAGCATGCTTTCTATACTGCCTCTGTCTGTCACTATGCCGGTACATGTGATCGCTTATACGGCGATCGCATGAACCGGAAGAAGGAAGATGGGCTGAGACTGAATGCCCCGGTCTCGGAGCGCTCAGTCTCAGCCTGGATTTAATGATAGCAGCGTGCACAGAGGCACGCTGCTATCATTTAAGCCATGACGGTCCTGGACCGTCATGGGTCGTTAAGGGTATAACAACCCATGACTGTGCAGGACCGTCATGGGTCCTTAAGGGATTAAGTGACTGCGCTATGCATGCGCGGCTGATCCTTAAGGGGTTAAAGGCAAAAATACTGAGGAAAAATGGTCAGAATTCAAATTTAGGTTGCGGAAATGTACACAACGGTATATACCAATGGGGTACAAATGCAAAAGAAGTAAGTCACAGCCAATGTGGTTAACTGCACATGTAAAGGAGGAAATGGCAAAGTAAAAAAAAAGCATTCAAAGTCTGCAGGAACTGAACTGTCTTCCTTAAAATACAGAGAGTTCAACAAAGCTTGCAAAAAGGCAATTAGGGTAGCAAAAATAGAAATTGAAACTCAAATTACAAGGGAAAGTAAGACTAATCCAAAAAAGTTTTTCAAATATATAAATAGCAAAAAACTTAAGAGGGAGTGCACTGGACCATTCAAAAATGAGATGGGTGAGTTGGTTAGTGAGGATAAGGAAAAGGCCGATGTTTTAAACACTTTCTTTGCATCAGTATATACAAGGGAGCAAGGAATGGTAGAAGAGCCTCAACAAGTAACAAATAAAACAATACAATTATCAGATATTGGGTTAACTCAAGAAGATGTCATGGGAAGACTGAACAAAATTAAGACTGACAAAGCACTGAGTCCTGATGGTATACATCCAAGGGTTCTTCAGGAACTCAGTGCAGTGCTAGCAAAAAACCCTATATTTACTGTTTAAAGATTCTCTCACCACAGGCTCAGTGCCACAGGATTGGCAAAGAGCTAACATAGTGCCTCTATTTAAGAAGGGAACTAAAACAGAACCTGGGAATTATAGACCTGTGAGTTTGACCTCTGTAGTGGGAAAACTGTTAGAAGGGATAATAAGGGACTATATTCAGGATTACAACACAAAAAATAAAATCATTAGCACGAATCAACATGGTTTTATGAAGAATAGATCATGTCAAACTAACCTTTTCAGCTTCTATGAGGAAGTAAGTAGCAAACTAGACAATGGCAAGGCAGTAGATGTAGTATATCTAGACTTTGCAAAGGCATTTGATACAGTGCCACACAGAAGGCTGGGGTATAAAATAAGGAAATTGGGGCTAGGAGATAACCTTTGTAATTGGATACAAAACTGGTTGAAGGATAGGGAACAGTGTGTGGTTGTAAATGGAAAATTCTCCAGTACAGTTAAAGTGGAGAGTGGAGTACCTCAGGGCTCAGTATTAGGTCCTCTGCTTTTTCACATGTTTGTAAATGACCTGGAAATAGACATAGAAAGCAAAATATCAATATTTGCAGATGACACTAAATTATGCCGGGTAATTAATTCAAAACAGGATATTTTCTCTCTACAGAGGGATTTACATACAATGTCAGATAGGGCAAACAAATGGAATATGAAGTTTAATGTGGGGAAGTGTAAAGTCATGCATTTGGGAGGAAACAATCCCAAGGCTACTTATAAACTTAATGGAATCATTTTAGGGGACTCGTTGCTAGAGAAAGACCTCGGAATCCTTGTCAACTACAGACTTGGAAACAGTGACCAGTGTCAAACAGCATTAACAAAAGCAAACAAAATCCTGTCTTGTATAAAAAGAGGTATTGAAGTAAGAGTGGATAACATTATTTTGCCATTGTACAAATCATAGGTAAGACCTCACCTTGAGTATGCAGTGCAGTTTTGGGCACCAGTTCTGAAAAAAGATATACTAGAACTAGAGAGGGTACAGCGGAGAGCAACAAAGTTAAATAACGGAATGGAGGACTTGACATATGAGGAACGACTAGACAAACTTGGTTTATTGTTACAAGAGACATACAATAATTAAACAAGTTACTTATCTATCTACTGGAGCTGAACATCAGTGTGGGGAGCCTTTCCACGCTATACTCCGTAGTATCGTTACACATTGTGAATAGCCCGACAGACCTGACGTCCCAAATGGCTAAACAGCAACACACAAGTTTGGATGAGGTACAGTCTACAGAGGTGAATAGCCCGACAGACCTGACGTCCCAAATGGCTAGACAGCAACACTGTACCTCTCCGACTTGAGACCAGGTACCCTCTTTCCTAGTCTCCAATGGCTCTAAACACTGTTGTCTTGATTACAGGTTAAAATACAGGCTACGCCCTAAGATGTCTAAAACTACGCATGCGTATGTGCTTGGTTATATAACACTGCATAGAAGAGATGTCTCCAACTGTCTCTCATAAACACTATGTGGCTTACAGTGCCTGCCCCTCTGCTGTTGCAAACCTAAATGCAGAGTATTAACCCCCCATTGACCGTGAGGAGATCACCAAAAAACCATCCCTTACATTTATTTACTCTAGAGAAAAGATGACTAAGAGGAGACCTTATCACATTGTACAAGTATATGAGAGGTCAATACAAGGATCTCTGCGGTGAGCTATTTATTCCAAGGCCTGATCAGGTGACCAGGGGACACTCCTTGAGATTAGAGGAAAGGAGGTTTAGAAAGGTTTAGCAGGAAAGCTATAAAATTCTCAGTCATTGGGGTATGAGGCAAAGGTTGAACTTGATGGACTTGTGTCTATAGTCAACCTAATTTACTATGTTACTATGTATCTCATGTCTGGATATCAAATTTTCTTCCAAAGCAAATTCTAATGTTAGTTTCAAATTATGTTGAATTTCAGACGTAAGATCCCTATTAAGTGGTTCATAGCATTGTATATCTCTTAACTGTCACATTATTTCCTTACAATACTCTTCTTCATTCATCAGTACTACATCTCCTCCCTCATCACGTGGTTTGATGATGACTTCAGTGTGGTCCTGTAAATCCCTCATAGCCTCCCGTTCATCTTCTGTTAAATTGTCCACAAACTCAACACTGAAGTCCTTCATCCTCAAACCCCATTGTTTAGTAAAAGCTGGTATACAGGGATTCAGGGACAAAGGGACTCTAGATTTTCTCTTAAGGTCAGTGAATTCTGTGTCCAAGGACCGAAAGTCAGTTCCTGAGAGACAGTCCCCTTCCTGCCTGAGTTCCCTCAAAATCTCAAGTGTTTCATTATCCTGAACATTCAATTTCTTTTTGAGCAAATCTTTTTTGAGCACCTAGGTTTAATTACTTTTATTGGTGTGTATATATATATATATAAGTAAGTGATGATGTAGGTAGGTGTATAACACGCGGGGGGTATATATATATATATATATATGATGGTATAGGTAGGTGTATAACACACAGGGGGGTATATATATGATGGTGTAGGTAGGTGTATAACACACAGGGGGGTATATATATGATGGTGTAGGTAGGTGTATAACACACATGGGTATATATATATATGATGGTGTAGGTAGGTGTATAACACACAGGGGGGTATATATATGATGGTGTAGGTAGGTGTATAACACACGCGGGGGGTATATATATATATGATGGTATAGGTAGGTGTATAACACACAGGGGGGTATATATATGATGGTGTAGGTAGGTGTATAACACACAGGGGTGTATATATATATATATATATATATGATGGTATAGGTAGGTGTATAACACACAGGGGCGTATATATAGATGATGGTGTAGGTAGGTGTATAACACACAGGGGGGTATATATATACATGATGATGTAGGTAGGTGTATAACACACAGGGGGATATATATGATGGTGTAGGTAGGTGTATAACACACAGGGGGATATATATATATGATGCTGTAGGTAGGTGTATAACACACAGGAGGGTATATATATATATATATATATATGATGCTGTAGGTAGGTGTATAACACAGTGGGGAGTACAGATACATAGAGAGAGGTAAGTGATGGTGCAGGTAGCTGTATAACAAACATTTGGGGTACGGGGCCTAGTACTGTACTACACCCTGAGATCAGTAATCCCCCTCCTCTCAATCAATGATGAGCCTTGTGCGCGGGCCCCAGATCCGGGAGCGCGCTTGTTGCGGACAGCGTGACGTCAGTGTCGGCCCCGCGCACGCACCGCCCCCTCTGCGTCTGAGAGAGAAGAATCCGCCGGGAGACCCGAGAAGGAACCGGCATCGGGGAGGTGAGAGGGGGGAGGATGAGGAGGGGTACAGGGGCGGTGCCGGGGGTGTATTGGGATACAGGAGCGGTGTATTGGGGTAAAGGAGACGTGCTGGGAGGGTGTATTGGGGTGAAGGGGATAAAGAGGGGTACAGGGCGGTGCAGGGGGTGTATTGGGGGGAAGGGGACAAAGAGGGGTCCAGCTGGGGTGTATTGGGGGGAAGGGGATAAGGAGGGGTGCAGGGGGTTGTATTGGGGGGTGTCACTGGGAAAGGAGAGAATTAACGAGATCTGTGATGTGTCTTCTGTGTATACATTTCTATAGATAAATGCAACGTATCACTGCACACTGTCATATAGATACATTGTATCACTGTATACTGTAATGATTCGATACAATGTATCACTGTATACTGTCATATAAATACATTGTATCACTGTATACTGTAATGATTCGATACAATGTATCACTGTATACTGTCATATAGATACATTGTATCACTGTATACTGTAATGATTCGATACAATGTATCACTGTACACTAATGATTATATACAATGATTCACTGTATACTGTCATATAGATACAATGTATCACTGTACACTAATGATTATATACAATGATTCACTGTATACTGTCATATAGATACAATGTATCACTGCACACTAATTATTATATGCAATGCATCACTATATACTGTATAGATACACTGTATACTGTAATGGTTAGATACAGTGTATCCTGTAATGATTAGATACAATGTATCACTGTATGCTGTCATATAGATACAATGTATCACTGCATACTGTAATGATTAGATACAATGTATCACTGTATACTGTCATATAGATACAATGTATCACTGCATACTGTCATATAGATACAATGTATCACTGCATACTGTAATGGTTAGATACAGTGTATCACTGTATACCTTAATGATTAGATAAAATGTATCACTGTTTACTCTCATAGATACATTGTATCACTGTATACAGTAATATATAGATACACTGTATACTGGTATGTGTGTGTGTGTGTCTATATATATATATGTATGTCACTGTATACTGTGATGTATGAACAATGTATTGATACAGTGTATCACTTTATACTGTGCTGTACACAATGATAGATGTTACGTATCTTCTATGATACACACCCACTGATTTACTATATACACCGATGATTGTATGACTGCACCTCTCTACATAGATAGTATATGACTCACTGTATACTGACACCTTCACCTCCCTGTGCCTCACACCGCTGCTTTATTACTGTACTGACTGTGATTTGTCATCTTACAACTTAACTGCCCCTATATCCCCTCATTTTACAGCTCAACTGCCCCTATATCCCCACTGTCTGTATACTGTGTATTAACTGGGTTCCTTCTACTGTAATTCTCTCTCTCACACATTATAAACACGTAACTGTGATGTGGTATAATAACAGTCTAAATGTCAGAACAATCTGCCTGAAATAATCAAATCTGCTCCCAGTCTAAAATCCTTAAAAGTAAATGCTTCTGTATATCTAAAAACAGAGTGTAACTGTTTATAATTTTAAAATTTCCAAATGTGTGTATATTCGTTTGTATATTTAATAACATGTAATATATAATGTTTCTCAATTTGTGTAAATATGCAACCCTCTACTGAAAACTGTCCAGGACATACTTGAAAACGAGAGAAATCTCAGTGTATTCTTCCTGGTAAAACATTTTCTAAATAAATAAATAAATAAATATGCATGGTGTTGAAAAGCATTGGATAACTCTGAGGCACTAATAGGGTTAAGGGAGTTTCATGACCTCAGGGGCCATCTGTCACCTGCTGCCCCTCCTCCTCTTTCTGCAAGGGGAGGCCCTCTGCATTGTGAACGGTGTGTGTGGACTATACAGTGTTGTGTATATGGTGTGTGGATTATATGGTGTACTTTATTATATTATTGTGTACTATGAATGAGCACTACCTGTTGTGTATACTGTGTGTGGATTATACAGTGTACTTTATTATATTATTATGTACTGTGAATGAGCACTACCTGTTGTGTATACTGTGTGTGGACTATACACTGTACTTTATAATAATATTGTGTGTACTGTGAATGAGCACTACCTGTTGTGTATACAGCGTATGGACTGTACAGTGTAATTTATAATAATATTGTGTACTATGAATGGGCACTACCTGTTGTGTATACAGCGTGTGGACTATACAGTGTAATTTATAATAATATTGTGTGTACTATGAATGGGCACTACCTGTTGTGTATACAGCGTGTGGACTATACAGTGTAATTTATAATAATATTGTGTACTATAAATGGGCACTACCTGTTGTGTATACAGCATGTGGACTATACAGTGTAATTTATAATAATATTGTGTGTACTATGAATGGGCACTACCTGTTGTGTATACAGCGTGTGGACTGTACAGTGTAATTTATAATATTATTGTGTGTACTATAAATGGGCACTACCTGTTGTGTATACAGCGTGTGGACTATACAGTGTAATTTATAATAATATTGTGTGTACTATGAATGGGCACTACCTGTTGTGTATACAGCGTGTGGACTGTACAGTGTAATTTATAATATTATTGTGTGTACTATAAATGGGCACTACCTGTTGTGTATACAGCGTGTGGACTATACAGTGTAATTTATAATAATATTGTGTGTACTATGAATGGGCACTACCTGTTGTGTATAAATTATTCAGCCCCATTGCAAATCAGGTTTATTGTCAAAATTTACAGAATTTCAGCTGTTTGCAATGAACAAATCAAACAAAAGCAGTAGAAATAGCTCAACACAATGAACGCTTCAAGTTTTCCCCCAAATTCAATTGAAAATGCAACTTATAATGACTTCTCCAGTCTCAAAATGATTCAGCCCCTTCATGGTAAGCATCTTTAGTACTTAGTAGAGGACCCTTTTACTGTAATGAACTGCTGCAAATAAGATACATAGCCAGACACCAGCTTGTAGCAGCGTTTATGAGGAATCTTAGCCCATTCCTCATGAGCAATGGCCTCCAGTTCTGTAATAATCTTGGGTTTGAGTGCTGCAACTGCCTTCTTCAAATCCCACCAGAGATTTTCTGTGGGGTTCAAGTCGGGTGCCTGTGATGGCCACTGTACAATCTTCCAGGACTACTTCTGCAACCAAGCCTTGGTGGAGTTTGAGGTATGCTTCAGATCATTGTCCTGTTGGAAGGTCCAATGACGCCCAAGCTTCAACTTCCTCACTGACGGCATGACATTTTCTCCTTTAAGATTTCCTGATACTTCAGTGAATCCATCTTGCCTTCCACACGCTGCAGGTTTCCAGTGCCAGAGGACGCAAAGCAGCCCCAGAGCATCACCGAGCCACCACCATGTCTAACTGTAGGCAGAGTGTTCTTCTCAGCGTAAGCTTCATTCTTGGGGTGTAATGGACTGCTGGTGGGGTGGTGGGGTGTAATGGACTGCTGCCCTGCTGGTGGGGTGTAATGGACTACTGCCCTGCTGGTGGGGTGTAATGGACTGCTGCCCTGCTGGTGGGGTGTAATGGACTGCTGCCCTGCTGGTGGGGTGTAATGGACTGCTGCCCTGTTGGTGGGGTGTATTGGACTGCTGCCCTGCTGGTGGGGTGTATTGGACTGCTGCGCTGCTGGTGGGGTGTAATGGACTACTGCCCTGCTGGTGGGGTGGAATGGACTGTTGTCCTGCTGGTGGGGTGGTGGGGAGTAATGGACTGTTGTCCTGCTGGTGGGGGTATACTGGGGTATTGCCCTGAGGGTGCGGTGGAATGGCATGTTGCCCTGTGGGTGGGATTTAATGGTTTATTGCCCTCCTGGTGGGTTGTAGTGGTGGCATAACATAGCTGAAAGTAAACCTTTGCTATATACATCTGGAATCTTTGCTGTTCTTCAGGTCTGGCTTATTTACATCTTGTTTATGTCATTGAGCAGGAAGTGATGTCATGTATTGTGCAGGAAGTGATGTCATGTATTGTGCAGTAAGTAATGTCATACATTGTTCAGGAAGTGTTTTGCGTTAACTATTCCAAAAACAGGCAACATTCAACATACCAGCCTTTGTAGACCACAACTTCCATCATCCCCCTGATCCTATGCAGTGATCTTGTTTGTGGCACATAATGTAACCGCTGTAATTTTGGCAGTGTGTACTGTGCTTGTACTGATCTACTCTGCTACACGTTACTGTGGTGTATGTGTAGCTGGACTTCTGGTGGCTGCAGATAAACTAACCTTTGACCTTCTTGGCCTGTGCTAGAAGTGATGGAGTCTCTGACACTTTACTGATGAGATGCTGCAGGGAATCCTTCTTGACTCAGCAAACCACCCATAGCAGGGAGATCAATAGAACTGATTTACTGACACACACGCACACCCATGCACATATATATACACACATACACATATATACTACACTCTCACTCACACACACACACACACACACACATATATACTCACACGCACACATATATAATCACACATATTCTTACATACACATATATACTCTACACACACACACATTATATATTTATACATACTCACATGCACAAGCATATATACTCTCACACACCCATATATATATATACACACTCACACATACACCCATAGCAAGGTAACTCTGTGGTTATTATGAGAACTTAGTTTTCAATTAATTTGCCAAAGATAACCAAAGCTATGAAGTCTTTGGGAGGTGAACCGTCTCCAGTTCAGTGGGTTAATCAATAATAATTTGTGGATTTATTTTTGATGCTGATGTAGGAGGAGGAGGACATTATCAGTATTAGATTTTCTTTTTTTTTTATTTTCTCTCTGGAGACAGAGACCCTCAGTTTGAGAACTGTAAAAATCTCTAAAAGTCTTTTCTACTCCGATCACTGAAACCCACAGTTAGACAGATCCACCCTCATCATCTGGCACCCTGTTTACAGCAAAAGAGATGTGCAGATTTACATAGACACATAATAGATTAGGAAGAGAAAAGACCATAGTCCATCCTGTTCAATCTTTGACACATTTTGTCCCAGAAAATGACAGCTACAGAATCCTTCCCAATGCCAAGGTAGGTATCGGTCTATTTACCAAAATGTTTTATTTAATCTACTAACACACAGCTCACAATGTCCAGCCTCTCTTAAATGTATCTTCTGTACCTTCCATCACCACATTCATAGGATAAAGAATTCTAAATTTTAACAGCACAAACGAACTTCAGGGAATAAAGAGAAATTCTTAATAAATTCATACTGATTTTATATGGAGGTTTTAACCACTTCAATGCCAGATAGGTTCCAGCGTATTCCTTCACCTTAATTACCTCTGAGGACTGAGCTTGGACATCCCTGGTTTGCAGACATTATGAGTCATCACTTCTGAGATGCCATCAGGATTGATTATACAAATGGGGTCTGGGAGTCCCGCTCCAGGCAGATAGGAGACTAGATTTGAGGGCTCCGGTATCAGGCATGTGGAGTACAGTGCATTTGGGTATATATGTATATGTCCTATTTCAGGTTGAGCTGTTATTTTCTTTCGGATTCCTGTAGTTGTAGTGGGGTGTGTGCAGATTGTGAATCTTTGCAGTGTTTCCTCTGTGTTTCTTCTGTGTAAATCTCTTCAGTAATTAGTCGTGGTGGCAGAACACTTTAACGGCACATAGTGATTCTGAGAATTCGTTTTTTTTGTACTCTTACGAGAAGTTTTCCTGGAACCTACTGTAGACTCGTCTCCTCCAGTTAGGACAAATCACAGTCTCTTCTTCTCCTCGTAAAACCCACAGTGGACTCTGCTTGTTCTCCTCCTCCTAGAACCCACCAGGGGCTCTCCACCACCACCTCCTCCTAGAACCCTACCAGGGGGTCTCCACCACCACTTCCACCTAGAACCCACCAGGGACTCTACCACCACTTCCTCCTAGAACCCACCAGGGGCTCTCCACCACCACCTCCTCCTAGAACCCTACCAGGGGGTCTCCACCACCACTTCCACCTAGAACCCACCAGGGACTCTACCACCACTTCCTCCTAGAACCCACCAGGGGCTCTCCACCACCACTTCCTCCTAGAACCCACCAGGGGCTCACCACCACTTCCTCCTCCTCCTAGAACCCTACCAGGGGGTCTCCACCACCACTTCCTCCTAGAACCCACCAGGGGCTCTCTACTACCACCTCCTCCTAGAACACCACCAGGGGCTCTCCACCACCACCTCCTCCTAGAACCCTACCAGGGGGTCTCCACCACCACTTCCTCCTAGAACCCACCAGGGGCTCTCCACCACTTCCTCCTAGAACCCACCAGGGGCTCTCCACCACCTCTTCCTCCTAGAACCCTCCAGGGGCTCTCTACCACCACTTCCTCCTAGAACCCACCAGCAGCTCTACCGCCACTTCCTCCTAGAACCCACCAGGGGCTCTCCACCACCACTTCCTCCTAGAACCCACCAGGGGCTCACCACCACTTCCTCCTCCTCCTAGAACCCTACCAGGGGGTCTCCACCACCACTTCCTCCTAGAACCCACCAGGGGCTCTCTACTACCACCTCCTCCTAGAACACCACCAGGGGCTCTCCACCACCACCTCCTCCTAGAACCCTACCAGGGGGTCTCCACCACCACTTCCTCCTAGAACCCACCAGGGGCTCTCCACCACTTCCTCCTAGAACCCACCAGGGGCTCTCCACCACCACTTCCTCCTAGAACCCACCAGGGGCTCTCCACCACCACTTCCTCCTAGAACCCACCAGGGGCTCACCACCACTTCCTCCTAGAACCCACCAGGGGCTCTCTACCACCACTTCCTCCTAGAACCCACCAGGGGCTCTCCACCACCACTTCCTCCTAGAACCCACCAGGGGCTCACCACCACTTCCTCCTCCTCCTAGAACCCTACCAGGGGGTCTCCACCACCACTTCCTCCTAGAACCCACCAGGGGCTCTCTACTACCACCTCCTCCTAGAACACCACCAGGGGCTCTCCACCACCACCTCCTCCTAGAACCCTACCAGGGGGTCTCCACCACCACTTCCTCCTAGAACCCACCAGGGGCTCTCCACCACTTCCTCCTAGAACCCACCAGGGGCTCTCCACCACCACTTCCTCCTAGAACCCTCCAGGGGCTCTCTACCACCACTTCCTCCTAGAACCCACCAGCAGCTCTACCGCCACTTCCTCATAGAACCCACCAGGGGCTCTCTACCACCACTTCCTCCTAGAACCCACCAGGGGCTCTCTACCGCCACTTCCTCCTAGAACCCACCAGGGTCTCTCTACCGCCACTTCTTCCTAGAACCCACCAGGGGCTCTCTACTGCCACTTCCTCCTAGAACCCACCAGGGGCTCTCTACCGCCACTTCCTCCTAGAACCCACCAGGGGCTCTCTATTGCTACTTCCTCCTAGAACCCACCAGGGGCTCTCTATTGCTACTTCCTCCTAGAACCCACCAGGGGCTCTCTACCTCCACTTCCTCCTAGAACCCACCAGGGGCCCTCTACCACCATTTCCTCCTAGAACCCACCAGGGGCCCTCTACCGACACTTCCTCCTAGAACCCACCAGGGGCTCTCCACCACCACTTCCTCCTAGAAACCACCAAGGGCTCTCCACCACCACTTCCTCCTAGAATCCACCAGGAGCTCTCCACCGCCACTTCCTCGTAGAACCCACCAGGGGCTCTCCACCACCACTTCCTCGTACAATTCACCAGGGGCTCTCCACCACCACTTCCTCCTAGAACCCACCAGGGGCTCTCCACAACCACTTCCTCCTAGAACCCACCAGGGGCTCTCTACCACCACTTCCTCCTAGAACCCACTGGGGCTCTGTACCACCACTTCCTCCTAGAACCCACCAGCGGCTCTCCACAACCACTTCCTCCTAGAACCCACCAGCGGCTCTCCACCACCACCTCCTCCTAGAACCCACCAGGGGCTCTCCACCACCACCACCTCCTAGAACCCACAAGGGGCTCTCTACCCCCACTTCCTCCTAGAACCCCCCAGCGGCCCTTCACCTCCAAAAATTTGCAACTGACTGTTCTCCTCTTCCTTCTAGAACCCACGAGGAACTCTCCACCACCCCCTGCTGCTCCTCCTCCTAAAAAGTTCTCCTCCTCCACCAATTCCTTCTTTTCCTTCTGGAACCTGCGAAGTGCTCTCCACCACCATTGCCTCCTCCTAGAAAGAACTGCAGGCTCTTATTCTATTTATCTCCTATTCCTCCTCCCCTAGGAGCTACCTTTGGCTCTTCTACTCTTCCTCCTAGGGTCCACTGTGGGTTTCCCACAAAGCTGTCCCACAGAGCTTGCAGTCTGTTCTCCAGTTTCAGTGGCAGCTCCTCCCTGCTGTTCTTTAGAGCTGGCAATGTAATCTCCAGTGTGAGTTGAAGAGCAGTCCAGCTGTGCCACATAGCTTGCATTCTAATCTCCAGCGTTGGTTCCAGACCCACCCAGCTGTCCCACAGAGCTTGCAGTGTAATCTCCAGTATTGGTAACAGACCTGCTTAGACTGCAAGCTCTGTGGGACAGCTGATCTCCATTCTGAGCTACAGGTCCTCCTAGATGTCCACAGAGCTTGCATTCAAATCTCTATTCTGACTTTTTCCTCAGAACTTGCATGCAGATCACGATTCAAACTGTAGCTGTCCCTCAGTGCTTGCAATCTAATCTCTATGTTAGTTGCTGTCCCACAGAGCTTGGAATCTAATCTCCAGTGTTTGTTGTTGGCCCTAGCTGCCTCACAGAGCTTGCAGTCTAATCTCCAGTGTTTGTTGTTGGCCCTAGCTGCTTCACAGAGCTTGCAGTCTAATCTCCAGTGTTTGTTGCTGGCCCCCCCAGGTGTCCCACAGAGCTTGCAGTCTAATCTCCAGTGTTTGTTGTTGGCCCCCCCAGGTGTCCCACAGAGCTTGCAGTCTAATCTCCAGTGTTTGTTGCTGGCCCCCCCAGGTGTCCCACAGAGCTTGCAGCCACAGATGTGTTGCTTGAGGCTGCACATTGTTGATTCAATTAATACCTGTTTGGAAGGTTCAGGTCCTAATGAGATCCAGATTTTCCTGTTTTGGTGATTCCTGTACAGCCAGAGACACCGTTATTTACTGCACATTCACGCCTACATACTAACTGCACCCAGTACACCGCTCACATGCACCACACCTTCTGTACTACAATCCTTAGTCCTTACACACACCACTACACCTTGTGTAATACAGTCCTTATATACACACATCTTGTGTAATACAGTCCGTACACACACACACACACACACATATTGTGTAATATAGTCCTTATACACACACCACTACAACTTGTGTAATACAGTCCTTATACACACACACACACCACTACACCTTGTGTAATGCAGTCCTTACACACACACCACTACACCTTGGGTAATACAGTCCTTACACACACACACCACTACACCTTGTGTAATACAATCCTTACACACACATCACTACACCTTGTGTAATACAATCCTTACACACACACACCACTACACCTTATGTAATACAGTCCTTATACACACACACCACTACACCTTGTGTAATACAGTCCTTATACACACACACCACTACACCTTGTGTAATACAATCCTTACACACACACACACCACTACACCTTATGTAATACAGTCCTTATACACACACACCACTGCACCTTGTGTAATACAGTCCTTATACACACACACCACTACACCTTGTGTAATACAATCCTTACACACACACACCACTACACCTTGTGTAATACAGTCCTTATACACACACACACCACTACACCTTGTGTAATACAATCCTTACACACACACCACTACACCTTGTGTAATACAATCCTTACACACACACCACTACACCTTGTGTAATACAGTCCTTACACACACACCACTACACCTTGTGTAATACAGTCCTTATACACACACCACTACACCTTGTGTAATACAGTCCTTACACACACACACACACACACACACACACCACTACACCTTGTGTAATACAGTCCTTATACACACACCACGTGTAATACAGTCCTTATACACACACATACATATACCAGTAAACCTCCTACTCCCTCTTTTCTCCCCCTCAGTGCTCCCCCTTCTCCCCCTCAGTGCTCCCTCCTTTGCGACTCTCACAATATTATTTTAACAAACGTTTTTGAAATAATAAAGGAGGATGTGGTGTATTAACTCCTTGTATGCCGTCATGTCTTCCGCCTGCACCCTGTTTACTGACCCCTCCCCTTGTACAAACAGACCCACTTGGGCGTCACGGTACAAATAACCTTGTCCATGTTGCGGGGGGGTGGGGTGACACAAGACCGGCCTGTTTGTACTAGTCCTGTGTGTGTCACACAGCTCCTCTGTGCGACACAGAGAGGGTTAATGTAGCAGGGACTCCCCAGCTGACCCCTGGTTCCAGAGATAAGTCCAGTCCCAGTGTCCATCACTAAGCTGTATTTAACTCCTCACCATATGGGTATCGGCAGTAAGACTTCATCATGTCTGTGACACGAGGAAGTGTATAGGGGGTAATATCCCGGTGTTAACACTGTAAGTGCCAAAACAGTGACCAAAACATTGCACACATATCAGACTATCAAAGGAAAACCCTGTGAGTGCCAAAGTGGTATCCAATGCTTTACTAAGCGATACCCTGGGCACCTCACTACCGCTCCATAAACATGTGTGTATATGTGTGTTTAACTGTACATGTGTATGATACCGTACTTATGTAAGGGTGTGTATACCGTACTCATGTACCTGTGTGTATTATACTGTACAGAGGTGTGTGTGTGTGTATTATACTGTACAGAGGTGTGTATTATACTGTACAGAGGTGTGTGTGTATTATACTGTACAGAGGTGTGTGTATTATACTGTACAGAGGTGTGTGTATTATACTGTACAGAGGTGTGTATTATACTGTACAGAGGTGTGTATTATACTGTACAGAGGTGTGTATTATACTGTACAGAGGTGTGTATTATACTGTACAGAGGTGTGTGTATTATACTGTACAGAGGTGTGTGTGTATTATACTGTACAGAGGTGTGTATTATACTGTACAGAGGTGTGTATTATACTGTACAGAGGTGTGTGTATTATACTGTACAGAGGTGTGTGTATTATACTGTACAGAGGTGTGTGTATTATACTGTACAGAGGTGTGTATTATACTGTACAGAGATACGTGTGTGTATTATACTGTACAGAGGTGTGTATTATACTGTACAGAGGTGTGTATTATACTGTACAGAGGTGTGTGTATTATACTGTACAGAGGTGTGTATTATACTGTACAGAGGTGTGTGTATTATACTGTACAGAGGTGTGTGTGTATTATACTGTACAGAGGTGTGTGTGTATTATACTGTACAGAGGTGTGTGTATTATACTGTACAGAGGTGTGTGTATTATACTGTACAGAGGTGTGTGTATTATACTGTACAGAGGTGTGTGTATTATACTGTACAGAGGTGTGTGTATTATACTGTACAGAGGTGTGTGTATTATACTGTACAGAGGTGTGTATTATACTGTACAGAGGTGTGTGTATTATACTGTACAGAGGTGTGTATTATACTGTACAGAGGTGTGTGTATTATACTGTACAGAGGTGTGTATTATACTGTACAGAGGTGTGTATTATACTGTACAGAGGTGTGTATTATACTGTACAGAGGTGTGTGTATTATACTGTACAGAGGTGTGTGTATTATACTGTACAGAGGTGTGTATTATACTGTACAGAGGTGTGTATTATACTGTACAGAGGTGTGTATTATACTGTACAGAGGTGTGTGTGTGTATTATACTGTACAGAGGTGTGTGTATTATACTGTACAGAGGTGTGTATTATACTGTACAGAGGTGTGTGTATTATACTGTACAGAGGTGTGTGTATTATACTGTACAGAGGTGTGTATTATACTGTACAGAGGTGTGTGTATTATACTGTACAGAGGTGTGTATTATACTGTACAGAGGTGTGTGTATTATACTGTACAGAGGTGTGTATTATACTGTACAGAGGTGTGTATTATACTGTACAGAGGTGTGTATTATACTGTACAGAGGTGTGTGTGTGTATTATACTGTACAGAGGTGTGTGTATTATACTGTACAGAGGTGTGTATTATACTGTACAGAGGTGTGTGTGTTATACTGTACAGAGGTGTGTGTATTATACTGTACAGAGGTGTGTATTATACTGTACAGAGGTGTGTGTGTATTATACTGTACAGAGGTGTGTATTATACTGTACAGAGGTGTGTATTATACTGTACAGAGGTGTGTGTATTATACTGTACAGAGGTGTGTATTATACTGTACAGAGGTGTGTATTATACTGTACAGAGGTGTGTGTATTATACTGTACAGAGGTGTGTATTATACTGTACAGAGGTGTGTGTGTGTATTATACTGTACAGAGGTGTGTATTATACTGTACAGAGGTGTGTATTATACTGTACAGAGGTGTGTATTATACTGTACAGAGGTGTGTGTGTATTATACTGTACAGAGGTGTGTATTATACTGTACAGAGGTGTGTGTATTATACTGTACAGAGGTGTGTGTATTATACTGTACAGAGGTGTGTATTATACTGTACAGAGGTGTGTGTGTATTATACTGTACAGAGGTGTGTATTATACTGTACAGAGGTGTGTATTATACTGTACAGAGGTGTGTATTATACTGTACAGAGGTGTGTATTATACTGTACAGAGGTGTGTGTGTATTATACTGTACAGAGGTGTGTATTATACTGTACAGAGGTGTGTGTATTATACTGTACAGAGGTGTGTGTATTATACTGTACAGAGGTGTGTGTATTATACTGTACAGAGGTGTGTGTATTATACTGTACAGAGGTGTGTATTATACTGTACAGAGGTACGTGTGTATTATACTGTACAGAGGTGTGTGTGTATTATACTGTACAGAGGTGTGTGTATTATACTGTACAGAGGTGTGTATTATACTGTACAGAGGTGTGTATTATACTGTACAGAGGTGTGTGTATTATACTGTACAGAGGTGTGTGTGTATTATACTGTACAGAGGTGTATGTGTATTATACTGTACAGAGGTGTGTGTATTATACTGTACAGAGGTGTGTATTATACTGTACAGAGGTGTGTGGGTATTATACTGTACAGAGGTGTGTATTATACTGTACAGAGGTGTGTGTGTATTATACTGTACAGAGGTGTGTATTATACTGTACAGAGGTGTGTGTATTATACTGTACAGAGGTGTGTGTATTATACTGTACAGAGGTGTGTATTATACTGTACAGAGGTGTGTATTATACTGTACAGAGGTGTGTGTGTATTATACTGTACAGAGGTGTGTATTATACTGTACAGAGGTGTGTGTGTGTATTATACTGTACAGAGGTGTGTGTATTATACTGTACAGAGGTGTGTATTATACTGTACAGAGGTGTGTGTATTATACTGTACAGAGGTGTGTATTATACTGTACAGAGGTACGTGTGTATTATACTGTACAGAAGTGTGTGTATTATACTGTACAGAGGTGTGTGTGTGTATTATACTGTACAGAGGTGTGTATTATACTGTACAGAGGTGTGTGTGTATTATACTGTACAGAGGTGTGTGTATTATACTGTACAGAGGTGTGTATTATACTGTACAGAGGTGTGTGTATTATACTGTACAGAGGTGTGTGTATTATACTGTACAGAGGTGTGTATTATACTGTACAGAGGTGTGTATTATACTGTACAGAGGTGTGTATTATACTGTACAGAGGTGTGTGTATTATACTGTACAGAGATGTGTGTATTATACTGTACAGAGGTGTGTGTGTATTATACTGTACAGAGGTGTGTGTATTATACTGTACAGAGGTGTGTGTATTATACTGTACAGAGGTGTGTATTATACTGTACAGAGGTGTGTGTATTATACTGTACAGAGATGTGTGTATTATACTGTACAGAGGTGTGTGTGTATTATACTGTACAGAGGTGTGTGTATTATACTGTACAGAGGTATGTGTGTATTATACTGTACAGAGGTGTGTATTATACTGTACAGAGGTGTGTGTGTGTATTATACTGTACAGAGGTGTGTATTATACTGTACAGAGGTGTGTGTGTATTATACTGTACAGAGGTGTGTGTGTGTATTATACTGTACAGAGGTGTGTATTATACTGTACAGAGGTGTGTGTATTATACTGTACAGAGGTGTGTGTATTATACTGTACAGAGGTGTGTATTATACTGTACAGAGGTGTGTGTATTATACTGTACAGAGGTGTGTATTATACTGTACAGAGGTGTGTATTATACTGTACAGAGGTGTGTATTATACTGTACAGAGGTGTGTGTATTATACTGTACAGAGGTGTGTGTATTATACTGTACAGAGGTGTGTATTATACTGTACAGAGGTGTGTATTATACTGTACAGAGGTGTGTATTATACTGTACAGAGGTGTGTGTGTGTATTATACTGTACAGAGGTGTGTGTATTATACTGTACAGAGGTGTGTGTATTATACTGTACAGAGGTGTGTATTATACTGTACAGAGGTGTGTGTATTATACTGTACAGAGGTGTGTGTGTGTGTATTATACTGTACAGAGGTGTGTGTATTATACTGTACAGAGGTGTGTATTATACTGTACAGAGGTGTGTGTATTATACTGTACAGAGGTGTGTGTGTATTATACTGTACAGAGGTGTGTGTGTGTATTATACTGTACAGAGGTGTGTATTATACTGTACAGAGGTGTGTGTGTATTATACTGTACAGAGGTGTGTGTATTATACTGTACAGAGGTGTGTGTATTATACTGTACAGAGGTGTGTATTATACTGTACAGAGGTGTGTGTATTATACTGTACAGAGGTGTGTATTATACTGTACAGAGGTGTGTATTATACTGTACTGAGGTGTGTGTGTATTATACTGTACAGAGGTGTGTATTATACTGTACAGAGGTGTGTGTGTGTATTATACTGTACAGAGGTGTGTGTATTATACTGTACAGAGGTGTGTATTATACTGTACAGAGGTGTGTGTATTATACTGTACAGAGGTGTGTATTATACTGTACAGAGGTGTGTGTATTATACTGTACAGAGGTGTGTATTATACTGTACAGAGGTGTGTATTATACTGTACAGAGGTGTGTGTATTATACTGTACAGAGGTGTGTGTATTATACTGTACAGAGGTGTGTATTATACTGTACAGAGGTGTGTATTATACTGTACAGAGGTGTGTATTATACTGTACAGAGGTACGTGTGTATTATACTGTACAGAGGTGTGTATTATACTGTACAGAGGTGTGTATTATACTGTACAGAGGTGTGTGTGTATACTGTACAGAGGTGTGTGTATTATACTGTACAGAGGTGTGTATTATACTGTACAGAGGTGTGTATTATACTGTACAGAGGTGTGTGTATTATACTGTACAGAGGTGTGTGTATTATACTGTACAGAGGTGTGTGTATTATACTGTACAGAGGTGTGTGTGTATTATACTGTACAGAGGTGTGTGTATTATACTGTACAGAGGTGTGTATTATACTGTACAGAGGTGTGTGTATTATACTGTACAGAGGTACGTGTGTATTATACTGTACAGAGGTGTGTATTATACTGTACAGAGGTGTGTGTATTATACTGTACAGAGGTGTGTGTATTATACTGTACAGAGGTGTGTGTGTATTATACTGTACAGAGGTGTGTGTATTATACTGTACAGAGGTGTGTATTATACTGTACAGAGGTGTGTATTATACTGTACAGAGGTGTGTGTATTATACTGTACAGAGGTGTGTATTATACTGTACAGAGGTGTGTATTATACTGTACAGAGGTGTGTATTATACTGTACAGAGGTGTGTATTATACTGTACAGAGGTGTGTGTATTATACTGTACAGAGGTGTGTGTGTATTATACAGTACAGAGGTGTGTATTATACTGTACAGAGGTGTGTGTGTATTATACTGTACAGAGGTGTGTATTATACTGTACAGAGGTGTGTATTATACTGTACAGAGGTGTGTATTATACTGTACAGAGGTGTGTATTATACTGTACAGAGGTGTGTATTATACTGTACAGAGGTGTGTATTATACTGTACAGAGGTGTGTGTGTATTATACTGTACAGAGGTGTGTATTATACTGTACAGAGGTGTGTGTGTTATACTGTACAGAGGTGTGTATTATACTGTACAGAGGTGTGTATTATACTGTACAGAGGTGTGTGTGTATTATACTGTACAGAGGTGTGTGTATTATACTGTACAGAGGTGTGTATTATACTGTACAGAGGTGTGTATTATACTGTACAGAGGTGTGTATTATACTGTACAGAGGTGTGTATTATACTGTACAGAGGTGTGTGTGTATTATACTGTACAGAGGTGTGTATTATACTGTACAGAGGTGTATGTGTGTATTATACTGTACAGAGGTGTGTATTATACTGTACAGAGGTGTGTGTGTATTATACTGTACAGAGGTGTGTATTATACTGTACAGAGGTGTGTATTATACTGTACAGAGGTGTGTATTATACTGTACAGAGGTGTGTATTATACTGTACAGAGGTGTGTGTATTATACTGTACAGAGGTGTGTATTATACTGTACAGAGGTGTGTATTATACTGTACAGAGGTGTGTATTATACTGTACAGAGGTGTGTATTATACTGTACAGAGGTGTGTGTATTATACTGTACAGAGATGTGTGTATTATACTGTACAGAGGTGTGTGTATTATACTGTACAGAGGTGTGTGTATTATACTGTACAGAGGTGTGTATTATACTGTACAGAGGTGTGTGTGTTATACTGTACAGAGGTGTGTATTATACTGTACAGAGGTGTGTGTGTTATACTGTACAGAGGTGTGTATTATACTGTACAGAGGTGTGTATTATACTGTACAGAGGTGTGTATTATACTGTACAGAGGTGTGTGTGTATTATACTGTACAGAGGTGTGTATTATACTGTACAGAGATGTGTGTGTTATACTGTACAGAGGTGTGTGTGTATTATACTGTACAGAGGTGTGTATTATACTGTACAGAGGTGTGTATTATACTGTACAGAGGTGTGTATTATACTGTACAGAGGTGTGTGTGTATTATACTGTACAGAGGTGTGTGTGTATTATACTGTACAGAGGTGTGTGTATTATACTGTACAGAGGTGTGTGTGTATTATACTGTACAGAGGTGTGTGTATTATACTGTACAGAGGTGTGTGTATTATACTGTACAGAGGTGTGTATTATACTGTACAGAGGTGTGTGTATTATACTGTACAGAGGTGTGTGTATTATACTGTACAGAGGTGTGTATTATACTGTACAGAGGTGTGTATTATACTGTACAGAGGTGTGTGTATTATACTGTACAGAGATGTGTGTGTGTTATACTGTACAGAGGTGTGTATTATACTGTACAGAGGTACGTGTGTATTATACTGTACAGAGGTGTGTGTATTATACTGTACAGAGGTGTGTATTATACTGTACAGAGGTGTGTGTATTATACTGTACAGAGATGTGTGTGTGTTATACTGTACAGAGGTGTGTATTATACTGTACAGAGATGTGTGTGTATTATACTGTACAGAGGTGTGTGTATTATACTGTACAGAGGTGTGTATTATACTGTACAGAGGTGTGTATTATACTGTACAGAGGTGTGTGTATTATACTGTACAGAGGTGTGTGTATTATACTGTACAGAGGTGTGTGTGTGTATTATACTGTACAGAGGTGTGTATTATACTGTACAGAGGTGTGTATTATACTGTACAGAGGTGTGTATTATACTGTACAGAGGTGTGTATTATACTGTACAGAGGTGTGTGTATTATACTGTACAGAGGTGTGTGTATTATACTGTACAGAGGTGTGTGTGTATTATACTGTACAGAGGTGTGTGTGTGTATTATACTGTACAGAGGTGTGTGTATTATACTGTACAGAGGTGTGTGTATTATACTGTACAGAGGTGTGTGTGTATTATACTGTACAGAGGTGTGTGTATTATACTGTACAGAGGTGTGTGTATTATACTGTACAGAGGTGTGTGTATTATACTGTACAGAGGTGTGTGTATTATACTGTACAGAGGTGTGTGTGTTATACTGTACAGAGGTGTGTGTGTATTATACTGTACAGAGGTGTGTATTATACTGTACAGAGGTGTGTATTATACTGTACAGAGGTGTGTGTATTATACTGTACAGAGGTACGTGTGTATTATACTGTACAGAGGTGTGTATTATACTGTACAGAGGTGTGTATTATACTGTACAGAGGTGTGTGTATTATACTGTACAGAGGTGTGTATTATACTGTACAGAGGTGTGTATTATACTGTACAGAGGTGTGTATTATACTGTACAGAGGTGTGTGTATTATACTGTACAGAGGTGTGTATTATACTGTACAGAGGTGTGTATTATACTGTACAGAGGTGTGTGTGTATTATACTGTACAGAGGTGTGTGTATTATACTGTACAGAGGTGTGTGTATTATACTGTACAGAGGTGTGTATTATACTGTACAGAGGTGTGTGTGTATTATACTGTACAGAGGTGTGTGTGTATTATACTGTACAGAGGTGTGTATTATACTGTACAGAGGTGTGTATTATACTGTACAGAGGTGTGTGTGTATTATACTGTACAGAGGTGTGTGTATTATACTGTACAGAGGTGTGTGTGTATTATACTGTACAGAGGTACGTGTGTATTATACTGTACAGAGGTGTGTATTATACTGTACAGAGGTACGTGTGTATTATACTGTACAGAGGTGTGTATTATACTGTACAGAGGTGTGTGTATTATACTGTACAGAGGTGTGTGTGTATTATACTGTACAGAGGTGTGTGTGTATTATACTGTACAGAGGTGTGTATTATACTGTACAGAGGTGTGTATTATACTGTACAGAGGTGTGTATTATACTGTACAGAGGTACGTGTGTATTATACTGTACAGAGGTGTGTATTATACTGTACAGAGGTGTGTGTATTATACTGTACAGAGGTGTATGTGTATTATACTGTACAGAGGTGTGTGTATTATACTGTACAGAGGTGTGTGTATTATACTGTACAGAGGTGTGTATTATACTGTACAGAGGTGTGTGTGTATTATACTGTACAGAGGTGTGTGTATTATACTGTACAGAGGTGTGTATTATACTGTACAGAGGTGTGTGTATTATACTGTACAGAGGTGTGTGTGTATTATACTGTACAGAGGTGTGTATTATACTGTACAGAGGTGTGTATTATACTGTACAGAGGTGTGTGTATTATACTGTACAGAGGTGTGTGTATTATACTGTACAGAGGTGTGTATTATACTGTACAGAGGTGTGTATTATACTGTACAGAGGTGTGTGTATTATACTGTACAGAGGTGTGTATTATACTGTACAGAGGTGTGTATTATACTGTACAGAGGTGTGTATTATACTGTACAGAGGTGTGTATTATACTGTACAGAGGTGTGTGTGTATTATACTGTACAGAGGTATGTATTATACTGTACAGAGGTGTGTGTATTATACTGTACAGAGGTGTGTATTATACTGTACAGAGGTGTGTGTGTATTATACTGTACAGAGGTGTGTATTATACTGTACAGAGGTGTGTGTGTATTATACTGTACAGAGGTGTGTGTGTATTATACTGTACAGAGGTGTGTATTATACTGTACAGAGGTGTGTATTATACTGTACAGAGGTGTGTGTGTATTATACTGTACAGAGGTGTGTATTATACTGTACAGAGGTGTGTGTATTATACTGTACCGAGGTGTGTGTGTATTATACTGTACAGAGGTGTGTGTATTATACTGTATAGAGGTGTGTATTATACTGTACAGAGGTGTGTATTATACTGTACAGAGGTGTGTGTGTATTATACTGTACAGAGGTGTGTGTATTATACTGTACAGAGGTGTGTGTGTATTATACTGTACAGAGGTGTGTATTATACTGTACAGAGGTGTGTATTATACTGTACAGAGGTGTGTATTATACTGTACAGAGGTGTGTGTGTATTATACTGTACAGAGGTGTGTGGGTATTATACTGTACAGAGGTGTGTATTATACTGTACAGAGGTGTGTGTATTATACTGTACAGAGGTGTGTGTATTATACTGTACAGAGGTACGTGTGTATTATACTGTACAGAGGTACGTGTGTATTATACTGTACAGAGGTGTGTGTATTATACTGTACAGAGGTGTGTATTATACTGTACAGAGGTGTGTGTATTATACTGTACAGAGGTGTGTGTATTATACTGTACAGAGGTGTGTGTATTATACTGTACAGAGGTGTGTATTATACTGTACAGAGGTGTGTGTGTATTATACTGTACAGAGGTGTGTGTGTATTATACTGTACAGAGGTGTGTGTATTATACTGTACAGAGGTGTGTATTATACTGTACAGAGGTGTGTGTATTATACTGTACAGAGGTGTGTATTATACTGTACAGAGGTACGTGTGTGTATTATACTGTACAGAGGTGTGTGTGTGTATTATACTGTACAGAGGTGTGTGTATTATACTGTACAGAGGTGTGTGTATTATACTGTACAGAGGTACGTGTGTATTATACTGTACAGAGGTGTGTATTATACTGTACAGAGGTGTGTGTATTATACTGTACAGAGGTGTGTGTATTATACTGTACAGAGGTGTGTATTATACTGTACAGAGGTGTGTGTATTATACTGTACAGAGGTGTGTGTATTATACTGTACAGAGGTGTGTATTATACTGTACAGAGGTGTGTGTGTGTATTATACTGTACAGAGGTGTGTGTATTATACTGTACAGAGGTGTGTGTGTATTATACTGTACAGAGGTACGTGTGTATTATACTGTACAGAGGTATGTGTGTGTATTATACTGTACAGAGGTGTGTGTATTATACTGTACAGAGGTGTGTGTATTATACTGTACAGAGGTACGTGTGTATTATACTGTACAGAGGTGTGTGTATTATACTGTACAGAGGTGTGTATTATACTGTACAGAGGTGTGTATTATACTGTACAGAGGTGTGTGTATTATACTGTACAGAGGTGTGTATTATACTGTACAGAGGTGTGTATTATACTGTACAGAGGTGTGTGTATTATACTGTACAGAGGTACGTGTGTATTATACTGTACAGAGGTACGTGTGTATTATACTGTACAGAGGTGTGTGTATTATACTGTACAGAGGTGTGTATTATACTGTACAGAGGTGTGTATTATACTGTACAGAGGTGTGTGTATTATACTGTACAGAGGTGTGTGTGTATTATACTGTACAGAGGTGTGTGTATTATACTGTACAGAGGTGTGTGTATTATACTGTACAGAGGTGTGTGTATTATACTGTACAGAGGTGTGTATTATACTGTACAGAGGTGTGTGTATTATACTGTACAGAGGTGTGTATTATACTGTACAGAGGTGTGTGTATTATACTGTACAGAGGTGTGTGTATTATACTGTACAGAGGTGTGTGTGTATTATACTGTACAGAAGTGTGTGTATTATACTGTACAGAGGTGTGTGTATTATACTGTACAGAGGTGTGTGTATTATACTGTACAGAGGTGTGTATTATACTGTACAGAGGTGTGTATTATACTGTACAGAGGTGTGTGTGTATGATACTGTACAGAGATGTGTGTATTATACTGTACAGAGGTGTGTGTGTATTATACTGTACAGAGGTGTGTGTGTATTATACTGTACAGAGGTGTGTGTGTATTATACTGTACAGAGGTGTGTATTATACTGTACAGAGGTGTGTATTATACTGTACAGAGGTGTGTGTATTATACTGTACAGAGGTACGTGTGTATTATACTGTACAGAGGTGTGTATTATACTGTACAGAGGTGTGTATTATACTGTACAGAGGTGTGTGTGTATTATACTGTACAGAGGTGTGTGTATTATACTGTACAGAGGTGTGTATTATACTGTACAGAGGTGTGTGTATTATACTGTACAGAGGTGTGTGTGTATTATACTGTACAGAGGTGTGTGTGTATTATACAGTACAGAGGTGTGTGTGTATTATACTGTACAGAGGTGTGTGTATTATACTGTACAGAGGTGCGTGTGTGTATTATACTGTACAGAGGTGTGTGTATTATACTGTACAGAAGTGTATTTTGCTGTACCCATGTACGGGTCTGTTCTTATTTTCATGTGATCTAACAGGTCATTGTGTATGAATGAGTGCGCAGACCATCAGTATTAGGGCGTCAGTTCACAATGGGCACACAGCTGCTGGACACAGGAGAGGCATGTAAGATGACTGGCCCATGTCAGTCTCAACCAATATTATTTCCAGCCCATGTAGGTCAGCCTTTCATGGAAATTGCAATTAGCCTCACAAGCTTTAACTTGACTTGTGTGTGAGGTCTGCCCTGCGACCCCATAGGCCTCTGTACAGACCTTCCTTACTATAACTACTGCGTTCCTGAGAGAATACAGTAATAACACAGCCCCATAGGCCTCTGTACTGACCTTAGTGTAACTTTACTGTGTTCCTGAGGAATACAGTAATAATGGAGTCCCTTAGGCCTCTGTACAGACCTTCCTTACTATAACTTTACTGTGTTCCTGAGGTAATATAGTAATAATACAGCCTCATAGGCCTCTGTACAGACCTTACTGTAAATTTACTGTGTTCCTGAGGTAATATAGTAATAATACAACCCCATAGGCCTCTGTACAGATCTTCCTTACTGTAACTTTACTGTGTTCCTGAGGGAATACAGTAATAATAAAGCCCCATAGGCCTCTGTACAGACCTTACAGTAACTTTACTGTGTTCCTGAGGGAATACAGTAACAATACAGCCCCATAGGCCTCTGTACAGACCTTACTGTAACGTTACTGTGTTTCTGAGGGAATACAGTAATAATACAGCCCCATAGGCCTCTGTAATCCCTTACTGTAACTTTACTGTATTCCTGAGGGAATACAGTAATAATACAGCCCCATAGCCCTCTGTACAGACCTTACTGTAACTTTACTGTGTTCCTGAGGGAATCCTATATAATAATTCGCCAAGTTGTGTGTAACGCCCGACATGCGCAGTAGACACTGCTGCGCTTGTGGCAGTCATGCGCAGTACAGACTGCCTGCGCCGTGGCTGATACAGAGCTGGGCGCTCCGAAGGAGCGTCCAGCTCTGTATCAGCCGAGGCGCGGGCAGTCTCCACTGTGTGTGACTGCCCCGCGACCGGCTGCCAGAGGCTCTGTATCAGCCGAGGCGTGGGCAGTCTCCATTGCGTGTGACTGCCCCGCGACTGGCTGCCAGAGGCACTGTGGCCCGTGTAACGGGCTGTTCAACTAGTACAGTAATAATACAGCCCCATAGGCCTCTGTAATCCCTTACTGTAACTTTACTGTATTCCTGAGGGAATACAGTAATAATACAGACCCATAGGCCTCTGTGCAGATCTTCCTTACTGTAACTTTACTGTGTTCCTGAGGGAATACAGTAATAATACAGCCCCATAGCCCTCTGTACAGACCTTACTGTAACTTTACTGTGTTCCTGAGGGAATACAGTAATAATACAGCCCCATAGGCCTCTGTAATCCCTTACTGTAACTTTACTGTATTCCTGAGGGAATACAGTAATAATACAGCCCCATAGCCCTCTGTACAGACCTTACTGTAACTTTACTGTGTTCCTGAGGGAATACAGTAATAATACAGCCCCATAGGCCTCTGTAATCCCTTACTGTAACTTTACTGTATTCCTGAGGGAATACAGTAATAATACAGCCCCATAGGCCTCTGTACAGACCTTACTGTAACTTTACTGTGTTCCTGAGGTAATATAGTAATAATACAGCCCCATAGGCCTCTGTACAGACCTTACTGTAACGTTACTGTGTTTCTGAGGGAATACAGTAATAATAAAGCCCCATAGGCCTCTGTAATCCCTTACTGTAACTTTACTGTATTCCTGAGGGAATACAGTAATAATACAGCCCCATAGCCCTCTGTACAGACCTTACTGTAACTTTACTGTGTTCCTGAGGGAATACAGTAATAATACAGCCCCATAGGCCTCTGTAATCCCTTACTGTAACTTTACTGTATTCCTGAGGGAATACAGTAATAATACAGACCCATAGGCCTCTGTACAGACCTTACTGTAACTTTACTGTGTTCCTGAGGGAATACAGTAATAATACAGCCCCATAGGCCTCTGTACAGACCTTACTGTAACTTTACTGTGTTTCTGAGGGAATACAGTAATAATACAGCCCCATAGGCCTCTGTAATCCCTTACTGTAACTTTACTGTATTCCTGAGGGAATACAGTAATAATACAGCCCCATAGGCCTCTGTACAGATCTTCCTTACTGTAACTTTACTGTGTTCCTGAGGGAATACAGTAATAATACAGCCCCATAGGCCTCTGTACAGACCTTACTGTAACTTTACTGTGTTCCTGAGGTAATATAGTAATAATACAGCCCCATAGGCCTCTGTATAGACCTTACTGTAACGTTACTGTGTTTCTGAGGGAATACAGTAATAATAAAGCCCCATAGGCCTCTGTGCAGATCTTCCTTACTGTAACTTTACTGTGTTCCTGAGGGAATACAGTAATAATACAGCCCCATAGGCCTCTGTAATCCCTTACTGTAACTTTACTGTATTCCTGAGGGAATACAGTAATAATACAGCCCCATAGGCCTCTGTACAGACCTTACTGTAACTTTACGGTGTTCCTGAGGGAATACAGTAATAATACAGCCCCATAGGCCTCTGTACAGACCTTACTGTAACTTTACTGTGTTCCTGAGGGAATACAGTAATAATACAGCCCCATAGCCCTCTGTACAGACCTTACTGTAACTTTACTGTGTTCCTGAGGGAATACAGTAATAATACAGCCCCATAGGCCTCTGTAATCCCTTACTGTAACTTTACTGTATTCCTGAGGGAATACAGTAATAATACAACCCCTTAGGCCTCTGTACAGACCTTACTGTAACTTTACTGTGTTCCTGAGGGAATACAGTAATAATACAGCCCCATAGGCCTCTGTAATCCCTTACTGTAACTTTACTGTGTTCCTGAGGTAATATAGTAATAATACAGCCCCATAGGCCTTTGTACAGACCTTACTGTAACGTTACTGTGTTTCTGAGGGAATACAGTAATAATAAAGCCCCATAGGCCTCCGTACAGATCTTCCTTACTGTAACTTTACTGTGTTCCTGAGGGAATACAGTAATAATACAGCCCCATAGCCCTCTGTACAGACCTTACTGTAACTTTACTGTGTTCCTGAGGGAGTACAGTAATAATACAGCCCCATAGGCCTCTGTAATCCCTTACTGTAACTTTACTGTATTCCTGAGGGAATACAGTAATAATACAGCCCCATAGGCCTCTGTACAGACCTTACTGTAACTTTACTGTGTTCCTGAGGTAATATAGTAATAATACAGCCCCATAGGCCTTTGTACAGACCTTACTGTAACGTTACTGTGTTTCTGAGGGAATACAGTAATAATAAAGCCCCATAGGCCTCCGTACAGATCTTCCTTACTGTAACTTTACTGTGTTCCTGAGGGAATACAGTAATAATACAGCCCCATAGCCCTCTGTACAGACCTTACTGTAACTTTACTGTGTTCCTGAGGGAATACAGTAATAATACAGCCCCATAGGCCTCTGTACAGACCTTACTGTAACTTTACTGTGTTCCTGAGGTAATATAGTAATAATACAGCCCCATAGGCCTTTGTACAGACCTTACTGTAACGTTACTGTGTTTCTGAGGGAATACAGTAATAATAAAGCCCCATAGGCCTCCGTACAGATCTTCCTTACTGTAACTTTACTGTGTTCCTGAGGGAATACAGTAATAATACAGCCCCATAGCCCTCTGTACAGACCTTACTGTAACTTTACTGTGTTCCTGAGGGAATACAGTAATAATACAGCCCCATAGGCCTCTGTAATCCCTTACTGTAACTTTACTGTAATCCTGAGGGAATACAGTAATAATACAGCCCCATAGGCCTCTGTACACACCTTACTGTAACTTTACTGTGTTCCTGAGGGAATACAGTAATAATACAGCCCCATAGGCCTCTGCACAGACCTTACTGTAACTTTACTGTGTTCCTGAGGGAATACAGTCATAATACAGCCCATAGACCTCTGTACAGACCTTACTGTAGCTTTACTGTGTTCCTGAGGGAATACAGTAATAATACAGCTCATAGACCTTTTACAGACCTTACTGTAAGCTTACTGTGTTCCTGAGGGAATACAGTAATAATACAGCCCATAGACCTCTGTACAGACCTTACTGTAACTAGACTGCATTCCTGAGGGAATACAGTAATAATACAGCCCCATAGGCCTCTGTACAGACCTTACTGTAACTTTACTGTGTTCCTGAGGGAATACAGTAATAATACAGATCCATAGGCCTCTGTGCAGACCTTGGTGTAACTTTACTGTGTTCCTGAGGGAATACAGTAATAATACAGCCTCACAGGCCTCTGTATAGACCTTACTGTAACTTTACTGCATTCCTGAGGGAAAATAGTACTAATACGACAGTCCATGGGCCTCTTTACAGACCTTACTGTAACCTTACTGCAGGGCTCAAAATTTCCACTCACCACTAGCTAATGACAAGTGAAAATTTAGCCCTGGCGAGTAAAAATTCAGCCCTGGCGGGTATGTTTTGGCTTGCAGTGACAAGTAACTTTTCAGATCTGGCTAGTAGCGAAGGACTTAAAATGATAAGCCCTGCTTACTGCATTCCTGAGTGAATACAGTAATAATACAGCCCCATAGGCCTCTGTACAGACCTTCCTTACTGTAACTTTACTGTGTTCCTGAGGGGATACAGTAATAATACAGCCCCATAGGCCTCTGTACAGACCTTCCTTACTGTAACTTTACTGTGTTCCTGAGGGAATATAGTAATAATACAGCTCCATAGGCCTCTGCACAGACCTTACTGTAACTTTACTGCTTTATTGAGGGGATACAGTAATACTACAGTTCCATAGGCCTCTGTACAGACCTTACTGTAATTTTACTATGTTCCTGAGGGAATACAGTAATAATACAGCACCGTAGGCCTCTCTACAGACTTTCCTTACTGTAACTTTACTACGTTCCTGAGGGAATTCATTCAAAATACAGACCCTTAGGCCTCTGTACAGACCTTACTGTAACTTTACTGTTTTCCCGAGGGAATACAATAATAACAGTCCCACAGGCCTCTGTACAGACATTACTGCAATTTTATTGTGTTCCTGAGGGAGTACAGTAATAACACAGCCCCATAGGCCTCTGTACAGACCTTACTGTAACTTTACTGTGTTCCTGAGGGAATACAGTGATAATACAGCCCATAGGCCTCTGTACAGACCTTACTGTAACTTTACTGTGTTTCTGAGGGAATACAGTAATAATACAGCCCCATAGGCCTCTGTACAGACCTTCCTTACGGTAACTTTACTGTGTTCCTGATGGAATACAGTAGTAATACAGCCCATAGGCCTCTGTACAGACCTTACTGTAACTTTACTGTGTTCCTGAGGGAATACAATAATAATGCAGCCCCATAGGCCTCTGTACAGACCTTCCTTACTGTAACTTTACTGTGTTCCTGAGGGAACCAACCATAAAAAAGTTGCTAATGGCTTCGTCCCCTGCCTCCTCAGCCACCTGCTTACAAAAAAAAAAAAAAAAAAAAAATGTCAGACCTCATGGTGGGGCACCTCCTATTCTGCTGGGAGATCAGTAGATGCAACACAGGGGAGCAAGAGTGTTCCCCTTATTCCATTCTACCAGGAGTACCTGTGTAGGGAGTGGACTGGATCAGGAAGCCCTCTCACGTCAATGAGAGAGAGTACCTGAAATGGAAATGAACGGGCCACCTAGCGAGAAGACTTGATGGTAGATGGACCAAACACATTTTGGAATGGATTCCACTTGAAACTAAGCGCCCAAGAAGAACAACAAAAACAATATGGACAGATGGAATTACCAAATTTGTTGGTACACAGTGGCAACATAGGGCTCAAGAACGAAGTTGTTGGATCTTGCTGAGCAGGCCTTCATCCTGCCGTGGGTCAATATCAGCTGAAGATGATGATAGATTAAAATAAATGTTCTGTAATATCCTTTTTATTTACTAATTTAGCCAGTATATTTACCAGTTTACACATGCCTTAATGTCCAGCTTATATTTACGTGGATGGTTTTTATTGCTTTAATGTCCAATTTATACTAACGTGGACAGTTTATACATTTTAATGCCCAGTTTATCTCACTAAGGACGGTGGAATTGATCGCTTACCACCTGGCCGTGCATTGTGCTCTCCTGTGGTCCTTGAAGGGTTCGGTATTAATTTTCCTAGGTTATTTAGTCATTTATATTGGTGTAAGTCCAGTTTATATACTAATTTTCTTATTTACCTGTTTATGTATTACTTTAATATCTGGGTGATATATTGCTGCTATTTATATGGTGTTATTAAATTCAGTAGATTTTATATTACCGTAATGCCTAGTTTATATATATATATATATATATATATATATATATATATATATATATATAATGTGTGTGTGTTTATACATTTGTATGATGCCCAGTTTCTATAGTAATTTTGCTGTTTTTTGTTTTTATTTGATCAGTTTATATTTCTTAATTTGTATCGTTTATTTAACAGATTAACTTTATCAGCAATGTTCAGTTTATACACTAATTATTTAATTATTCTGGTTTATTTACCAGTTTATATATTGCATTACTTCCCAATTCATACTGATTGGTTCAGTTTATTTATTGCTGTAATGCGCAGTGTATACTAATTTGTTGCAGTTATTTACCAGTATGTGTGTGTTTGTGTGTGTATTGCTATAATGCCCAGTTTATGTGAATTTGTTCAGTTTATTTACCAGTGTGTGTGTATTGCTATAATGCCCAGTTTATGTGATTTTGTTCAGTTTATTTACCAGTGTGTGTGTGTGTGTGTGTGTGTGTGTGTGTGTGTGTGTGTGTGTGTATTGCTATAATGCCCAGTTTATGTGAATTTGTTCAGTTTATTTACCAGTGTGTGTGTATTGCTATAATGCCCAGTTTATGTGAATTTGTTCAGTTTATTTACCAGTGTGTGTGTGTGTGTGTGTGTGTGTGTGTGTGTGTGTGTGTGTGTGTATTGCTATAATGCCCAGTTTATGTGAATTTGTTCAGTTTATTTACCAGTGTGTGTATTGCTATAATGCCCAGTTTATGTGAATTTGTTCAGTTTATTTACCAGTGTGTGTATTGCTATAATGCCCAGTTTATGTGAATTTGTTCAGTTTCTTTACCAGTGTGTGTGTGTGTGTGTGTATTGCTATAATGCCCAGTTTATGTGAATTTGTTCAGTTTATTTACCTGTGTGTGTGTTGCTATAATGCCCAGTTTATGTGAATTTGTTCAGTTTATTTACCAGTGTGTGTATTGCTATAATGCCCAGTTTATGTGAATTTGTTCAGTTTATTTACCAGTGTGTGTGTGTGTGTGTGTGTGTGTGTGTGTGTGTGTGTGTGTGTGTGTGTATTGCTATAATGCCCAGTTTATGTGAATTTGTTCAGTTTATTTACCAGTGTGTGTATTGCTATAATGCCCAGTTTATGTGAATTTGTTCAGTTTATTTACCAGTGTGTTTGTGTGTGTGTGTGTTGCTATAATGCCCAATTTATGTGAATTTGTTCAGTTTATTTACCAGTGTGTGTGTATTGCTATAATGCCCAGTTTATGTGAATTTGTTCAGTTTATTTACCAGTGTGTGTGTATTACTATAATGCCCAGTTTATGTGAATTTGTTCAGTTTATTTACCAGTGTGTGTATTGCTATAATGCCCAGTTTATGTGAATTTGTTCAGTTTATTTACCAGTGTGTGTGTGTGTGTGTGTGTGTGTGTGTGTGTGTGTGTGTATTGCTATAATGCCCAGTTTATGTGAATTTGTTCAGTTTATTTACCAGTGTGTGTATTGCTATAATGCCCAGTTTATGTGAATTTGTTCAGTTTATTTACCAGTGTGTGTGTGTGTGTGTGTTGCTATAATGCCCAATTTATGTGAATTTGTTCAGTTTATTTACCAGTGTGTGTGTATTGCTATAATGCCCAGTTTATGTGAATTTGTTCAGTTTATTTACCAGTGTGTGTGTATTACTATAATGCCCAGTTTATGTGAATTTGTTCAGTTCATTTACCAGTGTGTGTATATTACTATAATGCCCAGTTTATGTGAATTTGTTCAGTTTATTTACCAGTGTGTGTATATTACTATAATGCCCAGTTTATGTGAATTTGTTCAGTTTATTTGCCAGTGTGTGTGTATTACTATAATGCCCAGTTTATGTAAATTTGTTCAGTTCATTTACCAGTGTGTGTATATTGCTATAATGCCCAGTTTATGTGAATTTGTTCAGTTCATTTACCAGTGTGTGTGTATTGCTATAATGCCCAGTTTATGTGAATTTGTTCAGTTTATTTACCAGTGTGTGTGTATTACTATAATGCCCAGTTTATGTGAATTTGTTCAGTTTAATTCCCAGTGTGTGTATATTACTATAATGCCCAGTTTATGAGAATTTACACATCGCTCTATTGGTCAGTTTAAATGCTTTTGTTTCGCACCTGTTGGGGGACACGTGGAATGTGGGATAAAGGTTCCTCCACATGCAGCGTTTCTGTTTATAAATTATTTTTTTTTTTTACTGTGCCAGGTAACCGTGCATAGGACTGAGGGCAGTCATGCCAGTGGTTGCGCATGCCCATGGGTGGGATTTGGGGTGATACCATGGTGCATTGCTTTATGTTTCCTGAGCTGTAATCTGTCCATGATTTCCAATGTCCTTCTCTAAGACACGACATCATCCGGGTGCTAGGGCCTGTCGGTCATTATCTCCCCTCCCAGCCGTAGGCTGCTCTGCCCCCCCCCCACACTCCTCTCCAGGTTAAGTCAGACTTTCTCCCTATAATCCATCACATAGTGGTACTGAGCGTGTTCCCTGCCTGGGCTGGAATCTGCCATCTACAAGACGCTCTCGGTTCCCATCCCCCACTCTGCCCCTGCCTTTTCAGTGATGGGTAATGTCTGATAACACAAGATTGCAGGGCATTGCCCAGCAGGGGATTAATCTAGGAAGACCTGTGATGTCAAGTCCATTAATCCTTCTCGTCCGCATTTTGGAAATTTAACCCCTGCACTGCTGGGCATGTGTCCTAGGCCTGTTGGGAGGGAGTGCAGTGAAAAGGTTAATTATCTACCCACTACTGTCTTCACTAAGCAGTTCCTCAGTAAACGGATTATCTCCCATCATCCTCTCTGTGTGAATGGGGGTGTGTGTGTGCTTGTTTACATCGCTCTGCAGACTGGAAATCGTACTGTTAAAGGGACAGTACAGTAAAAAAAGCTATTCTATCCTGTTAATGGTCAGACGCAGTAAATATACGTGGAACAGCCCTGGGCAAATCAGTCTGCCTCCTCTCCCGCTACAAGTAAACATCCCTATTGATTTAATCTGGGGCGTTCAACCCTTTCAATGCTGCAGAGGTTTCTGACACTCCTGTTTGTCGCAGGCGTCTCTTCAGTGGGTTAAAAGCCCCATGTATCTTAATGAAATCTTAATTGTAAAGAAAAAATAAATTGTAATTAATGAAACCTAAGTACTAATAATGGGCAGAGTTACACAGACGCACACATCTCAAAATAAATAAATAAATTAAAAATAAATGTAAAAAAAAAATATATATATATATATATATATATATATATATCTATATATATAAAAGAAGACTTTGTGCCTGCCAAAACACACCCAGGGGTGGTATTAAGGAGGAGTTACTGTTCCCATTGGGTGATTCAATCATGCAGGGAGTTGGCCCGCCCCCACTATGCAGCCCGCCCACCACTATCAAAGTCAGAAAAAAACAATATGGCCGCCACTTGCTCCTACACCACAGACAAACACACATGCCCCACTCACACAGCACCACACAAACACACACATGTCCCACTCACACACACAGACCACCACACACACATGCCCCACTCACACAGCACCACACACACACATGCCCCACTCACACAGCACCAAGCAGACATGCCCCCACTCACACACACAACACCACATACACACACAAAGCCAGAAATACATATGGCTGATACACACACACAGTCACTCACCCTGACTCCCAGAGGCCTCAGCAGGACCTGTAGTGCAGCACCAGAGGAACAAAATTGTACTCAAAGGGTTAAGGTAGGTCCTCATTGCTCAATTATTTCTTCACTGTCATCATTTGCCATGCAAGACTCAGGACAGACAGCCATCAGATTCACACTTAACCCACTGACTGCCACAGGGTTGTGTATCAAGTTTTACCCCTCAGGGAGTGTGTTCAAACTCCTCACACTGTAAACTTGCATTTCTCTCCCACTTCTCCTCCTTCCCCAGCCTATTACTAACACTTTTCCATATTTATGTTAAGCCCCGCCCCCTTTTAACCCAGATTGCCCCATTGCTCTCTCCACATCAGCACCACATGAGGGACTCCACAAGTAAAAATTCCCAGGTATAACACATACATGCCTCACTCACACAGCACCAAACACCCATACAGACACACACAAAGCCAGAAAGAAAGATGGCTGACACACAGTCACTCACCTTGACTCCCAGTGGCCTCAGCAGGACCTGTAGTAAAGCCACTGAACGGTGCTGCATCAGCAGGGGAACAAAATGGCACTCAAAGGGTTAAGGTAGGCCCTCATTGCTGAATTACTTCTTCACTGTCATCATTTGCCATGCAAGACACAGGACAGACAGCCATCAGATTCACACTTAACCCACTGACTGCCACAGGGTTCTGTATCAAGTTTTACCCCTCATGGAGTGTGTTCAAACCCCTCACACTGTAAACTTGCATTTCCCTCCCACTTCTCCTCCTTCCCCAGCCTTTTACTAACACTTTTTCACATTTATGTTAAGCCCCGCCCCCTACTCACGATTAAGCCCCACCCACTTTTAACCCAGATTGCCCCATTTGTCTCTCCACATCAGCACCACATCAGTCCCCTCTAGGGACTTCACAAGTCAGTGTTCCCAGGTATGAACACACTTCCCACTGCTATTTAACTCTGACATGCCTCTCTATACCTTAACCCTTTGAGTGCCAGAGGGGTACACAACTCATGAGCACATGTGTTTCTGCTCATATATGTTGCGTGTCTGTGTGTGTACATCTCTGTTACATATGTGTGTCCATATGTGCATCTCCAGTGTGTCTGTGTGTATGTGTTTTGCATGTCTCTGCCGCTCACTGTGTGTATGTGCATACCTCCCAACATTTCACAGGGCCAAAGAGGGACACGTTAGTTTTAGGTAACATTATTGGGGGTGTGGCTGGTGGGCGGGGCATTAGTAAGAATTTTTAGGTTATTTCATGACCTATTACTGGCTATTTATGTAACTGAATAAATGATTTAGTTCAAGACCAAAGTATTTTATTTGCACAGACTAATGTATAAACACATATACTGAAGTTTATTGCTTTATTGCTGTAGAGCAAAGTAATACACACCACACAGTCAGGGCTGGTGCAAGGATTTTTGCCACCCTAGGCAAAACCTAATTTTGCCGCCCATTTCGCTCCGCCCCTTGTGTCCCACCCCTTTATACCCTGCCTACTTATACCCAACCTCTTTTCATGATTGTCCTCTCTCTGCCCCCTGAGCCACTCTGCCCCTGTTCTGGAGATGCCTGTAAGAGATGCCCCCCACCAGCTCCAACTTGCCCCTTATCAGCTTCACTTTGGCCCACCAGCTCCACTTTGCCCCTATCAACTCCAACTTGCCCCCATCAGCTCCAACGTGCCCCCACCAGCTCCATTTTGCCCCCTCAGCTTCACTTTACCCCCTCAGCTCCAACTTACCCCCATCAGCTCCACTTTGCCCCCCATCCTCTCCAACTTACCCCCATCCGCTCCAACTTGCCCCCATCCGCTCCAACTTGCCCCCACCAGCTCCACTATGCCCTCTCAGCTCCAACTTTCCACTATCAGCTCCACTATGCCCCCATCCGCTCCAACTTGCCCCCCCATCCGCTCCAACTTGCCCCCCCATCCGCTCCAACTTGCCCCCCTCAGCTCCACTTGCCCCCCCTCAGCTCCAACTTGCCCCCCCTCAGCTCCACTTTGACCCTCATCAGCTCAAACTTGCCCCCATCATCTCCAACTTGCCCCCACCAGCTCCACTATGCCCCCTCAGCTCCAGCTTTCCCCTAACAGCTCCAACTTGCCCCCATCATCTCCACTTTGCCCCACATCTGCTCCAACTTGCCCCCTCAGCTCCACTATGCCCCCTCAGCTCCAACTTGCCCCCCATCACATACCTGTATCTCCCGCGCAGTCTTCTCTTCAGTAATGCAGAGCGCGGCGGGAGATCATGACTCCCAGCGCGCTCTGCATTACTAAAGATCCGACCAGATGAGGGAGCACTGTAGCAACACAGACCTGACTGTGTTGTGGTTCCTGGCGTGGTGTGTGGGCGCAGCTCTTCTCCGCTGCATGCCCGCGCCCCCAGTACATGTGCGCCCTAGGCCGGCGCCTACCTCGCCTATAGGTGGAGCCGGCCCTGCACACAGTCTGACCTCCTAAAAAGAGGGACAACAGGGTGGGAAAGAGGGACAGAGGGATTTGGCCCTCAAAGAGGGACTGTCCCTCCTAAAGAGGGACACTTGGGAGGTATGGTATGTGTCTGCCTGTATGCTGCATATGTCTGTGTTTATCAGTGTGTCTGCATTTCAAACACGTGCGCCCAATGGTCATAACATGACGGGCAACGCCGTCCCATGTTGCTAGTATATATATATATAGGTGGTAGATACAATGCTAAACAAAATTTGACATACCAGTCAAGCCTTTAGACTTGCTTTTCCCAAAGAAATCACACTTTTGCAGTGGTGTTATTACTGCAAGGGATTCTGGGTAGGCATATGCAAATAAGTTTAGCAAGGAATCACCTTTTTGCCTCAAATTCCACTTTATACATGGATTCCTCAGAGTATATATATATATATATCAGGTAATTTCACAGTGACTTGGCTGATTCTCAGAGGGCTTTCATTATCCCCTATATTTATGTTGTCTTGTCTATATGTAAAACTAAAGTTTGAGATATTTTATATATTTGTCAGTTTATGCGAATCGATATGGGGTGTGTGTCTGTCTATGTGTTTTGTAGAGATTCTTCTACTGAATAACACAAGACTATGCCCGATGCTGACAGATTCTTCTTTCAAAATTTAATACATGCAAATTTATATTTTTATTGAGTTCAAGATATTTTTGGCAGCCAGATGGCGCTGTTATCACTGCTTGTAAAAAGCTGAGAGTCACAGACACAAGCTTTCCATTCATGGATGTAATATCAGTAGTAGATCATTTGAAGGAAGCATCTCCTGGCACTCGGTCTGTGGCACAGCATGAAAAGCCGGTACAACATAATGCATGTATTTTCGTAATCAGGGTTTACTGCAACCTCAACTCACATTGTTGTGTATAATCTGCTGTTTTCACTCTGTCCCTCCAAGGCCTCTAGTTGTGGTTAGTAGACTAATCTCTCTTTGTCTTCCTGTTCCCACGCAGTAAATAAAGATGGCGGATCAGCGGCAGCGCTCTCTCTCCACCTCCGGGGAGTCTCTGTACCACGTCCTGGGATTGGACAAGAATGCCACCTCCGATGACATCAAAAGGTGTTACAGGTGAGACATGGACCTGGGGACTTGCTGTGACCGTGTCCTACAGCTCTGTATCGCTGACCGCAGGAATCACAGCCCTGCGGGTCATTGGTCACAGAGCTGGGGGTGGGACTAACTCACAGGGGAAAATGCACTAAAGAAAAGTGGAGAAGTTGGCAATAAACTGCACCATGGAGTAGGGATGGACAAAAAGTCCTGTTGTGTTCACGTAAGAAATTTCTTGAGAAAAGCGTGGTTCTTTGCTTTCTGCCAGGACGTTTTGTCCATGTGAGAAGATGTAGATTTACGGCCTTTTCTGTAGAATCAAGGAGAAATTTGTGAAGATGTTTCTATTTCCCTCCTGTGTTACTCGTGAGGTGAAACTTCTGCCTGTAGACATAACGTCCTGCACTCTAGTGTGGTATAGTATAGGAGGAGACGAGACACCGAGAGACAAATATATATATACTAGTTGAACAGCCCGTTACACGGGCAACAGTGCCTCTGGCAGCCGGTCGCGGGGCAGTCACGCGTAGCAGAGACTGCCCGCGCCACTGCTGATACAGAGCTGAACGCTCCTTCGGAGCACCCAGCTCTGTATCAGCTGCGGCGCGGGCAGTCTGTACTGCACATGACTGCCGCACGCGCAGCAGTGTCTACTGCACATGTCGGGCGTTAAACACAACTTAGCGAATTATTATATAGGATATAAATATATATATATATATAATAGGATTTTAGTCTTACCTGTTAAATCCTTTTCACTTAGTCCATACAGGTCACTGGTACTCTGGGAGGCGTAAGTCCCCTTTAATAGGCAGGAACAACTATGCAAATGATTTGCAAGGGGCGGAGCCTCCCCTCTTACTTAAGCCACCTTCTGGCCAGAGCCACTTTAGATTGATTTGAGACCCTAAAACTGACCTCAGGTAAGCAAAAAGAAAGACTCCTGTGAGCATGCCCGAACGGTCTCCCACTGGATGCCACAGGAGAGCCAAGACTGGTCCCTTGACAGGGTGGGAGACCAGTGACCTGTATGGACTAAGTGAAAAGGATTTAACAGGTAAGACTAAAATCCTATTTTCACTGTCGTCCAATACAGGTCACTGGTACTCTGGGATGTACAAACATTGAGCTGATCCAGAGGCGGGAAGTAAGGCAAGGACCAGGCGCAAGGCCCAAGTCACTAGAACTGCTATGACTAGTTAATAACATAGCCCAAACTGTAAGTGTCAACGGACACCAACCAAGGGAACAATCCCTGAACTAACACAGCACACGGAACCAGAGCCAACCGGGCTCAACAGTAAGGAAGCACTAAGGATCACAGAGCGGAAGACCTACACAGGCAAGACTGCCTCCAGGACCTTCCTTCCAAAACTGGCATCAGCCGAAGCCAGTACATCAACTCGATAGTGCTTAGAAAAGGTGTGCACAGAGGACCAAGTGGCCGCTCTGCACAGTTGATCAGCAGAAGCTTGATTCTTGTAGGCCCAAGAGGCCCCAATAGATCTGGTGGAATGGGCAGTCACCCGAAAGGGAACATGCTTATTCCTCAACTTGTAGGCTTCACGGATAGTAGCCTTAATCCAAGAGGCAATGGTAACTTTGGAAGCCGGTCTCCCTGCCCTAGGCCCCTCAGGAATGACGAATAGAGCGTCAGACTTCCTGATAGACTCAGTGCGATGAACATAAAACTTGAGGCAACGCACCACATCCAACAGATGGAGATCTCTTTCCTTGTCAGATGAAGGATTAGGGCAGAAAGAGGGAACCACAATCTCCTGATTGATGTGAAACTCCGACACAACCTTGGGTAAGAATTCCTTGGTAGTGCGAAGCACAGCCTTATCCTTGTGGAACACCAGGTAAGGAGGTTTACAAGACAAGGCCTGTAACTCTGCTACCCGGCGCACTGACACAACAGCCAAAAGGAAGGCCATCTTCCAAGTCACAAGACGTAATGGAATGGAAGCCAAGGATTCAAACGGTGGTCGCTGGAGAACTCCCAGCACCAAATTGAGGTCCCACTGGGGAGCAGGACTCTTGAAGGCAGGTCGAACATGAGTCACACCTTGGAAGAAAACTTTCACATCAGGAAGAATAGCAATCCTTTCCTGGAAAAACACAGACAAGGCAGAAGTCTGAACTTTGAGGGAACTCAGACTGAGCCCCTTATCCACACCGTCCTGCAAGAAGGCCAGGACAGTGGGAAGATGGAATTCAAGGGATAACTTCTTATCAGAACACCATGTCACAAAAGTTGACCATATGCGATGATAGATCTTGGAAGACACAGGCTTACGAGCACTGAGCATAGTCGACACCACAGAAGGAGAAAATCCTTTCTTTGCTAGAATCGAGGATTCAACCGCCATGCCATCAAATGGAGAGAGTGAACATCCTCCTTCCACAGATACCCCTGAAGAAGTAGGTCCGGACGGGCAGGAAGCGGGATCGGATCCGTCACTGACATGGCCATCAACTCCGGATACCAGGACTGGCGAGGCCAGTTTGGAGCGATCAGGATGACAGGACAACGTTCTCTCTTCAACTTCTGGATAACTCTGATCAATAGAGGAAGAGGAGGGAAGATGTAAGCCAGGGGGAAGTCCCAAGGGATCGACAAGGCATCCACTGCTAGAGCAAGGGAGTCCCTCAACCGGGAGCAAAACACCGGAACCTTCCTGTTGTGTCTGGTAGCCATCAGATCCACCACAGGCATCCCCCACCGTTGAGTGAGCATGTGAAACACCTCTGGGTGAAGAGCCCATTCTCCGCTGTCGACGGTGTGACGACTGAGGAAGTCTGCCATGACGTTGTCCACGCCTGGAATATGAACTGCAGAGATGACAGGCACGTGATCTTCTGCCCAAGACAAAATATCCTTGACCTCCCACCAGGCGGAACCGCTTCTTGTGCCGCCTTGCCTGTTGATGTAAGCCACCGCCGTGGCGTTGTCGGACTCCACTCTGATCGGAAGACCGGTCAATTGAGACTCCCAGTGCCTCAGGGCTAGCCGGACAGCTCGAAGTTCCAGAACATTGATGGAGAGCATGGATTCCTCCAGACCCCATTTCCCCTGAGCACTGAAGCGACCCCAGACTGCACCCCAGCCCCGAAGGCTGGCATCCGTAGTGACTGTGGTCCAATGAGGAACTAGAAAGGATCTCCCTTTCAGGAGATGAGAGAGATCTAACCACCAGTGCAGACTCGACTCGACATGAGGAGGAAGAGAAACAGACAGATGTTGATGATCTGGATGATTCTTGCACGTCTGGATCACAAATCTCTGAAGATCCCTGGAGTGGGCCATGGCAAATGGTACTGCTTCGATCGTGGAAATGAACTTCCCCACTAAGGACGACAACTTCGGTACTGGAATTTCGTCCATGTCCAGAATCCCAGCCACTCTGACGGCTATCTGGTGAGCCACGTCCTCTGGAAGAAACACCATGCATTGGCGAGTGTCGAACAGGAGACCCAGGAACAGAAGCCTCTGAGATGGAACCAAGTCCGACTTGTCCAGATTCAGGATCCAGCCATGATGGTTCAGGGTGTGCATGCACATCTGTAATTGCTGATGGAGAAGCTCCGCTGAGGAGGCCTTCAGTAGGAGATCGTCCATGTAGGGGGTCACTCTGATCCCATCCTGATGGAGCACCGCTATCAAGGAGCCCAACACCCTCTGGAAGACCTGAGGGGCTGAAGTCAGCCCAAAGGGGAGCGCTGCAAACTGAAAGTGTCCCCTGTGGCAGGCAATCCTGAGATACCTCCTGCTCTCTGGATGAATAGGGATGTGAAGATAAGCATCCTGAAGGTCCAGGGAGGCAAGAAACTCCCCTGGAGACATTGCTGCAATCACAGAGCGCAGGGACTCCTGGCGGAAGTGGGAAGTCACCACATAGGCATTGAGATCTTTGAGATCCAAAATGGGACGAGCTCCTCCGTCCTTTTTGGCTACCACAAACAGGTTGGAATAAAATCCTGAACCTGTGTCCCCTTGAGGAACCGCCTCCAGGACCTCTTTGTCCAAGAGATCCTGAATAGCGTCGTTGAACAGACGCCTTTTTGTGGGTTCCTGAGAAGGACGAGTAAAATGGAACCGAAAAGGAGGAAGGGAAGAGAAAGGGATCCTGTATCCCTCTGACACCACCTGAAGAACCCATGGGTCCGCCACTGACTCCTCCCAAGTCCGGCGAAAGATGCGGAGACGACCGCCTACAGCCGGATGCGGACCCGGGTTCGGCGAGTCATGCCGAAGCAGTCTTGGAGGTCTTGGCCTTGGGGGCAACTTTGGGCTTCCATGACTGTTTGGGCTTGGAGGAGGAGCGCGTAGTGGGAGGACCCGTTTGGGCCGAGGAGCGTGTCTCAGTCTGAAAGGAACGAAAGGACCGATTGCGTTTGGCTGGAAACTTTTTCTTAAAGGGATAGTAACACTTCGTTTTAACTTTATTTTATTTTGTAGGCATTAAAAAAACATGAAGAATGATATAAGTCTTATCTCTCAAACCTTTATGGTTTATGAGATATTCACAAGCAAAGTTCCCCTCCCCGCCCCTTTTTCCTAGTGTAAGCCACCTCTTCTCAGATGTGGATCAGGTTGTATGACAGTACAGAAAACAGAAGGGGACAATTTTCTTTGTATGAAAACAATGAAAGCCCTTCCCCCCTTGAAAAGTTTTTCAGCTTTTTCCATTATCTTAATTGAAGATTGTCCCTCTCTGCAGTCTACCTGGGCATCTCCCTTCTTATCTGGTTGAACAGGGGGGGGATACTTTGTTTGTGAATATCTCTTAAACCATAAAGGTTTCAGAGATAAGACTTATATCATTCTTCATGTTTTTTTAATGCCTACAAAATAAAATAAAGTTAAAATGAAGTATTACTATCCCTTTAAAGACTGAGGGTAGAAGAGTACTTTTACCACCAGTAGCCTCACTGATCATTTCTTTGAGTTCAGACCCAAAAAGCAAATTCCCCTGAAAGGGCAAGGAAAGCAAGGCTTTCTTAGAGGCTGTATCAGCAGACCAAATTTTCAGCCAAAGAGCGCGTCTAGCCACCACAGAAGAAGTGGAGGCCCTCGCCATCATGCGCACAGCATCAAAAGCAGCGTCAGCAACATAGTTCTGAGCTTCAGTGATATTAGCAAGTAGCTGCAACTGTTCAGATACTGGCGCATCCTGGCGAACTGCTTCAGTCAGTCGCTCAGTCCAGGCCGCAATGGCTCTATTAACCCATGCCACAGCAAAGGTTGGGCGCATGGCAGTGCCAATGGAGGCAAAAATAGATTTAAGAGAAAGCTCTAGCTTTTTATCCGTCCAATCCTGCAGGGCAGAGGCATCTGAGACAGCCAAAGCGGTAGATTTGGATAGTCTAGAAACAGGAGCATCCACCTTGGGAGGATGAACCCATTTTGCCAGCTCAGCCTCAGGAAAAGGGTAAAGTTTAGCAAACTTTTTGGAGACAGAGGAAGATCTATCAGGATTCTTCCATGCCTCAGAGACCAGACGGGCAAGAGTAGGGTTAGTTGGAAAACAAACAACTGGCTTAGATGGCTTTTTCTGAAAAACATCAGTAGGATCATAAGTGGATTCCTGAGTCAGAGGAAGGTTGAGCGTATTCAGAACCGCTCTGATCAGACCCTCAGCCGAAACTTCGGGGTCACACTCATAGGGGTCCCCAATGGACCTGTTAGATTCAATAACAGTACGTTCCTCAGCATCAGAATCCTGTAATAGTTCTTCTTCAGAAGAATCAGTGACATCAAGAGCTCCCTGTGGCTTAGGCAGGGAGGTCCTGATGGTAGAGGGGGTCTGCCAGACCTGGAGAGCCCCCTGAATCTGAGAGGGAAAGAGTTGAAGCGTGGATCTGAGATCCCTAGTGGCAGCTTTAAACTCCCTCACCCAAGATGGCTCAATAGCGTGGCTGGGAAGCCCAGGGTTGCTATCTTGACCAGTACAATTAGGGCATAGATCCCCCACATTATCGCTAGCCAGCCCAATGTGGCAAGAGGAGCAAAACGCCATGGGGGTAGCAGACCCCCCATCCTCCTTAGACTTGGGTCTAGCCCCTAGCTCCAGTGAAGTAGACATGTTCACAGCGTCAAAATACCCCACTAATAACACTATCACCCAGAAAAAGTGTAAATGATTAAAGTTTCACCCCAGAAATGTCTAAAATCGGACTTATCTGGCCAGCGAAGGGTTAATCTGTTGAGGAGAGAGAAGGCTCGGTCCCTGCGTAGTGTACTCGCCTAGGAAAAGTACCACAAAATGGCGGCCGTCATGACAGCCAAACAGAAACGAGCGCGAACCAAGCGCTCATGGGAAATGTAATTTTCCCTTACAAGTACCCCAAACAGTGCCCGAAGCCCCCCTGAACACCCCACATAAATAAAACACATTCCGGATGATAGAGCAGGAGCCTAGCATTAAACTGAGCCCTCTCTGAAGTTGCTGAGACAAGCGGTTCCAGAGATATGTCCCACACTGTGAATTCTCATAGAGAGTAAAGGAGCCCTTGCGTCTGAGCGGGAAAAAGCCGCGCTTAAAGGCGCGGAACACCATTTTTAATAAAGTTTAGGAAAACATTAAAAAGTGCCCAAACAAGCATGAAACACATGAGAAACATAAATAAATGAATACCCAAAGCTCCAAAACCCAGAGAATACCACAGAAATTGCATAAAACAGTAATAATGCAATAGAAACACCCTATGAGTGCTGGAGTGTATTAAAACTCCCAAATACAAGCCCATCAAAGGGACACTGTGGGGACAAGTGGACCTTCAGCACTCAATGGGTGACTCACCTTTCCTGCAGGACTTCTGTCTTCAGGTGACCATGATAAGGTGGGAAAGAACCAGAGGTAAATTCCCCAGTAGGGGAGCTGCTTAACACAAGCTGTCCCCTCTTCAGGGCATAAGGTCCACAGAAAATCCCTGGAAGCTGCACCAGCCACTTTAAAGAGGGCAATTCACAGCCATGGTCACCCTCCTAATGGTGGTATTCCATATTTGAATAAAAAATAATAAAACACTAAGATGCATAGATGTTCTCTACCTGGTGTGCAAGCACACCAGGAACAAATCAATCTAAAGTGGGTCTGGCCAGAAGGTGGCTTAAGTAAGAGGGGAGGCTCCGCCCCTTGCAAATCATTTGCATAGTTGTTCCTGCCTATTAAAGGGGACTTACGCCTCCCAGAGTACCAGTGACCTGTATTGGACGACAGTGAAATATATATGTATATAAATACACACACATACATACTAGTTTTAAAGCCCGTGTATACAGGCCACAGTGCCACCCAGCAACCTCGGCTGTTGGCCGGCGCCTCTCTTCTCACTGGCGACGTTGAAGTCATGCGCAGTACTGACTGCCCGAACGTGCCGCGGCTGATACGGATCGGGGAGTCCAAATTCAGACTGTAGTCCTCTCTGCGCACCTTCCTGGGACCAAGCTCATGTAGAAAGCCATTTCAGTGAAGTAATTTTTTTTTACTAACGCAATCTCGGCTCTGCTGCAGGGCCTCCTGACTGTCACACGACAGGCTTCCCCTGCAGTCAGTACAATGCTGACTTGAGGGAGGGGGGATGGAGGGGGGAACTTTGCGTGCTATCATCTTTCAAACCATAAGGGTTTCAGAGAGGACACTGGGGGCAATACATTTCTTTTTAGCATAGCTACAATATGGGGATTAGTAATTTGTAAGTATTATTATCCCTTTAAATGGATAAGGCAATGACTGAGTGACAGGAGTTCACTCAGAATGCACTGCTTTCTCCTCTCACAGATACAGAATGGGAGCTGTGACAGCCTGGCACCCTTTATATGCCTGCAGGAACCGAAGTGAGTGGTGGGGAGAAGTTCAGTCTTCCCATTGTTTTCAATGCAGTGGACTAGGTGAAAAAAAGCAGGAAAACAGCACTTTTTGCGAAAAATTTGCCTCTCTGCGAAAAGTGCCATTTTTCTCCTGTTTCAGAAAAAAAACTTTCACCCATCCCCCTACCATGGAGGCCAAATTAATATTTCCCAAATTCCCTTTAATTTAAATGGAACATTTTAACCCCTTGATTGCTTAAGCGGTCTGCAGAGCATCGCATTTCGTTCCGTCTAGCTCACGGGAAATGTGTGTGTTCCCTGTGGTGCTTTGCCTCAGAATTTCTCCATATTCTTTGTGCATATTCCCCTCGGTGAATTACCAAGAACCACTCGTTGGTTAATACACAGCGGAATGGGCAGACTGGGGGTTCTTGCCTGCCATCTAGGGGAATCGAAAGACAAAATTCATTTAAATGTGGTGTTAACCCTTTAATACCATGCAAGGGGTTAAAAGACTCATTTAAATCAATATGCAAGGGCCTCATTGTGGAACATACCAACTAATCTGTGGGGGAGTTGAAATCCCCTAAATCCCCATTGATTTAAATGTTCTGCAATTTGTTGCATACTCCTATGGCACTCAAAGGGTTAATTCTGTCTTTGTGTTCTGAGTCCTAATGTCCAGTCTTAGATATGCTCTGAGGGAGCAGATATTCCTGCCTTTTCCATGGCTCCGATTCATTGTCCAAGATTATCTGTAAATGGTCTCAGAATAAAGTAATAACTTTTGTGATTACTAGAGCAGGGGGCACTAATCACAGTGAAGTAACTGACGGTAACTCTTATCCCTGATTACACAACATTAAATAAATTCCCTCTTTTCTACACAAAAGCAAGTTTAGGGTTATATTTTAGGGATGTGAAATGTGAATGATTCAGTTTTACAAACACTAGCTGTACATACGTGATATTTAAAGCTGCATCAGTTTCATTTTTGTCTTTATTCCTGTAAATGCTCCAGAGACCTGTTTATCTTGATGAATAAACCCCCCTAAATTGTTATTTAGTTTGAGACCCAATATGGCTGTTGTGCGCGTGATGTATTAACCCCTAGTTGCCAGGTGTCTTTATTGTAATGTACCATTGTTGCCCTATTAACTCCTATATTCCTGCGCCCTCAGGAAGCTGGCACTGAAATATCACCCTGACAAGAACCCCGATAATCCGGAGGCATCGGAGAAGTTCAAGGAAATTAATAATGCTCACGGGATCCTGACCGACGCCACGAAGAGGAACATCTATGACAAGTACGGATCCCTGGGGCTCTACGTGGCCGAGCAGTTCGGGGAGGAGAATGTCAACACCTACTTTGTACTGTCCAGCTGGTGGGCAAAGGTGGGTCCTACTATCCCTGGGGGCTTTGACAAAATGGTCTTGGTCTGTGGGTCCTGTCACCACTGGGAGCTCCGACAAAATGGTCTTGGTCTGTGGGTCCTGGCACCACCGGGAGCTCCGACAAAATGGTGTCTGTCTGTGGGTCCTGGCTCCAGTGGGAGCTCTGATAAAATGGTGTCGGTCTGTGGGTCCTGGCACCACTGGGATCTCCGACAAAATGGTGTCTGTCTGTGGGTCCTGGCTCCAGTGGGAGCTCTGATAAAATGGTCTTGGTCTGTAGGTCCTGGTACCACTTGAGTCTCCAACAAAATGGTGTCAGTCTGTGTCCTTGGCAGCGTGATAGAGGGATCATCCCTGGTAGATACAATTGATAAGATAAAAGGCCCCAGGGGCCGGTTATAAGTCACATGTAAGTGTGTATATGAGGTGCTCCCTCTGGCCCTGTTCATGCTTTGTGGGTTGTGTATCCATTGGGGTACTGTTAATTTCTGCAGGCTGTACGTGTATTGGGGTGCTCTATATAACTGAAGTTCCTCCCCCACCCAGGTCCTATTCATATTTCATGGGTTGTTCTTATATTAGGGTGCGGTGTATAATTGGGGCTTCACCCCCCCCCCGCCAGGCCCTGTTCATGCTCCATAGATTGTTCTTATGTTGGGGTGCTGTGTAGAATTGTCGTTCCTTCTTCCCCCCCAGATGTCCCTGTTCATGTTCTGTGGGCTGTGTATACATTGGGGTGCTCTGTACATTCAGGGTTCCCTTTTCTCTCTGTCCTGTTTATGTTCTGTGGTTGTTCTTATATTGGGGTTCTGTGTATAATCTGGGTTCTCTCCCTACCCCCATTCCCTGTTCATGCTCTGTGGTTGTTCTTATATTGGGGTGCTGTGTATAATCGGGGTTCCCTCTCCCCTCCAGGCCCTGTTCATGTTCTGCGGGCTGATCACCGGCTGCTATTGCTGCTGCTGTCTGTGTTGCTGCTGTAACTGCTGCTGTGGAAAATGCAAACCGCGACCCCCGGAGGGGGAGGAACAGGACTTCTATGTGTCCCCTGAAGATTTGGAGGCGCAGCTACAGTCTGACGAGAGGGGTGAGTGTTGGGGTGCAGAGGGTAGAACCTCAGAGTGAAGTATTGAACTGAGGTTTTGTGGAGCCTGGGGTTCTCTGCAGAAATACAAGGGGTTCAATCAAAGTGATTAACAGAGGAACAAGGCTGGGGTGTCAGTGAACATGTGGGTCTGTGACTACAAGTGGGATGATAGAACAAGGCTGGGGTGTCAGTGAATGTGTGGGTCTGTGACTACAAGTGGGATGATAGAACAAGGCTGGAGTGTCAGTGAACGTGTGGATCTGTGACTACAAGTGGGATGATAGAACAAGGCTGGAGTGTCAGTGAATGTGTGGGTCTGTGACTACAAGTGGGATGATAGAACAAGGCTGGGGTGTCAGTGAATGTGGGTCTGTGACTACAAGTGGGATGATAGAACAAGGCTGGAGTGACAGTGAATATGTGGGTCTGTGACTACAAGTGGGATGATAGAACAAGGCTGGGGTGTCAGTGAATGTGTGGGTCTGTGACTACAAGTGGGATGATAGAACAAGGCTGGAGTGTCAGTGAATGTGTGTGTCTGTGACTGCAAGTGGGATGATAGAACAAGGCTGAGGTGTCAGTGAATGTGTGGGTCTGTGACTACAAGTGGGACAGTGGAACAGGGCTGGGGTGTCAGTGAACGTGTGGGTCTGTGACTACAAGTGGGACAATGGAACAAGGCTGGAGTGTCAGTGAATGTGTGGGTCTGTGACTACAAGTGGGATGATAGAACAAGGCTGGAGTGTCAGTGAATGTGTGGGTCTGTGACTACAGGTGGGATGATAGAACAAGGCTGGAGTGTCAGTGAACGTGTGGATCTGTGACTACAAGTGGGATGATAGAACAAGGCTGAGGTGTCAGTGAATGTGTGGGTCTGTGACTACAGGTGGGATGATAGAACAAGGCTGGAGTGTCAGTGAACGTGTGGATCTGTGACTACAAGTGGGATGATAGAACAAGGCTGGAGTGTCAGTGAATGTGTGGGTCTGTGACTACAAGTGGGATGATAGAACAAGGCTGAGGTGTCAGTGAATGTGTGGGTCTGTGACTACAGGTGGGATGATAGAACAAGGCTGGAGTGTCAGTGAACGTGTGGGTCTGTGACTACAAGTGGGATGATAGAACAAGGCTGGAGTGACAGTGAATATGTGGGTCTGTGACTACAAGTGGGATGATAGAACAAGGCTGGAGTGTCAGTGAATGTGTGGGTCTGTGACTACAAGTGGGATGATAGAACAAGGCTGGAGTGTCAGTGAATGTGTGGGTCTGTGACTACAAGTGGGATGATAGAACAAGGCTGGAGTGTCAGTGAATGTGTGGGTCTGTGACTACAAGTGGGATGATAGAACAAGGCTGGAGTGTCAGTGAACGTGTGTGTCTGTGACTGCAAGTGGGACAATGGAACAGGGCTGGGGTGTCAGTGAACGTGTGGGTCTGTGACTACAAGTGGGACAATGGAACAAGGCTGGAGTATCCGTGAATGTGTGGGTCTGTGACTACAAGTGGGATGATAGAACAAGGCTGGAGTGTCAGTGAATGTGTGGGTCTGTGACTACAAGTGGGATAATGGAACAAGGCTGGAGTATCAGTGAATGTGTGGGTCTGTGACTACAAGTGGGATGATAGAACAAGGCTGGGGTGTCAGTGAACGTGTGGGTCTGTGACTACAAGTGGGACAATGGAACAGGGCTGGGGTGTCAGTGAATGTGTGGGTCTGTGACTACAAGTGGGATGATAGAACAAGGCTGGGGTGTCAGTGAACGTGTGGGTCTGTGACTACAAGTGGGACAATGGAACAAGGCTGGGGTGTCAGTGAATGTGTGGGTCTGTGACTACAAGTGGGATGATAGAACAAGGCTGGGGTGTCAGTGAATGTGTGTGTCTGTGACTACAAGTGGGACAATGGAACAAGGCTGGGGTGTCGGTGAACGTGTGGGTCTGTGACTACAAGTGGGACAATGGAACAAGGCTGGGGTGTCAGTGAACGTGTGGGTCTGTGACTACAAGTGGGACAATGGAACAAGCCTGGGATGTCCGTTATTGTGTGGGTCTGTGTCTACCAGTGGATCAAGACTGGGGTGTAATTGAATGTGTGGGTCTGTGACTACAAATGGGATGATAGAACAAGGCTGGGGTGTCAGTGAACGTGTGGGTCTGTGACTACAAATGGGATGATAGAACAAGGCTGGGGTGTCAGTGAATGTGTGGGTCTATGACTAAGTGGGAAAATGAAACAAGCCTGAGGTGTCAGTTAATAGTGGGTCTGTGACTACCAGCGGTACAGTAGAACAAGGCTGGGGTGTCAGTTAATAGTGGGTCTGTGACTACCAGCGGTACAGTAGAACAAGGCTGGGGTGTCAGTTAATAGTGGGTCTGTGACTACCAGTGGTACAGTAGAACAAGGCTGGGATGACAGTGTCTATGTGATTCTGTGATTACCAGTTGGACAGTAGAACAAGGCTGAGGTGTCAGACTGCTTGTGTGACTGTAATTACCAGTGAACAGTGGAACAAGGCTGGGGTGTTGTGTATGTGTGGTTCTGTGACTAGAAGTGGAACAAGGCTGGGGTGTTGTGTATGTGTGGTTCTGTAACTAGAAGTGGAACAAGGCTGGGGTGTTGTGTATGTGTGGTTCTGTGACTAGAAGTGGAACAAGGCTGGGTATCAGTGTATGTGTGTTTCTCTGTCCTCCAATACAGGTTACTGGTAACTTTGGGTAGGTGATCTGTCCCTTTAAGTAGGCAGGAACAATTCTAGAAGTGAATGCAGGGGGTGGAGCCTACCTTCCCTCCTTGGCTGCAGCTAGCCAACCAGCTCCAGTAAGATTTGTTCCTTTGTGAAGACACAGGCAAGAGAACAGTTCTGCTATAGTTTTAGCTAATTTTTTATTTTTCTGTTAGATATGGAATACCACCATTAGGCAGATTACCATGACTGACAATGCCCGTAGATGTGGATAGCTCAGTATCCAGGTGCTTTTTGTGGACCTTAAGCCCTGAGGGGGAATATCTTGGGTTCAAGTTCTTTCCCCAGGAGCTGCCCACTGAGGCTTCTTCTTAATACATGGTGATCTGAAGACAGAAGATCTGCAGGAAAGGTGAGCTACCCTTTGAGTGCTGCAGATCCACATGTCCCACAGTGCCCCTCCGCACAGGGGGTTTCCTTTACAGTTCCTATTGCACACTCACTCCTGCACTCACTGAGTTTATCTGTATGTCTGTTGGGTGTTTTGGAGCAAGTTTCTGTGGTAACTTAACCCTTTGGCTGCTGGTTTAGCATCTTTTGTGGGGTTGTTGTCACTTTCCCTACTGGGTTCAGTGTTTATTGGGTCTAGTGACATGTTTTAGTAGTGTCCAGTGCACATTCACTTATCAGTTATAACTTTGCTAAATTTGTGTTCCGCGCCTTTAAGGCACGCTTTTACCGCATAGACGCCATTGCTCCATTCACTTCTGTGGGACTGTACAGTTTGGGACATATCTCTACAACCGCTCATCGTAGCGACTTCAGAGATGGCTCGTTTTGTTTGTCTGCCCTTGCTTTGTTATCCAGTGAATGTTTTATGTGTGTTGGGGGGCTCAGGGGGCTTCAAGCACTGTTGGGGTACTTTTTCTGGGAAGACTACATTTCCCTTGAGCACTTGCTTTGCATGCTCGTTTCTGATTGACTCCCGCCACTGCAGCCATTTTGTGCTTTTCCTGAACGAGTATCCTACGCAGGGTTTGGACTCTCCTTCCCTACTTTGCAGATTAACCCTTCGCCTGCCAGATAAATGCATTTTAGCGATTTTTGTGGTGAAATGTTAATCTTTCACACTGTATTTGGGTGATTCCTTATACTTTAAATGTTTTGACACTTTGAGAATGTCTAATTCGTTGGAACTTGGGGCCAGGCCTGAGACTAAGGAGGCTGGGGTCTCTGTATCCCCTATTGCACATTGCTCTTCCTGTCACTCAGGGTTACCTAGAGAATTCTCAGGTCATTTATGCCCAGCATGTTCTGTTGTCCCTGAGTCTCCCCCAGGGACCTCCAGCCATGCATTTGAGCCAGTTTGGGTGCAAGTGTTCACGGCTGCAACTACAGACCTCCGGTCTACATTGCAACTCTTTCCATCCCAGTTACAGGGGGTCTTCCACTCTTGGCAGACCCCTACTTCCGTCAGAGCTTCCCTGCGGAAACAGCAGGGAGTACCTGACGTATCAGATTCCTCAGAGGAGGAACTGTTGATGGATTCAGACATTGAGGAATGTTCTGCTGTGGGCTTCTCTCAGTTTTTTGGGGACCCCTTTGAGGCTGATCCTGATCCCTTGGCTGAGGGCCTGATTAGGGCCATTTTATCTACCCTAAACATTCCCTTAGTTCAGGATGTTTCTTTGGATCCCTCTGATGTATTTCAGGAGCCTAAGAGGCCCCATACGTGTTTTCCACATAACCCCACTCTTGACCACCTTGTGTCTGATGAGTGGAAGTCTCCGGACAGGAAACCTCTGTTTCAAAGAAATTTGCCAAGCTTTACCCCCTTCTCTGAGGCAGTGCTTTCTCAGTGGGTTCATCCCCCAAAAGTGGATGCTCCTATCTCCAGGCTATCTAAGTTTACTGCCTTGTCAGTTGCTGATGCTTCTGCACTGAAAGACTGGACTGACAAGAAACTTGAGGTTTCCCTCAAGTCCATTTTTGCCACTGCTGGTACTGCCATGCATCCAGCGTTTGCTGCGGCTTGGGTGAACTGGGCTATTGTGGTCTGGAATGAACAGCTTACCCTGGCTGTCTGTCAGGGTGCTCCTACTTTGGATATGTTGCGGCTTCTTGCCAACATTTCTGAGGCCCAGCACTAGGTTTCTGCTACCTTGTTTGATGCCATCCGTTTGATGGCAAGGGTTTCCGACAACGCCACGGCCGTGGCTTATATCAACGAGCAGGGCGAAACAAGAAGTCTTGCCGCTTGATTAGAGGTCAAGGGTATTTTGTCCTGGGCAGAAGAACACGTTCCTGCCATAACCACAGTGCACATTCCTGGCATAGACAACATCATGGCGGACTTCCTCAGTCAACACACAGTGGACAGCGGAGAGTGGGAGCTGCACCAGGAGGTGTTCACCCTCATTGTTCAGAAGTGGGGTTTTCCTTCCATCAACCTGATGGCGACAACACACAACCGGAAGGTTCCAATGTTGTGCTCTCGCTAGAAGGATCCTTTAGCTCAAGCAGTGGATGCCATGTTCATTCCTTGGTTATTTCCCCTGGCTTACATCTTTCCTCCCCTCCCCATGTTGCACAGGGTGTTACGGAAATTGAGACTGAAGCACTGTCCAGTCATTATGATTGCTCCATACTGGCCTCGACAGGCTTGGTTTCCGGAGCTTCTGGATCTGTCAGTGGCGGAGCCATTTCGGCTCCCTTGTGGTCCGGACCTTCTTCTACAGGGTTACCTGTGGAAGGAGGATGTTCATCATCTAGCTTTGACGGCTTGGAAATTGAATCCTAAATATTGAAGAAGAAGAGGTTTTTCTTCTGGTGTGGTGGCTTCTATGCTTAGTGCCCACAAACCTGTTTCTTTTAAGGCCTACCATCATGTCAGGTCGACCTTTCTCTCTCGGTATGCTGATAAGGACCTTTCTCAGAATTTTGATCTGCCTACAGTCCTGGCCTTCTTGCAGGATGGTGTGGATAAGGGCTTCAGTTTGAGTTCCCTTAAGGTTCAGACGTCTGCTCTCTCTGTTTTCTTTCAGAGGTGCATTTCCATCCTTCCTGATGTCAAGGTTTTCTTCCAGGTCGTTGCTCATACTCATCCTGTTTTCAAGACTCCCGCTCCTCAGTGTGATCTTAACTTGGTTTTGGGCATCCTTCACGCCCTCCCTTTGAGTCCTTGGCTACTATCCCTCTACGCCTGCTGACGTGGAAAATGGCCTTTCTTCTGGCGATCGTGTCTGTTCGCCGTGTCACGAAGTTGCATGCTCTGTCTTGTAGACCACCCTTTTTAGTGTTTCACAAAAACAAGGCGGTGCTTCACACTTCTCAGGAGTTTCTCCCGAAGGTAGTCTCTGGGTTCCACATTATTCAGGATCGTGGTGCCTTCTTTCTGCCCTAACCCTACCTCTGACAAGGAGAGGGATCTCCACTTGTTAGACGTGGTGTGTTGTCTCAAGTTTTATGTACATTGCACTAAGTCCATTAGACAATCTGACGCGCTGTTCGTCATTCCTGAGGGCCCAAGGGCAAGGAGACCTGCATCCAAAGTGACTATTGCTTCTTGGATCAAGTTCACTATTCATAAGGCTTATGAGCTGAGGAAGAAGCCTGTCCCCTTCAGGATCACGGCTCATTCTACAAGCGCTATTGGGGTCTCTTGTGCTTACAAGAATCAGGCCTCCGCTGATCAGTTGTGCAAGGCTGCCACATGGTTGTCTGTGCACACCTTTTTGAAGCGCTACAGTGTTGATGTGTTGGCATCGGCTAATGCCAGCTTTGGGAGGAAGATCCTGAAGACAGTCTTACCTGTCTAGGATCTTCTTTTCAGTTTTTCAGTGCTCCTTCACTTTTGAGCCCCGTTGGATCTAGTTCAGTGTGCTGTGTAACAGTTGGGGTGTTGTTACCCCTGTTCAGTGTCCGTTGACACTTCATTGTTTTGTTGGGCTATCTCTGATCTTATGGTTCATATCTGCTCTGGTGACTTTGGGGCCATGCGCCTGGTCCTTGCCTTACTTCCCGCCTCTGGGAAACTCAGTGGTTGGACATCCCAGAGTTACCAGTAACCTGTATTAGACGACAGAGAAAAGAGGATTTTAGTCTTACCTGTTAAATCCTTTTCTCTTAGTCCATACAGGTTACTGGTCTCCCACCCTGTCAAGGGACCATGCTTGGCTGTCCTGTGGCAGTCCGTGGGAGTCCTTCGGGGTCATGCTCACAGGAGTCTTCTTTCCCTTCTCACTATCAGGTCCCTAGTTAGTGTCTCAAATCTTACTGGAGCTGATTGGCTAGCTGCATCCAAGGATGGAAGGAAGGCTCCACCCCTGTATTCACTTCTAGAATTGTTCCTGCCTACTTAAAGGGGCAGATCACCTACCCAAAGTTAGCAGTAACCTATATGGACTAAGAGAAAATGATTTAACAGGTAAGAATAAAATCTTTTTTTTAAATTATGTAATCTATTGTTTGCTCAAGCATGCTCCCAGCACCTGATTGACCTTCTTAATATTTTGTGGAGTTTGTTCACCTTTTTCTTTCATCGACTGAGGACATTTCTTGATTGATGAAAGAAACACTGCAAACGATCCAGATTCAGAATAAGTCAACATGTTCCATTTTAACCCTTTGTCTCTGTGCAGATTCTGGTGAAGCCCCAGTACTGGTACAGCCAACCTCAGCCACGGAGACCACGCAGCTCACCAGCGACTCTCACGCCAGCTACCACACCGACGGATTCAACTGAGCAAGTGTGGGAAGCCCCGACTACTAGCATTAGATAGTGGGGGAAGAGGACTGAATATGACCTTTCACCTCCTCTGTTTAAACATCCCCCCGAACCCTCATCTGACCAGCTTTTACCTGCTCTCCTTGGTGCGGTGATTGAACGTCCAGGGGGCTGCCGCATGCTCACTACTCATCCCTTCGTGATCAAATATTTTTAATTTATTTATATTTTCTTTATGTCTAGTTTTTATTGGGTATATTTTTGTATGGGGACCTGTTATTCCTCCCCTCTCCATCCCCAGCCCTTCCTTGTCTCTTCCTCTCACACTAGATAACTGGAGGTTGGTCAACGATAACCAGCATTGCCCTTCCCCCTAGAATCCTGCCCCATTTCTCCTTGCAGTACAGTCCTGACCCCCCACATTAGTACCATAGAACACCGTGCATTTGGGGCAGTGACACAGGAGGTTACTCTGTTTTCAGAGCAAGCCCAGGTTTATTATCCAGATTTGCTCCGGATTATCTTCCCTTGAGGTCAAACTAGGTTTTTAGTTGTATTGATAGTTGTCTTGTTGTGGTGTTGCTTAGTTGGGTGCGCGTGTCTGTGTATGTCTGTGTGCGTGCGCGTGTCTGTGTGTGCGTGCGCGTGTCTGTGTGTGTGTGTGTGTGCGAGTGTCTGTGTGTGTGTGTGTGTGTGTGTGTCGCGAGCTTTGGATGGATGTTGTGTTTGCCCAGTACAAACCTTGCCCGGTCGGATGTGCTGTGACTGGGGGGCGGGGGGGACTCGGACGCTGAACCTGCTGCTATTTTCTCTGGGTATAATGGAGTACTTGGCACCAGAGACCAGGGAACATCCCTTTATTTGGGGGCCACCAAATGTCCCCATTCCCCGATTGCCACCAATTATATGTTTACACACATTTTATTGTCTCTCTTGTGCATTTCTAGGGCCACATCCAGATAAGTGCATTTCTGGAGCAAACCAACAGCACTTTGGGGGCCAGCTGAGTTTGAGACATATGTTGCATTCAAGGGGTCAAAGGTCCTAATTAAATTAATGAACATTTATGAGTAGACTCAACTGTGTATGTGTCTTTAAAGACGCAGACCTGCTTTTAATTGTTCTTCCCTATGTCTTTGAGAATGGCAGCTGGGACAAATCCTGTTGATTGATATATATATTATTCTGGCACTAGACCTAGACGTATAATTTTTATATAATTAATTTTAATACTTTTCATTAGTATTTATCTAAGCTTGTCCACCGTGTAGCAGATATGTGAATCCATATAATTACTGTGTGTAACAGAAGCACTTACCTAGGTAGGAGTCCATCATACAGCAGTCAGGTGTATCTATATAATTACTGTGTGTAACAGAAGTACTTACCTAGGTAGGAGTCCATCACACAGCAGTCAGGTGTATCTGTATAATTACTGTGTGTAACAGAAGTACTTACCTAGGTAGGAGTCCATCACACAGCAGTCAGGTGTATCTATATAATTACTGTGTGTAACGGAAGCACTTACCTAGGTAGGAGTCCATCACACAGCAGTCAGGTGTATCTATATAATTACTGTGTGTAACGGAAGCACTTACCTAGGTAGGAGTCCATCACACAGCAGTGTCTATATAATTACTGTGTGTAACGGAAGCACTTACCTAGGTAGGAGTCCATCATACGGCAGTCAGGTGTGTCTATATAATTACTGTGTGTAACAGAAGCACTTACCTAGGTAGGAGTACATCATACGGCAGTCAGGTGTATCTATATAATTACTGTGTGTAACAGAAGCACTTACCTAGGTAGGAGTCCCTCATACAGCAGTCAGGTATGTATCTATATAATTACCGTGTGTAACAGAAGCACTTACCTAGGTAGGAGTCCATCACACAGCAGTCAGGTGTATCTATATAATTACCGTGTGTAACAGAAGCACTTACCTGGGTAGGAGTCCCTCATACAGCAGTCAGGTGTATCTATATATTTACTGTGTGTAATCCATCACACAGCAGTCAGGTGTATCTATATAATTACTGTGTGTAACAGAAGCACTTACCTAGGTAGGAGTCCATCATACAGCAGTCAGGTGTATCTATATAATTACTGTGTGTAACAGAAGCACTTACCTAGGTAGGAGTCCATCACACAGCAGTCAGGCGTATCTATATGATTACTGTGTGTAACAGAAGCACTTACCTAGGTAGGAGTCCATCATACAGCAGTCAGGTTCCTGGGCTCGTCCTTTCTGGCGACGTGGTGTCTCCTGGTCTCCCCCCTGGTGGTGCAGTGTCTCCTGGGTCCCCCCCTCTGGTGCTGCTGTTTTTCCTGCCCCCCCCCCGGCGGCACAGTGTTTCCTGTTCTCCCCCCCAGTGTTACGGTTTCTCCTGGTCTCCCCCCCCCCAGCAGCACGGTTTCTCCTGGTCTCCCCCCAGCTGGCGGTTCTGTGTCTCCTGGGTTCCCCCCGCTGGTGGTGCTGTGTTTCCTGGGCTCCCCCCTTGGCGGCACAGTGTCTCTTGGATTCCCCCCGTGGCCTTGCGTTGTCTCCTGGCCCCCCCCCCGGTGCTGCTGTCTCTCCTGTGCTCCCCCCCCGGCGGCGCAGTGTCTCCTGGGTACCCCCACCCCATTGGCACAGTGTCTCTTGGGCACCTCCCCGGCAGCACATTGTGTCCTTTGCTCCCTCCCTGGTGGTACGGTGTCTCCTGGGCTCCCCCCCCAGTGGCACTGCATCTCCTGGGCTCCCCCCTCCCAGTGGCGCAGTGTCCCCTGGGCTCCCCCCTCTGTTGGTGCGGTGTCTCCTGGGCTCCCCCCTCTGGCAGTGCGGTGTCTCCTGGGCTCCCCCCTCTGGCGGTGCGGTGTCTCCTGGGCTCCCCCCTCTGGCGGTGCGGTGTCTCCTGGGCTCCCCCCTCTGGCGGTGCGGTGTCTCCTGGGCTCCCCCCTCTGGCGGTGCGGTGTCTCCTGGGCTCCCCCCTCTGGTGGTGCGGTGTCTCCTGGGCTCCCCCCTCTGGTGGTGCGGTGTCTCCTGGGCTCCCCCCTCTGGTGGTGCGGTGTCTCCTGGGCTCCCCCCTCTGGTGGTGCGGTGTCTCCTGGGCTCCCCCCTCTGGGGGTGCGATGTCTCCTGGGCTCCCCCCCTCTGTTGGTGCGGTGTCTCCTGGGCTCCCCCCTCTGGCGGCGCGGTGTCTCCTGGGCTCCCCCCTCTGTTGGTGCGGTGTCTCCTGGGCTCCCCCCTCTGGCGGTATGGTGTCTCCTGAGCTCCCCCCTCTGGCGGTATGGTGTCTCCTGAGCTCCCCCCTCTGGCGGTATGGTGTCTCCTGAGCTCCCCCCTCTGGCGGTATGGTGTCTCCTGAGCTCCCCCCTCTGGTGGTGCGGTGTCTCCTGAGCTCCCCCCTCTGGTGGTGCGGTGTCTCCTGGGCTCCCCCCCCACACACACTGGCTGTGCTGCGTCTCCTGCTCCCTGCAGCGGCATGGTGTCTCCTGGACTCTCCTAGCCCCCCCCCTGGCGGTGCTGTGTCTCCTGCCCCCCCCCCCCGGCTGCGTGGTGTTTCCTGGACTCCATCCCCCCCCGGCGGCGCTGTGTCTCCTGGTCTCCCCCCCCCAGTGGTGCTGTGTCTCCTGGGTTCCTCCCACTGGCGGAGTTGTGTTTCCTGGGCACCCCTCTGGCAGCACGATGTCTCCTGGGCTCCCCCCACTGGCGGCGCTGTGTTTCCTGGGCATCCCCCCCCCCCAGCAGCGTGGTGTCTCCTGGGCTCCCCCCTCTGTTGGTGCGGTGTCTCCTGGGCTCCCCCCTCTGGCGGTGCGGTGTGTCCTGGGCTCCCCCCTCTGGCGGTGCGGTGTCTCCTGGGCTCCCCCCTCTGGCGGTGCGGTGTCTCCTGGGCTCCCCCCCCCCCCACACACTGGCTGTGCTGCGTCTCCTGCTCCCTGCAGCGGCGTGGTGTCTCCTGGACTCTCCTAGCCCCCCCCCCGGCAGTGCTGTGTCTCCTGCCCCCCCCCCTTGGCTGCACGGTGTTTCCTGGACTCCATCCCCCCCAGTGGTGCTGTGTCTCCTGGGTTCCTCCCACTGGCGGAGCTGTGTTTCCTGGGCACCCCTCTGGCAGCACGATGTCTCCTGGGCTCCCCCCACTGGCGGTGCTGTGTTTCCTGGGCACCCCCCCCCCCCCGGCAGCGTGGTGTCTCCTGGGCACCCCCCTGGCTGCATGGTGTCTCCTGGGCTCCCTGCCTGGCGGCGTGGTGCCTCCTGGGTTTCTTTTCGTTATCCATAATTAGGGCAGAAAAGATGATCTATTGTGTTTTCTGATCATTGCTCTGGGGATGAAGGCAACAGGCTCCCCCTAGTCACAGACCTGATCTGTCCTCCAGTGCAGAGCCATCCCTGGATCGGTATGAGGGGCCCCTGTACATTGGCTGTGGTGTACTCCACTGTGCATAGTGCTGGCAGTGTGGGCTGTGCCATATTTATCTGTATATAGTGTCAGTAGTCTACACAGCGCTGTATTTATCTGTATATAGTGTCAGTAGTCTACACAGAGCCGTATTTATCTGTATATAGGGTCACTAGTCTACAAAGTGCTGTATATTGTGTATGTGTGAGTGGATGGGTGTGTGGTGCTAGGAGTATACACTGCCAGGGGCCCCCCACACGCTGGCCGCAGACTTCTAGTTTCTGTTGGATCCCAGCTCAACTCACAATGTCCACTGCACGTCCTTTGGCAATCAACAGGTTAATCCACAATTTGAGTTTACCTATAAGAGCCCCAATATTCCCCAAATCTCCACCACAGACCCCAACGCTCTCTTTAGCATATGAACGTTGTGTTCAGCCATTTATGTCTGGTTCATTCGCTCTGGGGGCGTAGAGTGAGCACCTCATAAAGATTATCAGGACAGGCTCAGACAGTGTAATGTAATATCTTCTAAATTAGCATTATCAGGACAGGCTTAGACAGTGTAATGTAATATCTTCTAAATTAGCATTATCAGGACAGGCTTAGACTGTATAATGTAATATCTTCTAAATGAGCATTATCAGGACAGGCTTAGACTGTGTAATGTAATATCTACTAAATGAGCATTATCAGGACAGGCTTAGACTGTGTAATGTAATATCTACTAAATGAACATTATCAGGACAGGCTTAGACTGCTGGGTTTCCCTGTAATACAGTATCTCCTAACTACATTAACAGGACAGGCTCAGACAGTGCCGGATTTCTGTATATGTATGTATCTGTACTTTAACAGGACAGGCATAGAAAGAGCTGGATTTCTGTATAATGTAGGGCAATCTGCAGATTATCAGGACAGGTTCAGACACTGCCTGGTTTCTGACCTCCTAACTAGAGGTTATTGGGACAATCATTATTGTAAATAAAATATTTACAGTCTCTTCTCCCATCTCATCTAATTACCCAATTAACCCTGTTGTGATGCACACTGATCCAGTTCTTATAGAGTTAACCAAAAGCAAATACGTTTCCTGTGTGATCACTGGGGTCCAACTTACCTGTTATTTGTGACTTTAACCGATCGTGCCAGGAATGTGGGACTCTCACCTTAATTCCAGTTCACCTATTATACAACTGGATTAAAGACGTCCTGTGTGTCATGTTACCCATTCGCCCAGAATGACGTACACTGAAGGTGATGTTCACACTTGCTACTGTATGCTAATTGTGGTACCCTTGCGGTGCCAGTGACATTTTCATAAGCTAATTAAGTTTATCAGTGATGTCTCATATGCTAATGAAGGTTTAAAGGGATAGTAATACTTCGTTTTAACTTTATTTTATTTTGTAGGCATTAAAAAAACATGAAGAATGATATAAGTCTTATCTCTCAAACCTTTATGGTTTAAGAGATATTCACAAACAAAGTATCCCCCCCCCCTTCAGCCAAATCAGAAGGGAGGTGCCCAGGTAGACTGCAGAGAGGGACAATCTTCAATTAAGATAAGGGAAAAACCTGAAAAACTTGTCAAGGGGGGAAGGGCTTTCATTGTTCTCATAGGAAGAAGATTGTCCCCTGCTGTTATCTGTCTGGTCATACAACCAGATTCACATCTGAGAAGAGATGGCTTACACTAGGTAAAAGGGGCGGGAGGGGAAACTTTGCTTGTGAATATCTCATAAACCATAAAGGTTTGAGAGATAAGACTTATATCGTTCTTCATGTTTTTTTAATGCCTACAAAATAAAATAAAGTTAAAACGAAGTATTACTATCCCTTTAAATGACATGTCATATTTTAATGAAACTTTGTGCAGTACCAGGCAGTGTTCACTTATACTTTGCCCAGAAATAAGTGTGAATGTCTCAAACTGCACATCTGTTGGGCTTTTGTGTAACGGGACACATAGACGGTTTTTAATTACGTTTATCAAATACGCAAACTTGGATGACGGTGAAAGTTTCACTTTAATTCTGTTGGGAGAATTTAATGTGCAGGGGGGGGGTGAGGTAGCATTTGGCTCTCCGGCTGTTGGGGGCTACAGCTGTTATAATACCCTCTGTCAGCCAAAGGTTGGAGAGCCAGTGGTTGCCTGCCCCTGGTCTTGTGTCTTTTCTCCCTGTGAAAGAATATGCAGGAGGTGCCAGCGTCCATAAAACTACCTGTCCAGATATTTGGTGGGGGGCTGGGGCAGGGATGGGGGTGACATCGAGGTCCCTCTGAGCCTCTGCAGAGGAGAATTCCATGTCCTGTTTGTAGCATGTCATTATGTATGTCTGAATATTACCGTGGAACGAAACAAGAAGGATGATGTAAAGATCTGAACCACTACTGTAAAATAAATGTTTCAGTGCAGGAAACTCACTCATCGTCTGTTGTGTGTCATTGGGACTGGATCCACCTCCCTGCTTCCAGCCGCACCTCACTGGTCACTGCGGGCACTCTATCTCTTTTCTAGAAGGGACCAGACCCTGAATGTACACAGCACCTAGGGACCGAGTGTGTCGTCCAGACCGTTGAGTGTTACAGGCCTCTGTTGTTTTCTGCCTAAGTATGTCACAAATCCAATATGGCAGACAGATCCACAGCCTCCCTTTAGTTCAAATGTCACCATGTTTCAGTCATTTTATAGAAAGATACTTAGACAAGGGTATTCAAATGGGGTTATAATGTTTGAATGTCAGCTTTCACCCCTCTTACACTTCAGTGGTTAATGGTAGGTGTAGCTGTGTGACTTTCACATATAAAGAAGTCCCACTATTGAGGCGCCATGTTTTTGCCCATTGCCGTTCCAGTATTTTACAAATCAAATAAATACGTGGTGAAAACTAAAACTTCTGGAACACAATACCAGGAGCCCTGCGTGTAACACTATGGATTGTGGGACTTATGTACAAAGAAAAGTGGAGTCAAATGGGGCAAATCAACCTCCCCGTTTGGGAGAAAACAATTCTCATAAATGTGAAGAACCAACAGGCTTTTATTTTTTTATTATTGCTTCATGCTGCTGAGTAACAGTAATGGTTCCTCACTGCCCGGTGGCATTGTATTCACAAGTTATTACATTTCACACATCCCTTTGTATAAACCCCTTGAGCGCCAGAGTGCTATCCAAGTCTCTGCAACGGAATTTAACAGGATACCTCTCTGGCACTCAAAGGGTTAAACTGTTGGTAACAGTGCCAACTGCTGTTCGTAAAGTTAGTCTATTGCTTTGTAGGGGAGCGGTGAGTCTCAGGCTGTGGTTCTCTATAGGTTGTCATAGTAACAGCTCCTCCACGTCCTGGCTGTTTGAATTGTAATAACGGATGGGCGAAGCCTCTCCCAGCCACGGGTGTCACCCTGGTTTTACTCTGAATGAAAAGCTACAATATGTTCGTTCATCATACGTCGTTACTGTTCCTTTAAATGGGACCTTCACCTCCTTGGGTGTTAGCTATGTCCCCAGTGCATTACTTCTTTGCGTTGGAGATCTCTAGAATCTGCAGGGCTATTTTTTTATAAGTAGTAGTATTTTATTTGTATTATTATTTATTTTTTTATGTTGCCCAGTTTCTTTCCTACAGAATTCCCCCATTTCCTTTGTGCGGTTCCCCCTTGTCTCTTATTAGCACTTGTTTGATAGAAGACAGATCCAGTCAGGATTAAAGGGACAGCACAGCTGCGGTTCCATATGAGGGCACGTTGTAACGTTCACAGGTCTCTACAGTAAAGACGCAATATTGTGCTTCCTGTATTCCAGTGGACTGGGGGAAGCCATTTCCTTTGCACAGCAGAGTGCACAGGTAAATTCTTCCCCCAGCCTGCTGAAAACACAACTTCCAGTATTCCACGTCTTAAAGGGAAAGTATCATACAGTGCATCGCAGGCCATATGTAATCAGACTGCAGGCCTCAGGCTGTTGGGGATGGTGGGTGTTGCCGTCGCCAACAGCTGGAGGTACAAAAACTTTTTTTTTAGATGCCTCATGTAAAAATGATTAGAATTTATGTATCTTTATTTATGTAAATTGAATGCTAGGGAACAGCGCCACCTGGTGACAGGAGCGCTGTATGTAATCCCATTAGCCTGGCCTGGGCAGTGTCTCACCCAGTCACCTCCCTCATCTGTCCCCTAAACAGGTCAGTGGCTCAGCAGGGTCATGGGGATGTTTTTGGACAAGAAAACTTTGAAATAGTTAATAAGCAGAATCCGCAGCAGATGTCTCAGTCTGGAAACGAAAAGGAGAGACCATTACAACCCCCCACCCTTCCCTGTTGGAGTGCATTTCATATGCCTATCTGGTACTGTAAAGGTTAACCCCCTCATGCCCATCCTTATTACTAATACCCTTCACGTGTCCTATTAACGTGAGTGCCAGGGAGGAGAGCAAGTCTATCCTCTGACAAGCACTGTAGGCACTCAGGGGGTTAAAGGGAACCTAGGTGCAACCTGCTGGTATCACAGTGATGTTTTCCTTTATACACACAGACGTTTCCCTAACTGTATATGATATAATGTGCTGTCCGCAAAGGGTTAATCCCTTTTCTTCAAATGTTACTATTGTCGTTCTCCAACCCAAGCACTAGGGCACATTTAAAGGGACCCATCACCTAAAAAAACAGGAATTTCAGGCTCCAATAGAGACAAATGCTACACACACAACATTTCCCTCCAGGAGGGGTCCCAACATTGGTTGCTGAGGTCCCTGCCTGTAATATATAATATATACACTGTTCAAAAAAATAAAGGGAACACTAAGATTACACATCCTAGATCTGAATGAATGAACTGACAACAAAATCACACAAAAATTCTCAATGGAAATCAAATTTATCAACACATGGAGGTCTGGATATGGAGTCACACTCAAAATCAAAATGGAAAACCACACTACAGGCTGATCCAACTTTGATGTAATGTCCTTAAAACAAGTCAAAATGAGGCTCAGTAGTGTGTGTGGCCTCCATGTGCCCGTATGACCTCCCTACAACGCCTGGGCATGCTCCTGATGAGGTTACGGATGGTCTCCTGAGGGATGTCCTCCCAGACCTGGACTAAAGCATCCGCCAACTCCTGGACAGTCTGTGGTGCAACGTGGCGTTGGTGGATGGAGCGAGACATGATGTCCCAGATGTGCTCAATTGGATTCAGGTCTGGGGAACGGGCGGGCCAGTCCATAGCATCAATGCCTTCCTCTTGCAGGAACTGCTGACACACTCCAGCCACATGAGGTCTAGCATTGTCTTGCATTAGGAGGAACCCAGGGCCAACCGCACCAGCATATGGTCTCACAAGGGGTCTGAGGATCTTATCTCGGTACCTAATGGCAGTCAGGCTACTTCTGGCAAGCACATGGAGGGCTGTGCGGCCACGTGCGGCCCCCCAAAGAAATGCCACCCCACACCATTACTGACCCACCACCAAACCGGTCATGCTGGAGGATGTTGCAGGCAGCAGAACGTTCTCCACGGCATCTCCAGACTCTGTCACGTGCTCAGTGTGAACCTGCTTTCATCTGTGAAGAGCACAGGGCGCCAGTGGCGTATTTGCCAATCTTGGTGTTCTCTGGCAAATGCCAAACGTCCTGCACGGTGTTGGGCTGTAAGCACAACCCCCACCTGTGGACGTCGGGCCCTCATACCTCCCTCATGGAGTCTGTTTCTGACCGTTTGAGTGGACACATGCACATTTGTGGCCTGCTGGAGGTCATTTTGCAGGGCTCTGGCAGTGCTCCTCCTTGCACAAAGGCGGAGATAGCGGTCCTGCTGCTGGGTTGTTGCCCTCCTACGGCCTCCTCCACGTCTCCTGATGTACTGGCCTGTCTCCTGGTAGCGCCTCCATGCTCTGGACACTACGCTGACAGACACAGCAAACCTTCTTGCTACAGCTTGCATTGATGTGCCATCCTGGATGAGCTGCACTACCTGAGCCACTTGTGTGGGTTGTAGACTCCGTCTCATGCTACCACTAGAGTGAAAGCACCGCCAGCATTCAAAAGTGACCAAAACATCAGCCAGGAAGCATAGGAACTGAGAAGTGGTCTGTGGTCACCACCTGCAGAACCACTCCTTTATTGGGGGTGTCTTGCTAATTGCCTATAATTTCCACCTGTTGTCTGTTCCATTTGCACAACAGCATGTGGAATTGATTGTCAATCAGTGTTGCTTCCTGAGTGGACAGCGTGATTTCACAGAAGTGTGGTGGACTTCGAGTTACAGTGTGTTGTTTAAGTGTTCCCTTTATTTTTTTGAGCAGTTTATATAGATATGTGTGTGTGTATATCACACACATCCACATCATATGTATGATTCAGTGCATGTTGAGATCTATAATTCACTGTCTGACACCCCAGCCTGGTTCCACTGATCCCCAGAAATAAACACACTGACACCTCAGCCTGTTCCACTGTCCACTGGTAGTCACAGACCACGCATACACTGTCTGACATCTCAGCCTGGTTCCACTGGTAGTCACAGACCCACACATTCACTGTCTGACATCTCAGCCTTGTTCCACTGGTAGTCACAGACCCTCACATACACTGCCTGACACCCCAGCCTGGTTCCACTGGTAGTCACAGACCACACATACACTGTCTGACACCCCAGCCTGGTTCCACTGGTAGTCACAGACCACGCATACACTGTCTGACATCTCAGCCTGGTTCCACTGGTAGTCACAGACCCACACATTCACTGTCTGACATCTCAGCCTTGTTCCACTGGTAGTCACAGACCCTCACATACACTGCCTGACACCCCAGCCTGGTTCCACTGGTAGTCACAGACCACACATACACTGTCTGACACCCCAGCCTGGTTCCACTGGTAGTCACAGACCACACATACACTGTCTGACACCCCAGCCTGGTTCCACTGGTAGTCACAGACCACACATACACTGTCTGACACCCCAGCCTGGTTCCACTGGTAGTCACAGACCCACACATACACTGTCTGACACCCCAGCCTGGTTCCACTGGTAGTCACAGACCCACACATACACTGCCTGACACCCCAGCCTTGTTCCACTGGTAGTCACAGACCCACACATACACTGTCTGACACCCCAGCCTTGTTCCACTGGTAGTCACAGACCACACATACACTGTCTGATACCCCAGCCTTGTTCCACTGGTAGTCACAGACCACACATACACTGTCTGACACCCCAGCTTTGTTCCACTGGTAGTCACAGACCCACACATACACTGTCTGACACCCCAGCCTTGTTCCACTGGTAGTCACAGACCCATACATACACTGTCTGTCACCTCAGTCTTGTTCTACTAGTAGTCACAGACCACACATACACTGTATGACACCCCAGTCTTGTTCCACTGGTAGTCACAGACCCACACATACACTGTATGACACCCCAGTCTTGTTCCACTGGTAGTCACAGACCCACACATACACTGTCTGACACCCCATCCTTGTTCCACTGGTAGTAGGGAGAAGACAGGAAGTCAGTGCTAGGGGAGCTGGGTAATGCATTGCTGAGCGGTGTCAGTGAGTGGGGGAGGTAATGTAGGGAGAAGACAGGAAGTCAGTGCTACCGGAGGTGGGTAATGCATTACTGAGCAGTGTCAGTGAGTGGGGAGGTAATGTAGGGATAAGACAGGAAGTCAGTACTAGGGGAGGTGGGCAATGCATTGCTGATCAGTGTCAGTGAGTGGGGAGGTAATGTAGGGAAAAGACAGTAAGTCAGTGCTCCAGTGCTAGGGGAGGTGGGTAATGCATTGCTCAGTAGTGTCAGTGAGTGGAGAGGTAATGTAGGGAAAAGACAGTAAGTCAGTGCTCCAGTGCTAGGGGAGGCGGTAATGCATTACTGAGCAGTGTCAGTGAGTGGGGGAGGTAATGTAGGGATAAGACAGGAAGTCAGTGCTAGGGGAGGTAGGTAATGCATTGCTGAGCAGTGTCAGTGAGTGGGGGAGGTAATGTATGGATAAGACAGGAAGTCAGTACTAGGGGAGGTGGGTAATGCATTGCTGGGCAGTGTCAGTGAGTGGGGAGGTAATCAAGGGATAGGAAAGGAAGTCAGTACTAGGGGAGGTGGGCAGTTTATTGCTGAGCAGCGTCAGTGAGTGGGGCGAGAGGTAATGAAGGGAATAGGTTAGGAAGTCAGTGGGTAATGCATTGCTGAGCAGTGTCAGTGAGTGGGGAAGTAATGTAGGGATAAGACAGGAAGCCAGTTCTAGGAGTGATGGGCAATGCATTGCTGAGCAGTGTCAGTGAGTGGGGGAGGTAATTTAGGGATAAGATAGGAAGTCAGTACTAGGGGAGGTGTGTGATGTATTGCTGTGCAGTGTCCGTGAGTGGGGCGGGAGGTAATGTAGGGATAAGACAGGAAGTCAGTGCTAGGGGAGGTCGGTAATGTATTGCTGAGCAGTGTCAGTGAGTGGGGGAGGTAATGTAGGGAGAAGACAGGAAGTCAGTGCTACCGGAGGTGGGTAATGCATTACTGAGCAGTGTCAGTGAGTGGGGAGGTAATGTAGGGATAAGACAGGAAGTCAGTACTAGGGGAGGTGGGCAATGCATTGCTGATCAGTGTCAGTGAGTGGGGAGGTAATGTAGGGAAAAGACAGTAAGTCAGTGCTCCAGTGCTAGGGGAGGTGGGTAATGCATTGCTCAGTAGTGTCAGTGAGTGGAGAGGTAATGTAGGGAAAAGACAGTAAGTCAGTGCTCCAGTGCTAGGGGAGGCGGTAATGCATTACTGAGCAGTGTCAGTGAGTGGGGGAGGTAATGTAGGGATAAGACAGGAAGTCAGTGCTAGGGGAGGTAGGTAATGCATTGCTGAGCAGTGTCAGTGAGTGGGGGAGGTAATGTATGGATAAGACAGGAAGTCAGTACTAGGGGAGGTGGGTAATGCATTGCTGGGCAGTGTCAGTGAGTGGGGAGGTAATCAAGGGATAGGAAAGGAAGTCAGTACTAGGGGAGGTGGGCAGTTTATTGCTGAGCAGCGTCAGTGAGTGGGGCGAGAGGTAATGAAGGGAATAGGTTAGGAAGTCAGTGGGTAATGCATTGCTGAGCAGTGTCAGTGAGTGGGGAAGTAATGTAGGGATAAGACAGGAAGCCAGTTCTAGGAGTGATGGGCAATGCATTGCTGAGCAGTGTCAGTGAGTGGGGGAGGTAATTTAGGGATAAGATAGGAAGTCAGTACTAGGGGAGGTGTGTGATGTATTGCTGTGCAGTGTCCGTGAGTGGGGCGGGAGGTAATGTAGGGATAAGACAGGAAGTCAGTGCTAGGGGAGGTCGGTAATGTATTGCTGAGCAGTGTCAGTGAGTGGGGGAGGTAATGTAGGGAGAAGACAGGAAGTCAGTGCTACCGGAGGTGGGTAATGCATTACTGAGCAGTGTCAGTGAGTGGGGAGGTAATGTAGGGATAAGACAGGAAGTCAGTACTAGGGGAGGTGGGCAATGCATTGCTGATCAGTGTCAGTGAGTGGGGAGGTAATGTAGGGAAAAGACAGTAAGTCAGTGCTCCAGTGCTAGGGGAGGTGGGTAATGCATTGCTCAGTAGTGTCAGTGAGTGGAGAGGTAATGTAGGGAAAAGACAGTAAGTCAGTGCTCCAGTGCTAGGGGAGGCGGTAATGCATTACTGAGCAGTGTCAGTGAGTGGGGGAGGTAATGTAGGGATAAGACAGGAAGTCAGTGCTAGGGGAGGTAGGTAATGCATTGCTGAGCAGTGTCAGTGAGTGGGGGAGGTAATGTATGGATAAGACAGGAAGTCAGTACTAGGGGAGGTGGGTAATGCATTGCTGGGCAGTGTCAGTGAGTGGGGAGGTAATCAAGGGATAGGAAAGGAAGTCAGTACTAGGGGAGGTGGGCAGTTTATTGCTGAGCAGCGTCAGTGAGTGGGGCGAGAGGTAATGAAGGGAATAGGTTAGGAAGTCAGTGGGTAATGCATTGCTGAGCAGTGTCAGTGAATGGGGAAGTAATGTAGGGATAAGACAGGAAGCCAGTTCTAGGAGTGATGGGCAATGCATTGCTGAGCAGTGTCAGTGAGTGGGGGAGGTAATTTAGGGATAAGATAGGAAGTCAGTACTAGGGGAGGTGTGTGATGTATTGCTGAGCAGTGTCCGTGAGTGGGGCAGGAGGTAATGTAGGGATAAGACAGGAAGTCAGTGCTAGGGGAGGTGGGTAATGCATTGCTGACCAGTGTCAGTGAGTGGGGAGGTAATTTAGGAATAAGATAGGAAGTCAGTACTTGGGGAGGTGAATAATGCATTACTGAGCAGTGTCAGTGAGTTGGGAGGTAATGTAGGGTTAAGACAGGACGTCGGTGCTAGGGGAGATGAGTAATGTATTACTGAGCAGTGTCAGTGAGTGGGGAGGTAATTTAGGGATAAGACCGGAAGTCAGTGCTAGGGGAGGTGGTTAATTCATTGCTGAGCAGTGTCAGTGAGTGAGGAGGTAATGTAGAGATAAGACAGGAAGTCAGTGCTAGGGGAGGTGGGTAATGCATTGCTGGGCAGTGTCAGTGAGTGGGGAGGTAATATAGGGGTAAGACAGTGTCAGTGCTTCAGTGCTAGGGGAGGTGGGTAATGCATTGCTGAGCACTGTCAGTGAGTGTGGATGTAATGGAGGGATAAGACAGGAAGTCAGTGCTAGTGCTGGTATGTAATGCATTGCTGAGCAGTGTCAGTGAGTGGGGAGGTAATCAAGGGATAGGAGAGGAAGTCAGTACTAGGGGAGGTGGGCAGTTTATTGCTGAGCAGCGTCAGTGAGTGGGGCGAGAGGTAATGAAGGGAATAGGTTAGGAAGTCAGTGGGTAATGCATTGCTGAGCAGTGTCAGTGAGTGGGGAAGTAATGTAGGGATAAGACAGGAAGTCAGTACTAGGGGAGGTGGGTAATGCATTGCTGAGCAGTGGTAGTGAGTGGGGGAGGTAATGTAGGGATAAGACAGGAAGTCAGTGCTAGGGGAGGTGGGTAATGCATTGCTGATCATGTCAGTGAGTGGGGGAGGTAATTTAGGGATAAGATAGGAAGTCAGTACTAGGGGAGGTGTGTGATGTATTGCTGAGCAGTGTCCTTGAGTGGGGTGGGAGGTAATGTAGGGATAAGACAGGAAGTCAGTGCTAGGGGAGGTGGGTAATGCATTGCTGGGCAGTGTCAGTGAGTGGGGAGGTAATATAGGGGTAAGACAGTGTCAGTGCTTCAGTGCTAGGGGAGGTGGGTAATGCATTGCTGAGCACTGTCAGTGAGTGTGGATGTAATGGAGGGATAAGACAGGAAGTCAGTGCTAGTGCTGGTATGTAATGCATTGCTGAGCAGTGTCAGTGAGTGGGGAGGTAATCAAGGGATAGGAGAGGAAGTCAGTACTAGGGGAGGTGGGCAGTTTATTGCTGAGCAGCGTCAGTGAGTGGGGCGAGAGGTAATGAAGGGAATAGGTTAGGAAGTCAGTGGGTAATGCATTGCTGAGCAGTGTCAGTGAGTGGGGAAGTAATGTAGGGATAAGACAGGAAGTCAGTACTAGGGGAGGTGGGTAATGCATTGCTGAGCAGTGGTAGTGAGTGGGGGAGGTAATGTAGGGATAAGACAGGAAGTCAGTGCTAGGGGAGGTGGGTAATGCATTGCTGATCATGTCAGTGAGTGGGGGAGGTAATTTAGGGATAAGATAGGAAGTCAGTACTAGGGGAGGTGTGTGATGTATTGCTGAGCAGTGTCCTTGAGTGGGGCGGGAGGTAATGTAGGGATAAGACAGGAAGTCAGTGCTAGGGGAGGTGGGTAATGCATTGCTGAGCAGTGTCAGTGAGTGGGGAGGTAATTTAGGGATAAGATAGGAAGTCAGTACTTGGGGAGGTGGATAATGCATTACTGAGCAGTGTCAGTGAGTTGGGAGGTAATGTAGGGTTAAGACAGGACGTCGGTGCTAGGGGAGGTGGTTAATTCATTGCTGAGCAGTGTCAGTGAGTGGGGAGGTAATGTAGGGATAAGACAGGAAGTCAGTTCTAGGGGAGATGAGTAATGTATTACTGAGCAGTGTCAGTGACTGGGGAGGTAATTTAGGGATAATATAGGAAGTCAGTGATAGGGGAGGTGGGTAATGCATTGCTGAGCAGTGTCAGTGAGTGCCGGAGGTAATGTATGGATAAGACAGGAAGTCAGTGCTAGGGGAGGTGGGTAATTCATTGCTGAGCAGTGTCAGTGAGTGTGGACGTAATGGAGGGATAAGACAGGAAGTCAGTGCTAGTGCTGGTATGTAATGCATTGCTGAGCGGTGTCAGTAAGTGGGGAGGTAATCAAGGGATAGGAGAGGAAGTCAGTACTAGGGGAGGTGGGCAGTTCGTTGCTGAGCAGCATCAGTGAGTGGGGAGAGAGGTAATGAAGGGAATAGGTTAGGAAGTCAGTGCTAGGAGAGGTGGGTAATGCATTGCTGAGCAGTGTCAGTGAGTGGGGGAGGTAATGTAGGGATAAGACAGGAAGTCAGTGCTTAGGGGAGGTGGGTAATGCATTGCTGAGCAGTGTCAGTGAGTGTGGACGTAATGGAGGGATAAGACAGGAAGTCAGTGCTAGTGCTGGTATGTAATGCATTGCTGAGCGGTGTCAGTAAGTGGGGAGGTAATCAAGGGATAGGAGAGGAAGTCAGTACTAGGGGAGGTGGGCAGTTCGTTGCTGAGCAGCATCAGTGAGTGGGGAGAGAGGTAATGAAGGGAATAGGTTAGGAAGTCAGTGCTAGGAGAGGTGGGTAATGCATTGCTGAGCAGTGTCAGTGAGTGGGGGAGGTAATGTAGGGATAAGACAGGAAGTCAGTGCTAGGGGAGATGGGTAATGTATTACTGAGCAGTGTCAGTGAGTGGGGAGGTAATGTAGGGATAAGATATGAAGTCAGTACTTGGGGAGGTGGATAATGCATTACTGAGCAGTGTCAGTGAGTGGGGAGGTAATGTAGGGATAAGACAAAAAGTCAGTATTAGGGAGGTGGGTAATGCATTGAGTGGGCGTGGTAATGAAGGGATATGAGAGGAAGTTAGTACTAGGGGATGTGGGTAGTTCATTACTGAGCAGTGTCAGTGAGTGGTGCGGGAGGTAATGAAGGGAGTAGGATAGGAAGTCAGTGCAAAGAGAGGTGGGTAATGCATTGCTGAGCAGTGTCAGTGAGTGGGGAGGTAATGTAGGGATAAGACAGGAAGTCAGTGCTAGTGGAGGAGGGTAATGTATTACTGAGCAGTGTCAGTGGGAGAGGTAATGTAGGGATAAGACAGAAGTCAGTGCTAGGGGAGGTGGGTAATGCATTACTGAGCTGTGTCAGTGAGTGGGGGAGGTAATGTAGGGATAAGATAAGAAGTATAGCTGAGTAGCGTCAGTGATAGCGGCATGTAATGTAGGGATAAGACAGGAAGTCAGTGCTAGGGGAGATGGGTAATGCATTGCTGAGCAGTGTCAGTGAGTGGGGAGGTAATGTAGGGATAAGATAGGAAGTCAGTACTAGGGGAGGTGGATAATGCATTGCTGAACAGTGTCAGTGAGTGGGGAGGTAATGTAGGGATAAGATAAGAAGTCAGTATTAGGCAGGTGGGTAATACATTGCTGAGCAGTGTCAGTGAGTGGGAGTGGTAATGAAGGGATAGGAGAGGAAGTGAGTACTAGGGGAGGTGTGTGATGAATTGCTGAGCAGTGTCAGTGAGTGGGAGAGGTAATGTAGGGATAAGACAGGAAGTCGGTGCTAGGGCAGATGGGTAATGCATTGCTGAGCAGTGTCAGTGAGTGGGGAGGTAATGTAGGGATAAGATAGGAAGTCAGTACTAGGGGAGGTGGATAATGCATTGCTGAACAGTGTCAGTGAGTGGGGAGGCAATGTAGGGATAAGACAAGAAGTCAGTATTAGGGAGGTGGGTAATGCATTGCCGACTAGTGTCAGTGAGTTGGAGTGGTAATGAAGGGATAGGAGAGGAAGTTAGTACTAAGGGATGTGGGTAGTTCATTACTGAGCAGTGTCAGTGAGTGGGGCGGGAGGTAATGAAGGGAATAAGATAGGAAGTCAGTGCTAGGAGAGGTGGGTAATGCATTGCTGAGTAGTGTCAGTGAGGGAGGTAATGTTGGGATAAGACACGAAGTCAGTGCTAGGGGATGTGGGTAATGCATTGCTGAGCAGTGTCAGTGAGTGGGGAGGTAATGTAGGGAAGAGACAATAAGTCAGTGCTTCAGTACTAGGGGAGGTGGGTAATGCATTGCTGAGCAGTGTCAGTGAGTGGGGAAGTAATGTAGGGATAAGACAGGAAGTCAGTGCTAGGGGAGGTGGGTAATGCATTGCTGAGCAGTGTCAATGAGTGGAGAGGTAATGTAAGAATAAGACAGGAAGTCAGTGCTAGGGGAGGTGGGTAATGCATTGTTGAGCAGTGTCAGTGAGTGGGGAGGTAATGTAGGTATAAGACAGGAAGTCCGTGTTAGGGGAGGTGAGTAATGCATTACTGAGCAGTGTCAGTGATAGGGGAGGTAGGTAATACATTGCTGAGCAGTGTCAGTGAGTGGGGGTGGTAATGTAGAGATAAGACAGGAAGTCAGTGCTAGGGGAGGTGGGTAATGTATTACTGAGCAGTGTCAGTGATAGGGGCAGGTAAAGTAGAGATAAGACAGGAAGTCAGTGCTACGGAGGTAGGCAATGCATTGCTAGGCAGTGTCAGTGAGTGGGGACGTAATGGAGGGATAAGACAGGAAGTCAGTGCTAGTGCTGGTATGTAATGCATTGCTGAGCGGTGTCAGTGAGTGGGGAGGTAATCAAGGGATAGGAGAGGAAGTCAGTACTAGGGGAGGTGGGCAGTTCATTGTTGAGCAGTGGCAGTGAGTGGGAGAGGTAATGAAGGGATAGTAGAGGAAGTTAGTACTAGGGGATGTGGGTAATGTATTACTGAGCAGTGTCAGTGAGTGGGGCTGGAGGTAATGAAGGGAATAGGTTAGGAAGTCAGTGCTAAGAGACGTGGATAATGCATTGCTGAGCAGTGTCAGTGAGTGGGGAGGTAATGTAGGGATAAGACATGAAGTCATTGCTAGGGGAGGTGGGCAATGGATTGCTAAGCAGTGTCAGTGAGTGGGAGTGGTAATGAAGGGATACGAGAGGAAGTTAATACTAGGGGATTTGGGTAGTTCATTACATGTGTGTGTGTGTGTGTGTTTGTGTATGTGCGTGTGTATGTCTATATATCTCATATCTATCCTATATGTTTTGTATATCTATCTAGTTAAATTCTTTTTATATTAGGGTTGCACCGATACTAGTATCGGTATCGGTGCCGATACCAGCATTTGCGCGAGTACTTGTACTCGCGCAAATGTGGCCGATGCCAGCACCGATACCCTGTGTCAGGGTCCGTGCTGAAGAGAGGGAGCCCGGGGAGCTGCTCACAATGCTCCCCGGTCACCTCTCTCACTCCTGCAGCGTCGGAGCATTGCCGCGGGTTACCATGGCAACGCTCTGATGTTGACCTTTGTCGGGGCTCGCGAGAGAACAGCGAGCACCCGGCAGAGGAGGGTAAGGGAGGCAAGATGGGGCAGCGGGTGGTGAAAGAGGCAGAAAGGGGGGTGAAGAGGGAGAAAAAGGCAAAACGAGGAAGGATCAAGAGACAAAAGGAGAGGGGCAAGAAGAGGCAAGAGGAGGGGGTATCAGGAGAGAGATAGAGGCAAAAGGGTGGGATCAAGAGTCAAGGAGGGGGAGAAAGGGGGATCAAAACAGAGAGAAGAAGCCAAGGCAAAAGAAGGGGGCTCAAGAGGGGGAGAATGAAGCAAAAGGTGGGAATCAAGTGGGGGAGAAAGTCAAAAGGGGAGAATCAAGTGGGGGAGAAAGTCAAAAGGGGAGAATCAAGAGGTGGTGTGTGTGTGTGTGTGTGTGTGTGTGTATATATTTCAAGTACTCACAGATACCAATTACCTATACTTTTTTTTGCGGTCATTTGCCAGTTTTCCAAGTACCTAAAGCATATAGGTACTTGGAATACTGGCAAATGACTGCAAAAAAAAGTATCGGTAATTGGTATCGGTGAGTACTTGAAAAAAGTATCAGTACTCGTACTCGGTCTTCAAAAATCGGTATCGGTGCATCCATGTTTGACACCCAAATCCCTCTGCTCCTCTATTTAGGAGATCACACTGTGTGGTGTATATACCAGTGTATCAGATTGCTCCACATCAATAAAACTCACAGTAATGTGGGTATAAACTTCTGTATATATCTTATAAATTAGTCTGTGTAAAAAATACTTTCATCTTCTTCTAAATCATTCACTTACAGAAAGAGTAATTTAACCATTTCAGTGCCAGAGGGGATGAAATGCATTGCTTACCCCCTGGCACTCAAAGGGTTTAAAATTCTCTAGAATACACCACCAGCCACGCCCCCAGTAACACCACCTAAAACACAAGTGTCCCTCTTTGTCCATGTGAAATGCTGGGAGGTATGTTACTTACACTGCTCACACTGTATGTATGTATGTTCTGCTTTGCATCTGTGTGTCACTGTTTGTGTATGTCAGTGCATGTGTGTCTATGTATGTGTGTTGCATGCGTCTCTGTCTATCACTGTGTCCCCCTGTATATATGTGTGTTTGCACATGTGTCTGTGTATCACTGTGTGTACCTGTCTGACACATACACCCTACGCCATATTTCACTATCATAACATTTATTTAAAAAAAAAAAAAACAACAACATTCCCTGCATAACATGACGGGCAACGCCGTCCCAAATTGGTAGTATATCTATATGTATATATACATACTAGCAATGTGGGACGGCGTTGCCCGTCATATTATTTACACAGAGAGACATTGTGTGAAACAGAAATATGCAGTGTTACAGACACGCACTTAAAGAGACAGAGTGTCACACACTGTGAAACGCATACATACAGAGAGACACGCACATACATGACGTATGTCAGATATGTAGAAAGTGTGTGACAGACGCAGTGGGGATGTAGATATGCTGATAAGAGTTGTAAAAAATGTTTTAATTGCAGCTCTTCAGCTTGATGAATAAGGCCCTCTATACTTACAGTTGAAGTGAGTGTGCTGTGTTACTTGGTGAATAAGGCCCTGTATCCTTACAGTTGAAGTGAGTGCGCTGTGTTACTTGGTGAATAAGGCCCTGTATCCTTACAGTTGAAGTGAGTGCGCTGTGTTACTTGGTGAATAAGGCCCTGTATCCTTACAGTTGAAGTGAGTACGCTGTGTTACTTGGTGAATAAGGCCCTGTATCCTTACAGTTGAAGTGAGTGCGCTGTGTTACTTGGTGAATAAGGCCCTATATCCTTACAGTTGAAGTGAATGCGCTGTGTTACTTGGTGAATAAGGCCCTGTATCCTTATAGTTGAATTGAGTGCACTGTGTTACTTGGTGAATAAGACCCTGTATCCTTACAGTTGAAGTGAGTGTGCTGTGTTACTTGATGAATAAGACCCTGTATCCTTACAGTTGAATTTAGGGTTGCCACCTTTTCCTAAAAAAAATACCGGCCATAGCTGTGTGAGGGCGGAGTCACAAAAGGGAGGAACCAAAAAAGGGGCAGAACCACTCAATGTTGCATGACCACTCTCAGACTAAGCACTCTCACTCAGACTAAGCACTCACTCTCTCTCTGACTAAGCACTCACTCTCTCTCTGACTAAGCACTCACTCTCTCTCTGACTAAGCACTCACTCTCTCTAAGACTAAGCACTCACGCTCTCTAAGACTAAGCACTCACGCTCTCTCTCAGACTAAGCACTCTGTCTCTCTCAGACTAAGCACTCACTCTCTCTAAGATTAAGCACTCACTCTCTCTAAGACTAAGCACTCACTCTCTCAGACTAAGCACTCACTCTCTCTCTCAGACTAAGCGCTCACTCTCTCTCAGACTAAGCACTCTCTCTCTCAGACTAAGCACTCTCTCTCTCAGACTAAGCACTCTCTGTCTCTCTCTATCAGACTAAACACTCTGTCTCTCTCAGACTAAGCACTCTCTCTCTCTCAAACTAAGCTCTCCCAGGCCAGAGTGGTGAAGGATCCCCTACACACAAAGGTGATCAGACCTCCCAATTAAGCCTTTGAGGTCTAGTCAAGTTGCTTGAATACTGGAATACATTGCACTGCATTGAAGGCCCTATTTGTCCTCTATAGTGCAGATGGTTTGGCCAGAACGGATCTACTTTGCCTGTATATATAAGGCCCAGTGTTTGTACACAGACAGGACACAACATTTACTTACTTTTCTCGCTCAGTACATGTGTACTACAGGTGTGACATAGATGCACATTGTGTTACCTGTACAAATCACTAAGATCTTAAATACATAAATATCTACACCCCATTAAGACAATTGTAGCGGTGACATTATCTGTTATTGCTAAGATTCATCACAGAAATGCCCTGAACTGTCTCAGTAACCATATGTATCTGTGTAAAATAAAGCAGAGAGACCATCATAAAGGTCATCAGTTACATACTGACTTCAGAAGAGAAGGATTTGGGGGTGGTCATCTCTGACAGCCTCAAGATGAGTAACCAATGCAACCAGGCGGTGGGGAAAGCAAATCGTATGCTTGGCTGCATAGCTAGAGGTATAACAAGCAGGAAGAGGGAGATTGTGATCCCTCTGTATAGAGCTCTAGTGAGACCACATCTGGAATACTGTGTACAGTTCTGGAGGCCTCATCTGCAAAAGGATATAACTAAAATTGAGCGGGTTCAAAGAAGAGCTACAAAAATGGTGGAAGGTCTAAAGCATAGAACTTATCAAGAACGACTCAGAGATCTAAATATGTATAGTCTGGAGGAAAGAAGAGAAAGGGGGGACATGATTGAAACCTTTAAATATGTTAAAGGACTGAACAAGGTTCAGGAGGGAAGTGTGATTAATAAGAATCTGAATACAAGAACAAGGGGGCACAATCTGAGGCTAGTTGGAGGAAAAATCAAGAAAAACATTAGAAAATATTATTTCACTGAAAGAGTAGTAGAAACTTGGAACAAACTTCCAGCAGAGGTGGTTGATAAATCCACAGTAACACAGTTTAAACATGCCTGGGATAAACATGTATCTATCCTAAGATAACAATAAAGGAATACTAAAGGGCAGACTAGATGGACCAGGTGGTCTTTTTCTGCCGTCAATCTTCTATGTTTCTATGTTTCTATACTGTAATATATTTTTTTTCTAAGTTTTTCGCAGGTGGGCTGTAGCACTTTTTTAAGTTGTATATACATGTTTGGGGATGGTTTACCTTTCATAAAAAACGGCTCCCATCCTCTCCACCAGTCAGCTATAGCTGAAGAGCTGTAGGTTGCCTACACTTGGCCAAGGACAACTGAGTGCATACCAATAAGGGATTATTAACACTAGGCCCACTTCTTCTGGCCTTCTACCGACCTCTGTCACGTCATACCTGGAAGTGTGTGCGTGCTGAGGGCGGTGCTGTTTACTTCCAAGTTCTGCCGGGGCTGGAGCTGGGGAGCAGGAGAGACCGAGGATGAGCTGAACCGTGTAGGCCGCAGACATCGAGTGGTCCAGTGGATTCCGACCAGACTGCCTCCTGTGCACAGTGCACCACAGTCTCTGAGCACTGACACTCTCACAGCGCATGCATACTGCCGCAATCCCTGACTCCCCGTTGTCAGTCACAAGACTCCGACACATACACCAGGCAAGCGTGACACACCAGCCAGCCAATGAGGACCACTGATGTCCAAATACTCTTCACTCATTGGCTGGTGATGGCGCATGGACGCTGACGACTTTAAGCGGGCCACATGAGCAGCTGGCATATAGGGCTGAGTGGAGGAGACTGACTCTGGACACGTCGCACAAACAAATACCGGTAGGTATACCGGCACCAGCTCTAAGGTCCTAATTACTGGCTGTGCCGGTAAAATACTGGCTGGGTGGCAAGCCTAGCTGAAGTGAGTGTGCTGTGTTACTTGATAATAAGGTTCTGTATCCTTACAGTTGAAGTGAGTGTGCTGTGTTACTTGATAATAAGGTTCTGTATCCTTACAGTTGAAGTGAGTGTGCTGTGTTACTTGGTAATAAGGTCCTGTATCCTTACAGTTGAAGTGAGTGTGCTGTGTTACTTAATGAATAAGGCCCTGTATCCTTACAGTTGAAGTGAGTGTGCTGTGTTACTTGGTGAATAAGGCCCTGTATCCTTACAGTTGAAGTGAGTGTGCTCTGTTACTTGATGAATAAGGTCTTGTATCCTTACAGTTGAAGTGAGTGTGCTATGTACTTGGTGAAGGTCACAGTGAGAAGATGTTTGTGAGTAAAGGAATAATTTAGATTACAGCAGTGGATACTGCAGTACATTTGAAGAAATAGGTTGGCAGACAGAGGGTTAAGTGACAGATGCAGTGATAGATAATGTAATATTGATGTGTGAGTAAAATGGTGAGATTGGGACTATGGATGTATGGCTAGGGGATAGGTGAGTGGGGATGACAAGGGAGGAGGAGATGAGAGATTGAGGAGAGGAGGGACAGTGACGTGTTAACCCCTTCAGTGCCAGAGGCTTGTGCCATTTCCTGTACCCTGCAGGCCAGACACTTTTTCAGCATTTTTGCTATCCTTCTGTTTATGCTTGATTTCCTCTGGGGATTTTTAGTTAAATATGGAAAACTATATATTGTTTTTTTCAGAACGAATTGAGCTTTCTCGTGGTACCTTACATGAAGAGAATTTTACATCGTGCAAAAAGCTATGATGTCATAATGACAAAAAAAAGTGAAAATTTACTAATTTTCCTAAAATCACATAGTATGTATCAAAAACATTTACCTTGATTGAAAAAGTTTCAATTATTTGAAAAAGCCCCAAGTCCCCCGAGTAAAAAAAATACCAAATTTGTATAGTTTTACCTACATCCATGGCTAGCGTAGAGCATTAATCACCAGCAGCGCAAAATGACATTTTCAACTTTATAAACTAATATGCGCATTCTAGGGTTTTTGTGGTAAAACTACCCTAAAACAGTGGAATAACTATATAAAACTATATATTTCTGAAAAGTAGACAACCTGCCGCATCTAATGAGGGGTAACTTGCCTTCTTACCCCAAGCCTGCTGTCCACAAATGCCTCCAGAAGATGGCGCTAATGAAAAAAAAGGCATTTTCTTACATTTCTGCCCCTTCAAATGTACTGAAATTTGTGAAAACCATGGCATTTCCAACTGTATTCATTAGCTAGTGCTCTTAGGAGAAAAATGACACCCCATTGGTATGAGTTTAACTACCTCAGGGGGCGTTAGAAGTGCAAAATGACACCTATTACAACCTCAAATTTTTCTAACATTTTCTCAAACATTACTTGTCTGTACACAAATGGTTATAAGAACTACAGAAGTGAAGAAAGGGTACACAAACCATACCATTTTGAAAAGAAGACACCCTGCCGCATCTAATGATGGGTGACTTGCCTTGTTACCTCAAGCCTGGAGTGCACAAATGCCTCCAGAAGGTGGCGCTAATGGAAAAAAAAGGCATTTTCTTACATTTCTGCCCCTTCAAATGTACTGAAATTTGTGAAAACCATGGAATTTCCAACTGTATTCATTAGCTAGCGCTCTTAGGAGAAAAATGACACCCCATTGGTATGAGTTCAACTACCTCAGGGGGCGCTAGAAGTGCAAAACGACACCTACTACAACCTCAAATGTTTCTAACATTTTCTCAAACATTACTTGTCTGTTCCCAAATGGTTATAACAACTACAGAAGTGAAGAAAGGGTACACAAACCATACCATTTTGAAAAGAAGACACCCTGCCGCATCTAATGATGGGTGACTTGCCTTGTTACCCCAAGCCTGGAGTGCACAAATGCCTCCAGAAGGTGGCGCTAATGGAAAAAAAAGGCATTTTCTTACATTTCTGCCCCTTCAAATGTACTGAAATTTGTGAAAACCATGGCATTTCCAACTGTATTCATTAGCTAGCGCTCTTAGGAGAAAAATGACACCCCATTGGTATGAGTTTAACTACCTCAGGGGGCGCTAGAAGTGCAAAACGACACCTACTACAACCTCAAATTTTTCTAACATTTTCTCAAATATTACTTGTCTGTACACAAATGGTTATAACAACTACAGAAGTAAAGAAAGGGTACACAAACCATACCATTTTGAAAAGAAGACACCCTGACGCATCTATTGATGGGTGACTTGCTTTGTTACCCCAAGCCTGAAGTGCACAAATGCCTCCAGAAGATGGCGCTAATGAAAAAAAAGGCATTTTCTTACATTTCTGCCCCTTCAAATGTACTGAAATTTGCGCAAACAATGGCATTTCCAACTGTATTCATTAGCTAGCGCTCTTAGGAGAAAAATGACACCCCATTGGTATGAGTTCAACTACCTCAGGGGGCGCTAGAAGTGCAAAACGACACCTACTACAACCTGAAATGTTTCTAACATTTTCTCAAACATTACTTGTCTGTACCCAAATGGTTATAACAACTACAGAAGTGAAGAAAGGGTACACAAACCATACCATTTTGAAAAGAAGACACCCTGCCGCATCTAATGATGGGTTACTTGCCTTGTTACCCCAAGCCTGGAGTGCACAAATGCCTCCAGAAGGTGGCGCTAATGAAAAAAAAAGGCATTTTCTTATGTTTCTGCCCCTTCAAATGTACTGAAATTTGTGAAAACCATGGCATTTCCAACTGTATTCATTAGCTAGTGCTCTTAGGAGAAAAATGACACCCCACTGGAATGAGTCGACCTACCTTAGGGGTGCCAGAAGCACATCACTACACCTACCTGTTTGCTTCTTCGAAAATGGCGGCTTGTACTAAAATGTCCATAACTGTTAGAGACATGAAGGAAAGGTATAAAAGGTATACCATTTTGGAAAGTAGACATTCTCCCGCATCAATTGAGGGGTCACTTGCCTTTCTACCCCCTGGGCTGAAGTGCACAAATATTTCCAAAAGGTGGCGCTATGGGAATAAATACATGTTTTTTTACATTTCCACCACTTCAAAGATACTAAAATCTTTGAAAACCATAACATTTCCTGCTGTATTCAGTACCTGCTACCAACTTGAGAAAAATGGTAGCCCATTTGTGTGGGTTAACATACAATATGTGGGTGCTAGGAACATGTACGTAAACCTGACACTTTTGTTTTTGAAATTATCTGCTTGCACTAAAATGGTTATAACCACAGAAAAGGTAGAGAAACAATGCCATTTTGGAAAGAAAACACCCTTCCGCATCTAATGAGGGGTCACGTGCCTTCTTACCCAAAGGCTGGTATGCACAAATGCTTCCAGGAGGTGGCGCTAGTGAAAAAAAAGGCATTTTCTTACATTTCTGCCCCTTCAAATGTATGGAACTTTGTAAAAACCATGGAATTTTCAACTGAATTCATTAGCTAGTGCTCTTAGGAGTCAAACGACACCCCATTGATATGAGTTGACCTACCTTAGGGGGTGCTAGAAGTAGAAAACTACACCTACTACAACCTCTGATGTTTCTAACATTTTCTCAAATGTGACTTGCCTGTACAAAAATGGCTATAACACATTCAGAATTGAAGAAAAGGTAGATAAACCATACCATTTTGGAAAGAAGACAACCTGCCGCATCTAATGAGGGGTCACTTGCCTTTTTACCCCTAAGTTAGTTGGCACAACTATTTCCAGAATGTGGTGCTACAGGAAAAAAAAAATTTTGTTTTACACATCAGTCACTTCAAAGATACTAAAATGGTTCAATGGCGTGGGATTTCCTAGGAGGACTTCTTGCCAGCCTAAGAAAAATGGTACCCCACTGCTGTGGGTTGACATACCAATTTACGCTACAGGAGCGTAGCTACCAGTGAAACAGAAATGGTAAAGCAAACAGTGTATGTGTGATTTTATGGCTAACAGATGAAAGAAGCTAGGGCATCAGCCGGTGTACGTGCGGACCTGTGACTACAAGTGTAACAAAGTATGTGGGAGGGTGAGGGATTAGGCAGTGTGTGTGTGGGTATGAGCAGAGGAGCAAGGATGGTGGGGCAGTGTTTGATAGTGTGTATGGGAGATCTGTGACTACCAGTGTTGATAAAAAGTCCTGTGTGTGCCACAGGAAGGGGGTCGGCATTGAACTCCCCTCCTAGTGGCACACACAGGGTTAATTTGTGTTTTAATTTTTTTTTTTTTTATTATATACCTCATTGAGGGGTCTTAGTAAAAAAAAAAATATATATGTCCACAAACAGGGGACCCTGAGAGTGCCACAGGGGTCTCCAGTGCATTGCAAAGCAATGCATTGGATCCTTGTGGCACTCAGAGGGTTAGTTTTTTTTTTTTATCATTACTTGGTAATCAGAGCTTGTTGGGGGGCCATCAGGACCAATCATGATGGCCCCCCAACAATCTCTGATAACGAAGTAATGATAAATGCCCTGTGTGTGTGCCGCAGAAGGGGGGCTGCATTGGCCCCCGCATGTGGCACACACAGGGTTAATTTTTTTTTCTTTACTTTTTTTTATTATGGACCTCATTGGTGGGTATCAGGACCCCTTTGATTCCCCCCAATGAGGTCTTAAAAAAAAAAAAAAAAAAAAAGGAATCAAAATAAATGTCCCTGTGAGTGCCAAAGGGGTCTCCAGCGCATTGCAAAGCAATGCATTGGACCCTTCTGGCACTCAGAGGGTTAATTTTTTTTTTTTATCATTACTTGGTAATCAGAGCTTGTTGGGGGGCCATCAGGACCAATCCTGATGGCCCCCCAACAATCTCTAGTAACAAAGTAATGATAGAAGCCCTGTGTGTGCCACAGGGGGGGGGGGGTGCATTGGACCACCCCTGTGGCACACACAGGGTTAAAAAAAAAAAAAAAAATTTTTAATAATAGACCTCATTGAGGGGCATCAGGATCCCCCCTGATCCCCCCAATGAGGTCTTTCAAAAAAAAAAAAAAAAACCCCCAAAGAAATGACCCTGTGAGTGCTACAAGGGTCTCCAGCACATTGCAAAACAATGTGCTGGGGACCACTGCGGCACTCACAGGGTTACTATTGTTGTTTTTTTTTTTATTTATTTATTTTTTTTTTATGTATTCAGACCTCGTGGGGGACATCAGGACCCCTCCTGGTGTCCCCCCAGTAATTGATCTCCCAGCCGATAGGCTCTCCTGCCTTTCACTCCTACCATCGGTAGGAGTGAATCGGCTAAGGGAAACTTCCCTAACGTCATCGGTGATCATGTCACCGATGACGTTAGGAGGTTTCCCCCGGTCCCGCCCACTCCTACCCGGAAGTTCGGGGTAGGAGGGCGGCGGAGGGAGAAGCTCTGTTTCTCAGAGCTTCTCCCTTGGCGATATTGATCTCCCAGCGCGATCGGCTGGGAGATCAATACCTGGGAGGACATGAGGAGTAATCCTCATGTCCTCCCAAGAGTGCCAGGCTGCATTTCAGCTGAAATGCAGCCACTGCCAGCCAGTTATACCGGCTTAAGCAGTGACCGCATTTTAGCTGTCAAATGTACGAGCGTGGCACAGCAGGTACAGCTGTGCTCACCCGTACATTGTACCCACCTGGCACTCTAGGGGTTAAAGTAAAGTAATGGGTGAGGGAGAGAAATGACTATACATAGACAGTGAAGTAGACATGAAATACAGGGCTGTAGGGTTACTGCATTATACAGACATAGTGTAGCAGTTGGTTGGAGTGAAGCACTTTAACTCTGAGAGTGAGAGAGGTACACAACACATTGCTGTGTAATGAATTGTATAGTCCTCTGGCAGTGAAAGGGTTAAGTGACACATGTTGGGCGCTTATACACTATGTGGGACGGCGTTGGCCGTCATGTTATGACTGTTGGGCGCACGTGTGTGAAATGTAGACACACTGATAAACACAGATATATGCAACACACAGGCAGACACATACACACAGTGAGCGGCAGAGACATGCAAAAGACACACAGACACACCGAAGATGCACACATGCACACAAATATGTAGCAGAGATGTACACACACACACGCAACATATATGCACAGAAACACATGCACGGATGAGTTGTGCACCCCTCTGGCACTCAAATGGTTAAGTTATAGAGAGGCATGTCAGAGTTAAATAGCAGTGGGAAGTGTATTCATACCTGGGAACTTTCATTTGTGTTGTCTCTGGAGGGGAGTTATGTGGTGCTGATGTGGAGAGACAAATGGGGCAATTTGGGTTAAAAGTGGGCGGGGCTTAATCACGAGTAGGGGCGGGGCTTAAGAGAAATGTGGAAAAGTGTTAGTAATAGGCTGGGGAAGGAGGAGAAGTGGGAGGGAAATGCAAGTTTACAGTGTGAGGGGTTTGAACACACTCCCTGAGGGCTAGAACTTGATACACAACCCTGTGGCAGTCAGTGGGTTAAGTGTGTACCTGATGGCTGTCTGTCCTCTGTGTTGTATGGCAAATAATGACAGTGAAGAAATAATTCAGCAATGAGGGCCTATTTTAACCCTTTGAGTGCCATTTTGTTCCTCAGTGGCTATACTACAGGTCCTGCTGAGGCCACTGGGAGTCAGGGTGAGTGACTGTGTGTCAGCCATATTTCTTTCTGGG
>CM074727.1:187600465-187655465 GCA_037306005.1 Rhinophrynus dorsalis | reverse complement strand
ACAGTCTCATTATATACACCGGGACCCAGACTATCTACTTGTACAGTTTCGTTATATACACCGGGACCCGGACTATCTACTGGTACAGCCTCGTTATATACACCGGGACTCGGACTCTCTACTGGTACAGTCTCGTTATATTCACCGGGACCTGGACTATCTACTGGTACAGTCTCATTATATACACCGGGACCCAGACTATCTACTTGTACAGTTTCGTTATATACACAGGGACCTGGACTATCTACTGGTACAGTCTCATTATATACACCAGGACCCAGACTATCTACTGGTACAGCCAAGTTATATACACCGGGACCTGTACTATCTACTGGTACAGTCTCATTATATACACCGGGACCTGTACTATCTACTGGTACAGTCTTGTTATATACACCGGGACCCGGACTATCTACTGGTACAGTCTCATTATATACACCAGGACCCAGACTATCTACTGGTACAGCCTCGTTATATACACCGGGACCCAGATTATCTACTGGTACAGCCTCGTTATATACACCGGGACTCGGACTCTCTACTGGTACAGTCTCGTTATATTCACCGGGACCTGGACTATCTGCTGGTACAGTCTCCTTATATACACCGGGACCTGGACTATCTACTGGTACAGTCTCCTTATATACACCATGACCCGGACTATCTACTGGTACAGTCTACTTATATTCACCGGGACCTGTACTATCTACTGGTACAGTCTTGTCATATACACCGGGACCCGGACTATCTACTGGTACAGTCTTGTTATATACACCAGGACCTGGACTATCTACTGGTACAGCCTTGTTATATACACTGGGACTCGGACTCTCTACTGGTACAGTCTTGTTATATGCACCAGGACCCAGACTATCTACTGGTACAGCCTCGTTATATACACCGGGACCCGGATTATCTACTGGTACAGCCTCGTTATATACACCGGGACTCGGACTCTCTACTGGTACAGTCTTGTTATATACACCAGGACCCAGACTATCTACTGGTACAGCCTCGTTATATACACCGGGACCCGGATTATCTACTGGTACAGCCTCGTTATATACACCGGGACTCGGACTCTCTACTGGTACAGTCTCATTATATTCACCGGGACCTGGACTATCTACTGATACAGCCACGTTATATACACCGGGACCTGGACTATCTACTGGGACAGCCTCCATATATACACCGGGGCCTGGACTATCTACTGGTACAGTCTCCTTATATACACCAGGACCCAGACTATCTACTGGTACAGTCTCATTATATACACCGGGACCCGGAATATCTACTGGTACAGTCTCATTATATACACAGGGATCCGGACTATCTACTGGTACAGCCTCGTTATATACCCCGGGACCCAGACTATCTACTGGTATAGCTTCGTTATATACACCGGGATCTGGACTATCCACTGGTACAGTCTCATTATATACACCGGGATCCGGACTATCTACTGGTACAGTCTCATTATATACACCAGGACCCAGACTATCTACTGGTACAGCCTCGTTATATACACCGGGATCTGGACTATCCACTGGTACAGCCTCGTTATATACACCGGGACTCGGACTCTCTACTGGTACAGTCTCGTTATATACACCAGGACCTGGACTATCTGCTGGTACAGCCACGTTATATACACCGGGACCTGGACTATATACTGGTACAGTCTCATTATATACACCGGGACCCAGACTATCTACTGGTACAGCCTCGTTATATTCACCGGGACCTGGACTATATACTGGTACAGCCACATTATATACACTGGGACCCAGACTATCTACTGGTACAGTTTCGTTATATACACAGGGACCCGGACTATCTACTGGTACAATTTCGTTATATACACCGGGACAAGGACTATGTACTGGTACAGTCTCATTATATACACCGGGACCCAGACTATCTACTGGTACAGCCAAGTTATATACACCGGGGCCTGGACTATCTACTGGTACAGCCAAGTTATATACACCGGGACCAGGACTATCTACTGGTACAGTCTCGTTATATACACCGGGACCCGGATTATCTACTGGTACAGTCTCATTATATACACAGGGATCCGGACTATCTACTGGTACAGCCTCGTTATATACCCCGGGACCCAGACTATCTACTGGTACAGCTTCGTTATATACACCGGGATCTGGACTATCCACTGGTACAGTCTCATTATATACACCGGGATCCGGACTATCTACTGGTACAGTCTCATTATATACACCAGGACCCAGACTATCTACTGGTACAGCCTCGTTATATACACCGGGATCTGGACTATCCACTGGTACAGCCTCGTTATATACACCGGGACTCGGACTCTCTACTGGTACAGTCTCGTTATATACACCAGGACCTGGACTATCTGCTGGTACAGCCACGTTATATACACCGGGACCTGGACTATATACTGGTACAGTCTCATTATATACACCGGGACCCAGACTATCTACTGGTACAGCCTCGTTATATACCCCGGGACCCAGACTATCTACTGGTACAGCTTCGTTATATACACCGGGATCTGGACTATCCACTGGTACAGTCTCATTATATACACCGGGATCCGGACTATCTACTGGTACAGTCTCATTATATACACCAGGACCCAGACTATCTACTGGTACAGCCTCGTTATATTCACCGGGACCTGGACTATATACTGGTACAGCCACATTATATACACTGGGACCCAGACTATCTACTGGTACAGTTTCGTTATATACACCGGGACCCGGACTATCTACTGGTACAATTTCGTTATATACACCGGGACAAGGACTATGTACTGGTACAGTCTCATTATATACACCGGGACCCAGACTATCTACTGGTACAGCCAAGTTATATACACCGGGGCCTGGACTATCTACTGGTACAGCCAAGTTATATACACCGGGACCAGGACTATCTACTGGTACAGTCTCGTTATATACACCGGGACCCGGATTATCTACTGGTACAGTCTACTTATATACACCGGGACCTGGACTATCTACTGGTACAGTCTCATTATATACACCGGGACCCGGATTATCTACTGGTACAGTCTACTTATATACACCGGGACCTGGACTATCTACTGGTACAGTCTCATTATATACACCGGGACCCAGACTATCTACTGGTACAGCCAAGTTATATACACCGGGGCCTGGACTATCTACTGGTACAGCCAAGTTATATACACCGGGACCCAGACTATCTACTGGTACAGTCTCCTTATATACACTGGGACCTGGACTATCTACTGGTACAGTTTTGTTATATACACCGGGACCTGGACTATCTACTGGGATAGTCTCATTATATACACCGGGATCCAGACTATCTACTATCTATCCGCACTAAGACTGTGCTTTTTAAGTTTTTATTTTATTTCCATCGAGACATCGATATCACCACAGCGGGTGACGGGGAGAACGGCTACCATCGGGAGACCTGAACCTTTACAGTGAAGAACGGAAGGAATGGTGAACACTGAATTCTGACCGGAACAACAGATGTACAAGCGAGTTGCCGGACTTCTGAGGTGCAACTATACAAGAAGTAATCCAGTGAGCAGCCACCTATTACCGCTATATGTTTCCATTTCAAGTATTGCTCTGGTGAGTATATTATATAACTGTATGCTTGTACTTCTCCGGACTGTCATTATGTTATATTGCAACTCCAACTAGCATACATATCGTATTATACCTCCGGTCTGTTCCGGGTCTCTCCGGGGCTCCCTAGTATCCCCATATACTCTTATATTGTCTCCTCATTTTTTCTTTTATTTGTACATATAGGATTCCTTTTTATTTATGATATATCTTTTAGCTTTTAATTTTTACCCCTTTTTTCCCTAATAAATATTGATATTTTGTTACTTAGTTTCTCTATTTTTTATCACAGAACGGACTACTCTTAGATCTCTGGGGCGCTGTCTCTCCCCCCCTTTTCTTCTGTTTTTCATGTTCTGGCTCGAGGAGACTCCGAGCATCTGACAGCAGCACGAGAAATAATAACAGTCACTACTAGAGAAGAGTTTCTCATCCATCCATCACTAACTGTATTCATCTCATCGTCATCCATTCATTTCCATTGTGGCTCATATCATTATTCATCTCTGACCATTTTCATTTTTTTTTTTTTATATGGATTGTTTCTCGATTTGGTTCTATTGGTCATTGACTTGTCTCTCATCCTACTACCTCATATATATGAACCAGTCTTGAATTTAGTTGTATTTACCCACTCTATATTCAGTTTGTTTTCATATTTTACTGCATGTATTGTTCGCATTTATATTTATGTAGTCATTTTTTCTTGCATGTGTATCCCCATTTATGATACTTGAGTGTATTCTTTAGGGCCACATTCACCCCCTACTGCTCATCTAGGATACTACAGTTAGTTTCAGTTACACTTACTCTTTAGTACTTAGGTACATCTCCCCCCTCCCTTCTGTTCTTCTATTCCTTCACACTTCTGCACGGTGAGCGCTTCCTCTCATATATTTTTCTAGTATCTACTGGTACAGTCTCGTTATATACACCGGGACCTGGACTATCTACTGGTACAGTCTCATTATATACACCGGGATCCGGACTATCTACTGGTACAGCCTCGTTATATACACCAGGACCAGGACTATCTACTGGTACAGCCTCGTTATATACCCCGGGACCCGGACTATCTACTGGTACAGTCTCGTTATATACACCGGGACCCAGACTATCTACTGGTACAGTCTCGTTATATACACCGGGACCCGGACTATCTACTAGTACAGCCTCGTTATATACCCCGGGACCCGGACTATCTACTGGTACAGCCACGTTATATACACCGGGACCCAGACTATCTACTGGAACAGTCTCCTTATATACACCGGGACCCGGACTAACTACTAGTACAGCCACATTATATACACCGGGACCCGGACTATCTACTGGTACAGTCTACTTATATACACCGGGACCTGGACTATCTACTGGTACAGTCTCCTTATATACACTGGGACCAGGACTATCTACTGGTACAGTCTCCTTATATACACCGGGACCTGGATTATCTACTGGTACAGTCTCCTTATATACACCGGGACCCGGTTTATCTACTGGTACAGTCTCCTTATATACACCAGGACCTGGACTATCTACTGGTACAGCCACGTTATATACACCGGGACCTGGACTATCTACTGGTACAGTCTGCTTATATACACCGGGACCCAGACTATCTACTGGTACAGCCACGTTATATACACCGGGACCTGGACTATCTACTGGTACAGTCTACTTATATACACCGGGACCCGGACTATCTACTGGTACAGCCACGTTATATACACCGGGACCTGGACTATCTACTGGTACAGTCTGCTTATATACACCGGGACCCAGACTATCTACTGGTACAGTCTTGTTATATACACCGGGACCCGGACTATCTACTGGTACAGTCTACTTATAGACACCGGGACCAGGACTATCTACTGGTACAGTCTCATTATATACACCGGGACCTGTACTATCTACTGGTACAGTCTCATTATATACACCGGGACCCGGACTATCTACTGGTACAGTCTACTTATATACACCGGGATCTGGACTATCTACTGGTACAGCCACGTTATATACACTGGGACCCGGACTATCTACTGGTACAGTCTCCTTATATACACTGGGACCAGGACTATCTACTGGTACAGTCTCCTTATATACACTGGGACCAGGACTATCTACTGGTACAGTCTACTTATATACACCGGGACCCGGACTATCTACTGGTACAGTGTCCTTATATACACCAGGACCCGGACTATCTACTGGTACAGCCACGTTATATACACCTGGACCTGGACTATCTACTGGTACAGTCTGCTTATATACACCGGGACCAGGACTATCTACTGGTACAGTCTACTTATATACACCGGGACCCGGACTATCTACTGGTACAGTCTCGTTATATACACCGGGACCAGGACTATCTACTGGTACAGTCTCCTTATATACACCGGGACCTGTACTATCTACTGGTACAGTCTACTTATATACACCGGGACCTGGACTATCTACGGGTACAGTCTACTTATATACACCGGGACCAGGACTATCTACTGGTACAGTCTCCTTATATACACCGGGACCTGTACTATCTACTGGTACAGTCTACTTATATACACCGGGACCTGGACTATCTACGGGTACAGTCTCCTTATATACACCGGGACCCGGACTATCTACTGGTACAGTCTACTTATATACACCGCGACCAGGACTATCTACTGGTACAGCCTACTTATATACACCGGGACCCGTACTATCTACTGGTACAGTCTACTTATATACACCGGGGCCTGGACTATCTACTGGTACAGTCTACTTATATACACCGGGACCCGTACTATCTACTGGTACAGTCTACTTATATACATCGGGACCTGGACTATCTACTGGTACAGTCTACTTATATACACCGGGACCTGGACTATCTACTGGTACAGCCACGTTATATACACCGGGACCAGGACTATCTACTGGTACAGTCTGCTTATATACACCGGGGCCTGGACTATCTACTGGTACAGCCTACTTATATACACCAGGACCCAGACTATCTACTGGTACTGTCTCCTTATATACACCGGGACCTGGACTATCTACTGGTACAGTATACTTATGTACACCGGGACCTGGACTATCTACTGGTACAGCCACGTTATATACACCGGGACCCGGACTATCTACTGGTACAGCTACGTTATATACACCGGGACCCGGAATATCTACTGGTACAGTCTCCTTATATACACCGGGGCCTGGACTATCTACTGGTACAGTCTCCTTATATACACCGGGACCTGGACTATCTACTGGTACAGTCTACTTATATACACCGGGACCCGGACTATCTACTGGTACAGTCTCCTTATATACACCGGGACCTGGACTATCTACTGGTACAGTCTACTTATATACACCGGGACCTGGACTATCTACTGGTACAGCCACGTTATATACACCGGGACCCGGACTATCTACTGGTACAGCTACGTTATATACACCGGGACCTGGACTATCTACTGGTACAGTCTACTTATATACACCGGGACCTGGACTATCTACTGGTACAGTCTCCTTATATACACCGGGGCCTGGACTATCTACTGGTACAGTCTACTTATATACACCGGGACCAGGACTATCTACTGGTACAGTCTCGTTATATACACCGGGACCAGGACTATCTACTGGTACAGCCTCGTTATATACACCGGGACCTGGACTATCTACTGGTACAGTCTCGTTATATACACCGGGACCTGGACTATCTACTGGTACAGTCTACTTATATACACCGGGACCTGGACTATCTACTGGTACAGTCTCCTTATATACACCGGGACCCGGACTATCTACTGGTACAGTCTCCTTATATACACCGGGACCTGGACTATCTACTGGTACAGTCTCCTTATATACACCGGGACCTGGACTATCTACTGGTACAGTCTACTTATATACACCGGGACCTGGACTATCTACTGGTACAGTCTACTTATATACACCGGGGCCTGGACTATCTACTGGTACAGCCTCGTTATATACACCGGGACCTGGACTATCTACTGGTACAGTCTCATTATATACACTGGGACCTGGACTATCTACTGGTACAGTCTACTTATATACACCGGGACCCGGACTATCTACTGGTACAGTCTCCTTATATACACCGGGGCCTGGACTATCTACTGGTACAGTCTACTTATATACACCGGGACCTGGACTATCTACTGGTACAGTCTCCTTATATACACCGGGACCCGGACAATCTACTGGTACAGTCTCCTTATATACACCGGGACCCGGACTATCTACTGGTACAGCCTCGTTATATACACCGGGACCAGGACTATCTACTGGTACAGTCTCCTTATATACACCGGGACCTGGACTCTCTACTGGTACAGTCTCCTTATATACACCGGGGCCTGGACTATCTACTGGTACAGTCTACTTATATACACCGGGGCCTGGACTATCTACTGGTACAGTCTCCTTATATACACCGGGACCTGGACTATCTACTGGTACAGTCTCCTTATATACACCGGGACCTGGACTATCTACTGGTACAGTCTCCTTATATACACCGGGACCAGGACTATCTACTGGTACAGTCTCCTTATATACACCGGGACCTGGACTATCTACTGGTACAGTCTACTTATATACACCGGGGCCTGGAATATCTACTGGTACAGTCTCCTTATATACACCGGGACCTGGACTATCTACTGGTACAGTCTACTTATATACACCGGGACCTGGACTATCTACTGGTACAGTCTACTTATATACACCGGGGCCTGGAATATCTACTGGTACAGTCTCCTTATATACACCGGGACCTGGACTATCTACTGGTACAGTCTACTTATATACACCAGGACCCGGACTATCTACTGGTACAGTCTACTTATATACACCGGGGCCTGGACTATCTACTGGTACAGTCTCCTTATATACACCGGGACCCAGACTATCTACTGGTACAGTCTACTTATATACACCGGGACCCAGACTATCTACTGGTACAGTCTCCTTATATACACCGGGACCCGGCTATCTACTGGTACAGTCTCCTTATATACACCGGGACCTGGACTATCTACTGGTACAGTCTACTTATATACACCGGGACCTGGACTATCTACTGGTACAGTCTCCTTATATACACCGGGACCTGGACTATCTACTGGTACAGTCTCGTTATATACACCGGGACCTGGACTATCTACTGGTACAGTCTCCTTATATACACCGGGACCTGGACTATCTACTGGTACAGCCACGTTATATACACCGGGACCCGGACTATCTACTGGTACAGTCTTCTTATATACACCGGGACCTGGACTATCTACTGGTACAGCCTCGTTATATACCCCGGGACCTGGACTATCTACTGGTACAGCTACGTTATATACACCGGGACCTGGACTATCTACTGGTACAGCCTCGTTATATACACCGGGACCTGGACTATCTACTGGTACAGTCTCCTTATATACACCGGGACCCGGAATACCTACTGGTACAGTTTCGTTATATACACTGGGACAAGAACTATCTACTGGTACAGCCTCCATATATACACCGGGACCTGGAATATCTTCTGGTACAGTCTCCTTATATACACCGGGACCTAGACTATCCACTGGTACAGTCTCCTTATATACACCGGGACCTGGATTATCTACTGGTACAGTCTCCTGATATACACCGGGGCCTGGACTATCTACTGGTACAGTCTCATTATATACACCAGGACCCGGACTATCTACTGGTACAGTCTCCTTATATACACCGGGACAAGGACTATGTACTGGTACAGTCTCCTTATATACACCAGGACCTGGACTATCTACTGGTACAGTCTTGTTATATACACCGGGACCCAGACTATGTACTAGTACAGTCTCGTTATATACACCGGGACCCAGACTATCTACTGGTACAGCCAAGTTATATACACGGGGACCCGGAATACCTACTGGTACAGTCTCATTATATACACCGGGACCAGGACTATCTACTGGTACAGTCTACTTATATACACCATGACCCGGACTATCTACTGGTACAGTCTCCTTATATACACCATGACCCGGACTATCTACTGGTACAGTCTACTTATATACACCATGACCCGGACTATCTACTGGTACAGTCTACTTATATACACCGGGACCTGTACTATCTACTGGTACAGTCTACTTATATACACCGGGACCTGGACTATCTACTCATACAGTCTCATTATATACACCGGGACCAGGACTATCTACTGGTACAGCCACGTTATATACACCGAGACCCGGACTATCTACTGGTACAGCTACGTTATATACACCGGGACCTGGACTATCTACTGGTACAGCTACGTTATATACACCGGGACCTGGACTATCTACTGGTACAGCCACGTTATATACACCGGGGCCTGGACTATCTACTGGTACAGCCTCGTTATATACCCCGGGACCTGGACTATCTACTGGTACAGCTACGTTATATACACCGGGACCTGGACTATCTACTGGTACAGCCTCGTTATATACACCGGGACCCGGAATACCTACTGGTACAGTTTCGTTATATACACTGGGACAAGGACTATCTACTGGTACAGTCTCATTATATACACCGGGACCCTGACTATCTACTGGTACAGCCTCCATATATACACCGGGACCTGGAATATCTACTGGTACAGTCTCCTTATATACACCGGGACCTAGACTATCCACTGGTACAGTCTACTTATATACACCGGGACCCGGATTATCTACTGCTACAGTCTCCTTATATACACCGGGGCCTGGACTATCTACTGGTACAGTCTCATTATATACACCAGGACCCGGACTATCTACTGGTACAGTCTCCTTATATACACCGGGACAAGGACTATGTACTGGTACAGTCTCCTTATATACACCAGGACCCGGACTATCTACTTGTACAGTCTACTTATATACACCGGGACAAGGACTATGTACTGGTACAGTCTCCTTATATACACCAGGACCTGGACTATCTACTGGTACAGTCTCGTTATATACACCGGGACCCAGACTATGTACTAGTACAGTCTCGTTATATACACCGGGACCCAGACTATGTACTAGTACAGTCTCGTTATATACACCGGGACCCAGACTGTCTACTGGTACAGCCAAGTTATATACACTGGGACCCGGAATATCTACTGGTACAGTCTCATTATATACACCGGGACCAGGACTATCTACTGGTACAGTCTACTTATATACACCGGGACCAGGACTATCTACTGGTACAGTCTACTTATATACACCATGACCCGGACTATCTACTGGTACAGTCTACTTATATACACCGGGACCTGTACTATCTACTGGTACAGTCTACTTATATACACCGGGACCTGGACTATCTACTGGTACACTCTACTTATATACACCGGGACCCAGACTATGTACTAGTACAGTCTCGTTATATACACCGGGACCCAGACTATGTACTGGTACAGCCAAGTTATATACACCGGGACCCGGAATATCTACTGGTACAGTCTCATTATATACACCGGGACCAGGACTGTCTACTGGTACAGTCTACTTATATACACCATGACCCGGACTATCTACTGGTACAGTCTCCTTATATACACCATGACCCGGACTATCTACTGGTACAGTCTACTTATATACACCATGACCCGGACTATCTACTGGTACAGTCTCCTTATATACACCAGGACCTGGACTATCTACTGGTACAGTCTCGTTATATACACCGGGACCCAGACTATCTACTGGTACAGTCTCCTTATATACACCGGGACAAGGACTATGTACTGGTACAGTCTCCTTATATACACCAGGACCTGGACTATCTACTGGTACAGTCTACTTATATACACCGGGACCTGGACTATCTACTGGTACAGCTACGTTATATACACCGGGACCTGGACTATCTACTGGTACAGCCACGTTATATACACCAGGACCTGGACTATCTACTGGTACAGCCTCGTTATTTACCCCGGGACCTGGACTATCTACTGGTACAGCTACGTTATATACACCGGGACCTGGACTATCTACTGGTACAGCCTCGTTATATACACCGGGACCTGGAATACCTACTGGTACAGTTTCGTTATATACACTGGGACAAGGACTATCTACTCGTACAGTCTCATTATATACACCGGGACCCTGACTATCTACTGGTACAGCCTCCTTATATACACCGGGACCTAGACTATCTACTGGTACAGTCTACTTATATACACCGGGACCCGGATTATCTACTGGTACAGTCTCCTTATATACACCGGGACCTGGACTATCTACTGGTACAGTCTCATTATATACACCGGGACCTGGACTATCTACTGGTACAGCTACGTTATATACACCGGGACCTGGACTATCTACTGGTACAGCCTCGTTATATACACCGGGACCTGGAATACCTACTGGTACAGTTTCGTTATATACACTGGGACAAGGACTATCTACTCGTACAGTCTCATTATATACACCGGGACCCTGACTATCTACTGGTACAGCCTCCTTATATACACCGGGACCTAGACTATCTACTGGTACAGTCTACTTATATACACCGGGACCCGGATTATCTACTGGTACAGTCTCCTTATATACACCGGGACCTGGACTATCTACTGGTACAGTCTCATTATATACACCGGGGCCTGGACTATCTACTGGTACAGTCTCATTATATACACCAGGACCCGGACTATCTACTGGTACAGTCTCCTTATATACACCGGGACCTGGACTATCTACTGGTACAGTCTCGTTATATACACCGGGGCCTGGACTATCTACTGGTACAGCCACGTTATATACACCGGGACCAGGACTATCTACTGGTACAGTCTCCTTATATACACCAGGACCCGGACTATCTACTGGTACAGTCTCATTATATACACCGGGGCCTGGACTATCTACTGGTACAGTCTCATTATATACACCAGGACCCGGACTATCTACTGGTACAGTCTCCTTATATACACCGGGACAAGGACTATGTACTGGTACAGTCTCCTTATATACACCAGGACCCGGACTATCTACTTGTACAGTCTACTTATATACACTGGGACCAGGACTATGTACTGGTACAGTCTACTTATATACACCGGGACCTGGACTATCTACTGGTACAGTCTCCTTATATACACCGGGACCAGGACTATGTACTGGTACAGTCTCCTTATATACACCAGGACCTGGACTATCTACTGGTACAGTCTCCTTATATACACCAGGACCTGGACTATCTACTGGTACAGTCTCGTTATATACACCGGGACCCAGACTATCTACTGGTACAGTCTCCTTATATACACCGGGACAAGGACTATGTACTGGTACAGTCTCCTTATATACACCAGGACCTGGACTATCTACTGGTACAGTCTACTTATATACACCGGGACCTGGACTATCTACTGGTACAGTCTCCTTATATACACCGGGACAAGGACTATGTACTGGTACAGTCTCCTTATATACACCAGGACCTGGACTATCTACTGGTACAGTCTCGTTATATACACCGGGACCCAGACTATGTACTAGAACAGTCTCGTTATATACACCGGGACCCAGACTATGTACTAGTACAGTCTCGTTATATACACCGGGACCCAGACTATCTACTGGTACAGCCTCGTTATATACACCGGGACCAGGACTTTCTACTGGTACAGTCTACTTATATACACCGGGACCAGGACTATCTACTGGTACAGTCTACTTATATACACCGGGACCCGGAATATCTACTGGTACAGTCTCATTATATACACCGGGACCAGGACTATCTACTGGTACAGTCTACTTATATACACCGGGACCAGGACTATCTACTGGTACAGTCTACTTATATACACCGGGACCTGTACTATCTACTGGTACAGTCTACTTATATACACCAGGACCTGGACTATCTACTGGTACAGTCTACTTATATACACCATGACCCGGACTATCTACTGGTACAGTCTACTTATATACACCGGGACCTGGACTATCTACTGGTACAGTCTACTTATATACACCGGGACCCAGACTATGTACTAGTACAGTCTCGTTATATACACCGGGACCCAGACTATCTACTGGTACAGCCAAGTTATATACACCAGGACCCGGAATATCTACTGGTACAGTCTCATTATATACACCGGGACCAGGACTATCTACTGGTACAGTCTACATATATACACCATGACCCGGACTATCTACTGGTACAGTCTCCTTATATACACCATGACCCGGACTATCTACTGGTACAGTCTACTTATATACACCATGACCCGGACTATCTACTGGTACAGTCTACTTATATACACCGGGACCTGTACTATCTACTGGTACAGTCTACTTATATACACCGGGACCTGGACTATCTACTGGTACAATCTACTTATATACACCGGGATCCAGACTATCTACTGGTACAGTCTACTTATATACACCGGGACCTGGACTATCTACTGGTACAGTCTACTTATATACACAGGGACCAGGACTATCTACTGGTACAGTCTATTTATATACACCGGGACCTGGACTATCTACTGGTACAGTCTACTTATATACACCGGGACCCAGACTAGCTACTGGTACAGTCTCCTTATATACACCGGGACCTGGACTATCTACTGGTACAGTCTACTTATATACACCGGGACCTGGACTCTCTACTGGTACAGTCTACTTATATACACCGGGACCTGGACTATCTACTGGTACAGTCTACTTATATACACCGGGACCCAGACTATCTACTGATACAGTCTCCTTATATACACCGGGACCTGGACTATCTACTGGTACAGTCTCCTTATATACACCGGGACCCGGCTATCTACTGGTACAGTCTCCTTATATACACCGGGACCTGGACTATCTACTGGTACAGTCTCCTTATATACACCGGGACCAGGACTATCTACTGGTACAGTCTACTTATATACACCGGGACCCGGCTATCTACTGGTACAGTCTCCTTATATACACCGGGACCTGGACTATCTACTGGTACAGTCTCCTTTTATACACCGGGACCTGGACTATCTACTGGTACAGTCTACTTATATACACAGGGACCAGGACTATCTACTGGTACAGTCTCATTATATACACCGGGGCCCAGACTATCTACTGGTACAGTCTACTTATATACACCGGGACCCGGACTATCTACTGGTACAGTCTACTTATATACACCGGGACCTGGACTATCTACTGGTACAGTCTACTTATATACACCGGGACCCAGACTATCTACTGGTACAGTCTCCTTATATACACCGGGACCTGGACTATCTACTGGTACAGTCTCCTTATATACACCGGGACCTGGACTATCTACTGGTACAGTCTACTTATATACACCAGGACCTGGACTATCTACTGGTACAGTCTCCTTATATACACCGGGACCTGGACTATCTACTGGTACAGTCTACTTATATACACCGGGACCTGGACTATCTACTGGTACAGTCTACTTATATACACCGGGACCCAGACTATCTACTGGTACAGTCTCCTTATATACACCGGGACCTGGAATATCTACTGGTACAGTCTCCTTATATACACCGGGACCTGGACTATCTACTGGTACAGTCTACTTATATACACCGGGACCTGGACTATCTACTGGTACAGTCTACTTATATACACCGGGACCCAGACTATCTACTGGTACAGTCTCCTTATATACACCGGGACCTGGACTATCTACTGGTACAGTCTCCTTATATACACCAGGACCTGGACTATCTACTGGTACAGTCTCCTTATATACACCGGGACCTGGAATATCTACTGGTACAGTCTCCTTATATACACCGGGACCTGGACTATCTACTGGTACAGTCTACTTATATACACCGGGACCTGGACTATCTACTGGTACAGTCTACTTATATACACCGGGACCCAGACTATCTACTGGTACAGTCTCCTTATATACACCGGGACCCGGACTATCTACTGGTACAGTCTCATTATATACACCATGACCCGGACTATCTACTGGTACAGTCTCCTTATATACACCAGGACCAGGACTATCTACTGGTACAGTCTCCTTATATACACCGGGACCCAGACTATCTACTGGTACAGTCTCCTTATATACACCGGGACCCGGACTATCTACTGGTACAGTCTCATTATATACACCATGACCCGGACTATCTACTGGTACAGTCTCCTTATATACACCGGGACCCGGACTATCTACTGGTACAGTCTCATTATATACACCGGGACCAGGACTATCTACTGGTACAGTCTACTTATATACACCGGGACCCGGACTATCTACTGGTACAGTCTCCTTATATACACCAGGACCTGGACTATCTACTGGTACAGTCTCCTTATATACACCGGGACCAGGACTATCTACTGGTACAGTCTACTTATATACACCGGGACCCGGACTATCTACTGGTACAGTCTCATTATATACACCAGGACCTGGACTATCTACTGGTACAGTCTCCTTATATACACCGGTACCCGGACTATCTACTGGTACAGTCTCGTTATATACACCGGGACCTGGACTATCTACTGGTACAGTCAAAGCTGGATTTCCCAATAGGGACAGTAAGCAACTGCCTGGAGCTCCCTATTTAGGAGGCGGTGCATCATTGTGAATTGTGGGTGTGGTCAGACAAAATCTCCATGTCCCCGCATCAGGTTTATACCTCTCTCAGGGTGCACTCTATGACGGTGGGCTCAGTCCCAGTACGGGTACACTCTCTTGAGGGGATGCAATCTCAATATGGGTGCACTCTCTGAGTTTGGGCGCAGTCTCAGTATGGGTGCACTCTCTTGGGGAGTGCAGTGTCAGTATGGGTGCACTCTCTTGGGGGTGCAGTCTCAGTATGGGTGCATTCTCTGATGGTGGGTGCAGTCTCTTGAACAATCTCTGATGATCTGAAGAGATGCCCCATGGGCTGACGAACCTGAGATTGACACTAATATTTCACCATTCTCAGGTCAGACAGTCCTCAGGGCAACTCTCATGTGGTGACGATAGCTGTAGGACTGGAAGGGGGGAGAGAGAATATACAGTTCCAGAGATCTCAAAGGACTCCCCTGTACTAGAGATCCCAAAGGACTCCCCTGTACCAGATATCCCAAAGGACTCCCCTGTACCAGAGATCCCAAAGGACTCCCCTGTACCAGAGATCCCAAAGGACTCCCTTGTACCAGAGATCCCAAAGGACTCCCCTGTACCAGAGATCCCAAAGGACTCCCCTGTACCAGAGATCCCAAAGGACTCCCCTGTACCAGAGATCCCAAAGGACTCCCCTGTACCAGAGATCCCAAAGGACTCCCCTGTACCAGAGATCACAAAGGACTCCTCTGTACCAGAGATCCCAAAGGACTCCCCTGTACCAGAGATCCCAAAGGACTCCCCTGTACCAGAGATCCCAAAGGACTCCCCTGTACCAGAGATCACAAAGGACTCCCCTGTACCAGAGATCCCAATGGACTCCCCTGTACCAGAGATCCCAATGGACTCCCCTGTACCAGAGATCCCAAAGGACTCCCCTGTACCAGAGATCCCAAAGGACTCCCCTGTACCAGAGATCCCAAAGGACTCCCCTGTAACAGAGATCACAAAGGACTCCCCTGTACCAGAGATCCTAAAGGACTCCCCTGTACCAGAGATCCCAAAGGACTCCCCTGTACCAGAGATCCCAAAGGACTCCCCTGTACCAGAGATCCCAAAGGACTCCCCTGTACCAGAGATCCCAAAGGACTCCCCTGTACCAGAGATCCTAAAGGACTCCCCTGTACCAGAGATCCCAAAAGACTCCCCCTGTACCAGAGATCCCAAAGGACTCCCCTGTACTAGAGATCCCAAAGGACTCCCCTGTATCAGAGATCCCAAAGGACTCCCCTGTACCAGAGATCCCAAAGGACTCCCCTGTACCAGAGATCCTAAAGGACTCCCCTGTACCAGAGATCCCAAAAGACTCCCCCTGTACCAGAGATCCAAAGGACTCCCCTGTACTAGAGATCCCAAAGGACTCCCCTGTATCAGAGATCCCAAAGGACTCCCCTGTACCAGAGATCCCAAAAGACTCCCCTGTACCAGAGATCCCAAAGGACTCCCCTGTACCAGAGATCCCAAAGGACTCCCCTGTACCAGAGATCCCAAAGGACTGCCCTGTACCAGAGATCCTAAAGGACTCCCCTGTATCAGAGATCCCAAAGGACTTCCCTGTACCAGAGATCCCAAAGGACTCCCCTGTACCAGAGATCCTAAAGGACTCCCCTGTACCAGAGAACTCAAAGGACTCACCTGTACCAGAGATCCCAAAGGACTCTCCTGTACCAGAGATCCCAAAGGACTCCCCTGTACCAGAGATCCCAAAGGACTCTCCTGTACCAGAGATCCCAAAGGACTCCCCTGTACCAGAGATCCCAAAGGACTTCCCTGTACCAGAGATCCCAAAGGACTCACCTGTACCAGAGATCCCAAAGGACTCCCCTGTACCAGAGATCCCAAAGGACTCCCCTGTACCAGAGATCCCAAAGGACTCCCCTGTACCAGAGATCCCAAAGGACTCCCCTGTACCAGAGAACCCAAAGGACTCCCCTGTACCAGAGATCCCAAAGGACTCACCTGTACCAGAGATCCCAAAGGACCCCCCTGTACCAGAGATCCCAAAGGACTCCCCTGTACCAGAGATCCCAAAGGACTCCCCTGTACCAGAGATCCCAAAGGACTACCCTGTACCAGAGATCCCAAAGGACTCCCCTGTACCAGAGATCCCAAAGGACTCACCTGTACCAGAGATCCCAAAGGACTCCCCTGTACCAGAGAACCCAAAGGACTCCCCTGTACCAGAGATCCCAAAGGACTCTCCTGTACCAGAGATCCCAAAGGACTCTCCTGTACCAGAGATCACAAAGGACTCCCCTGTACCAGAGATCCCAAAGGACTCCCCTGTACCAGAGATCCCAAAGGACTCCCATGTACCAGAGATCCCAAAGGACTCCCCTGTACCAGAGATCCCAAAGGACTCCCCTGTACCAGAGATCCCAAAGGACTCCACTGTACCAGAGATCCTAAAGGACTCCCCTGTACCAGAGATTCCAAAGGACTCCCCTGTACCAGAGATCCCAAAGGACTCCCCTGTACCAGAGATCCCAATGGACTCCCCTGTACCAGAGATCCCAAAGGACTCCCCTGTACCAGAGATCCTAAAGGACTCCCCTGTACCAGAGAACCCAAAGGACTCCCCTGTACCAGAGATCCCAAAGGACTCCCCTGTACCAGAGATCCCAAAGGACTACCCTGTACCAGAGATCCCAAAGGACTCCCCTGTACCAGAGATCCCAAAGGACTCCCCTGTACCAGAGATCCTAAAGGACTCCCCTGTACCAGAGATCCTAAAGGACTCCCCTGTACCAGAGATCCCAAAGGACTCCCCTGTACCAGAGATCCTAAAGGACACCCCTGTATCAGAGATCCCAAAGGACTCCTCTGTACCAGAGATCCCAAAGGACTCCCCTGTACCAGAGATCCCAAAGGACTCCCCCTGTACCAGAGATCCCAAAGGACTCCCCTGTACCAGAGATCCTAAAGGACTCCCCCGTACCAGAGATCCCAAAGGACTCCCCTGTACCAGAGATCCTAAAGGACTCCCCTGTACCAGAGATCCCAAAGGACTCCCCCTGTACCAGAGATCCCAAAGGACCCCCCTGTACCAGAGACCCTAAAGGACTCCCCTGTACCAGAGATCCCAAAGGACTCCCCCTGTACCAGAGATCCCAAAGGACCCCCCTGTACCAGAGATCCTAAAGGACTCCCCTGTACCAGAGATCCCAAAGGACTCCCCTGTACCAGAGATCCTAAAGGACTCCCCTGTACCAGAGATCCCAAAGGACTCCCCTGTACTAGAGATCCCAAAGGACTCCCCCTGTACCAGAGATCCCAAAGGACTCCCCTGTACCAGAGATCCCAAAGGACTCCCCTGTACCAGAGATCCCAAAGGACTCACCTGTACCAGAGATCCCAAAGGACTCCCCCTGTACCAGAGATCCCAAAGGACTCCCCTGTACCAGAGATCCCAAAGGACTCCCCTGTACCAGAGATCCCAAAGGACTCCCCTGTACCAGAGATCCTAAAGGACTCCCCTGTACCAGAGATCCCAAAGGACTCCCCTGTACCAGAGATCCCAAAGGACTCCCCTGTACCAGAGATCCCAAAGGACTCCCCTGTACCAGAGATCCCAAAGGACTCCCCTGTACCAGAGATCCCAAAGGACTCCCCTGTACCAGAGATCCTAAAGGACTCCCCTGTACCAGAGATCCCAAAGGACTCCCCTGTACCAGAGATCCTAAAGGACTCCCCTGTACCAGAGATCCTAAAGGACTCCCCTGTACCAGAGATCCTAAAGGACACCCCTGTACCAGAGATCCCAAAGGACTCCCCTGTACCAGAGATCCTAAAGGACACCCCTGTATCAGAGATCCCAAAGGACTCCTCTGTACCAGAGATCCCAAAGGACTCCCCTGTACCAGAGATCCCAAAGGACTCCCCCTGTACCAGAGATCCTAAAGGACTCCCCTGTACCAGAGATCCCAAAGGACTCCCCTGTACCAGAGATCCCAAAGGACTCCCCTGTACCAGAGATCCCAAAGGACTCCCCTGTACCAGAGATCCTAAAGGACTCCCCTGTACCAGAGATCCTAAAGGACTACCCTGTACCAGAGATCCCAAAGGACTCCCCTGTACCAGAGATCCCAAAGGACTCCCCTGTACCAGAGATCCCAAAGGACTCCCCTGTACCAGAGATCCTAAAGGACTCCCCTGTACCAGAGATCCCAAAGGACTCCCCTGTACCAGAGATCACAAAGGACTCCCTTGTACCAGAGATCCCAAAGGACTCCCCTGTACCAGAGATCCCAAAGGACTCCCCTGTACCAGAGATCCCAAAGGACTCCCCTGTACCAGAGATCCCAAAGGACTCCCCTGTACCAGAGATCCCAAAGGACTCCCCTGTACCAGAGATCCCAAAGGACTCCCCTGTACCAGAGATCACAAAGGACTCCTCTGTACCAGAGATCCCAAAGGACTCCCCTGTAACAGAGATCACAAAGGACTCCCCTGTACCAGAGATCCCAAAGGACTCCCCTGTACCAGAGATCACAAAGGACTCCTCTGTACCAGAGATCCCAAAGGACTCCCCTGTACCAGAGATCCCAAAGGACTCCCCTGTACCAGAGATCCCAAAGGACTCCCCTGTACCAGAGATCACAAAGGACTCCCCTGTACCAGAGATCCCAATGGACTCCCCTGTACCAGAGATCCCAATGGACTCCCCTGTACCAGAGATCCCAAAGGACTCCCCTGTACCAGAGATCCCAAAGGACTACCCTGTACCAGAGATCCCAAAGGACTCCCCTGTACCAGAGATCACAAAGGACTCCCCTGTACCAGAGATCCTAAAGGACTCCCCTGTACCAGAGATCCCAAAGGACTCCCCTGTACCAGAGATCCCAAAGGACTCCCCTGTACCAGAGATCCCAAAGGACTCCCCTGTACCAGAGATCCCAAAGGACTCCCCTGTACCAGAGATCCTAAAGGACTCCCCTGTACCAGAGATCCCAAAAGACTCCCCCTGTACCAGAGATCCCAAAGGACTCCCCTGTACTAGAGATCCCAAAGGACTCCCCTGTATCAGAGATCCCAAAGGACTCCCCTGTACCAGAGATCCCAAAGGACTCCCCTGTACCAGAGATCCTAAAGGACTCCCCTGTACCAGAGATCCCAAAAGACTCCCCCTGTACCAGAGATCCAAAGGACTCCCCTGTACTAGAGATCCCAAAGGACTCCCCTGTATCAGAGATCCCAAAGGACTCCCCTGTACCAGAGATCCTAAAGGACACCCCTGTATCAGAGATCCCAAAGGACTCCTCTGTACCAGAGATCCCAAAGGACTCCCCTGTACCAGAGATCCCAAAGGACTCCCCCTGTACCAGAGATCCTAAAGGACTCCTCTGTACCAGAGATCCCAAAGGACTCCCCTGTACCAGAGATCCCAAAGGACTCCCCTGTACCAGAGATCCCAAAGGACTCCCCTGTACCAGAGATCCTAAAGGACTCCCCTGTACCAGAGATCCTAAAGGACTACCCTGTACCAGAGATCCCAAAGGACTCCCCTGTACCAGAGATCCCAAAGGACTCCCCTGTACCAGAGATCCCAAAGGACTCCCCTGTACCAGAGATCCTAAAGGACTCCCCTGTACCAGAGATCCCAAAGGACTCCCCTGTACCAGAGATCACAAAGGACTCCCTTGTACCAGAGATCCCAAAGGACTCCCCTGTACCAGAGATCCCAAAGGACTCCCCTGTACCAGAGATCCCAAAGGACTCCCCTGTACCAGAGATCCCAAAGGACTCCCCTGTACCATAGATCCCAAAGGACTCCCCTGTACCAGAGATCCCAAAGGACTCCCCTGTACCAGAGATCACAAAGGACTCCTCTGTACCAGAGATCCCAAAGGACTCCCCTGTACCAGAGATCACAAAGGACTCCCCTGTACCAGAGATCCCAAAGGACTCCCCTGTACCAGAGATCACAAAGGACTCCCCTGTACCAGAGATCCCAAAGGACTCCCCTGTACCAGAGATCCCAAAGGACTCCCTTGTACCAGAGATCCCAAAGGACTCCCCTGTACCAGAGATCCCAAAGGACTCCCCTGTACCAGAGATCCCAAAGGACTCCCCTGTACCAGAGATCCCAAAGGACTCCCCTGTACCAGAGATCCCAAAGGACTCCCCTGTACCAGAGATCACAAAGGACTCCTCTGTACCAGAGATCCCAAAGGACTCCCCTGTACCAGAGATCCCAAAGGACTCCCCTGTACCAGAGATCCCAAAGGACTCCCCTGTACCAGAGATCACAAAGGACTCCCCTGTACCAGAGATCCCAATGGACTCCCCTGTACCAGAGATCCCAATGGACTCCCCTGTACCAGAGATCCCAAAGGACTCCCCTGTACCAGAGATCCCAAAGGACTCCCCTGTACCAGAGATCCCAAAGGACTCCCCTGTACCAGAGATCACAAAGGACTCCCCTGTACCAGAGATCCTAAAGGACTCCCCTGTACCAGAGATCCCAAAGGACTCCCCTGTACCAGAGATCCCAAAGGACTCCCCTGTACCAGAGATCCCAAAGGACTCCCCTGTACCAGAGATCCCAAAGGACTCCCCTGTACCAGAGATCCTAAAGGACTCCCCTGTACCAGAGATCCCAAAAGACTCCCCCTGTACCAGAGATCCCAAAGGACTCCCCTGTACTAGAGATCCCAAAGGACTCCCCTGTATCAGAGATCCCAAAGGACTCCCCTGTACCAGAGATCCCAAAGAACTCCCCTGTACCAGAGATCCTAAAGGACTCCCCTGTACCAGAGATCCCAAAAGACTCCACCTGTACCAGAGATCCAAAGGACTCCCCTGTACTAGAGATCCCAAAGGACTCCCCTGTATCAGAGATCCCAAAGGACTCCCCTGTACCAGAGATCCCAAAAGACTCCCCTGTACCAGAGATCCCAAAGGACTCCCCTGTACCAGAGATCCCAAAGGACTCCCCTGTACCAGAGATCCCAAAGGACTGCCCTGTACCAGAGATCCCAAAGGACTCTCCTGTACCAGAGATCCCAAAGGACTCCCCTGTACCAGAGATCCCAAAGGACTCCCCTGTACCAGAGATCCCAAAGGACTCACCTGTACCAGAGATCCCAAAGGACTCCCCTGTACCAGAGATCCCAAAGGACTCCCCTGTACCAGAGATCCCAAAGGACTCCCCTGTACCAGAGATCCCAAAGGACTCCCCTGTACCAGAGAACCCAAAGGACTCCCCTGTACCAGAGATCCCAAAGGACTCACCTGTACCAGAGATCCCAAAGGACCCCCCTGTACCAGAGATCCCAAAGGACTCCCCTGTACCAGAGATCCCAAAGGACTCCCCTGTACAAGAGATCCCAAAGGACTCCCCTGTACCAGAGATCCCAAAGGACTCCCCTGTACCAGAGATCCCAAAGGACTCACCTGTGCCAGAGATCCCAAAGGACTCCCCTGTACCAGAGAACCCAAAGGACTCCCCTGTACCAGAGATCCCAAAGGACTCTCCTGTACCAGAGATCCCAAAGGACTCTCCTGTACCAGAGATCACAAAGGACTCCCCTGTACCAGAGATCCCAAAGGACTCCCCTGTACCAGAGATCCCAAAGGACTCCCCTGTACCAGAGATCCCAAAGGACTCCCCTGTACCAGAGATCCCAAAGGACTCCCCTGTACCAGAGATCCCAAAGGACTCCCCTGTACCAGAGATCCCAAAGGACTCCCCTGTACCAGAGATCCCAAAGGACTCCACTGTACCAGAGATCCTAAAGGACTCCCCTGTACCAGAGATCCCAAAGGACTCCCCTGTACCAGAGATCCCAAAGGACTCCCCTGTACCAGAGATCCCAATGGACTCCCCTGTACCAGAGATCCCAAAGGACTCCCCTGTACCAGAGATCCTAAAGGACTCCCCTGTACCAGAGAACCCAAAGGACTCCCCTGTACCAGAGATCCCAAAGGACTCCCCTGTACCAGAGATCCCAAAGGACTACCCTGTACCAGAGATCCCAAAGGACTCCCCTGTACCAGAGATCCCAAAGGACTCCCCTGTACCAGAGATCCTAAAGGACTCCCCTGTACCAGAGATCCTAAAGGACTCCCCTGTACCAGAGATCCCAAAGGACTCCCCTGTACCAGAGATCCTAAAGGACACCCCTGTATCAGAGATCCCAAAGGACTCCTCTGTACCAGAGATCCCAAAGGACTCCCCTGTACCAGAGATCCCAAAGGACTCCCCCTGTACCAGAGATCCCAAAGGACTCCCCTGTACCAGAGATCCTAAAGGACTCTCCTGTACCAGAGATCCTAAAGGACTCCCCTGTACCAGAGATCCCAAAGGACTCCCCTGTACCAGAGATCCCAAAGGACTCCCCTGTACCAGAGATCCCAAAGGACTCCCCTGTACCAGAGATCCCAAAGGACTCCCCTGTACCAGAGATCCCAAAGGACTCCCCTGTACCAGAGATCACAAAGGACTCCCCTGTACCAGAGATCCTAAAGGACTCCCCTGTACCAGAGATCCTAAAGGACTACCCTGTACCAGAGATCCCAAAGGACTCCCCTGTACCAGAGATCCCAAAGGACTCCCCTGTACCAGAGATCCCAAAGGACTCCCCTGTACCAGAGATCCTAAAGGACTCCCCTGTACCAGAGATCCCAAAGGACTCACCTGTACCAGAGATCCTAAAGGACTCCCCTGTACCAGAGATCCCAAAGGACTCCCCTGTACCAGAGATCCTAAAGGACTCTCCTGTACCAGAGATCCCAAAGGACTCCCCTGTACCAGAGATCCTAAAGGACTCCCCTGTACCAGAGATCCTAAAGGACTCCCCTGTACCAGAGATCCTAAAGGACTCCCCTGTACCAGAGATCCCAAAGGACTCCCCTGTACCAGAGATCCCAAAGGACTCCCCTGTACCAGAGATCCCAAAGGACTCCCCTGTACCAGAGATCCCAAAGGACTCCCCTGTACCAGAGATCCTAAAGGACTCCCCTGTACCAGAGATCCTATAGGACTCCCCCTGTACCAGAGATCCCAAAGGACTCCCCTGTACCAGAGATCCTAAAGGACTCCCCTGTACCAGAGATCCCAAAGGACTCCCCCTGTACCAGAGATCCCAAAGGACCCCCCTGTACCAGAGATCCTAAAGGACTCCCCTGTACCAGAGATCCTAAAGGACTCCCCTGTACCAGAGATCCCAAAGGACTCCCCTGTACCAGAGATCACAAAGGACTCCCTTGTACCAGAGATCCCAAAGGACTCCCCTGTACCAGAGATCCCAAAGGACTCCCCTGTACCAGAGATCCCAAAGGACTCCCCTGTACCAGAGATCCCAAAGGACTCCCCTGTACCAGAGATCCCAAAGGACTCCCCTGTACCAGAGATCCCAAAGGACTCCCCTGTACCAGAGATCACAAAGGACTCCTCTGTACCAGAGATCCCAAAGGACTCCCCTGTACCAGAGATCACAAAGGACTCCCCTGTACCAGAGATCCCAAAGGACTCCCCTGTACCAGAGATCACAAAGGACTCCCCTGTACCAGAGATCCCAAAGGACTGCCCTGTACCAGAGATCCCAAAGGACTCCCTTGTACCAGAGATCCCAAAGGACTCCCCTGTACCAGAGATCCCAAAGGACTCCCCTGTACCAGAGATCCCAAAGGACTCCCCTGTACCAGAGATCCCAAAGGACTCCCCTGTACCAGAGATCCCAAAGGACTCCCCTGTACCAGAGATCACAAAGGACTCCTCTGTACCAGAGATCCCAAAGGACTCCCCTGTACCAGAGATCCCAAAGGACTCCCCTGTACCAGAGATCCCAAAGGACTCCCCTGTACCAGAGATCACAAAGGACTCCCCTGTACCAGAGATCCCAATGGACTCCCCTGTACCAGAGATCCCAATGGACTCCCCTGTACCAGAGATCCCAAAGGACTCCCCTGTACCAGAGATCCCAAAGGACTACCCTGTACCAGAGATCCCAAAGGACTCCCCTGTACCAGAGATCACAAAGGACTCCCCTGTACCAGAGATCCTAAAGGACTCCCCTGTACCAGAGATCCCAAAGGACTCCCCTGTACCAGAGATCCCAAAGGACTCCCCTGTACCAGAGATCCCAAAGGACTCCCCTGTACCAGAGATCCCAAAGGACTCCCCTGTACCAGAGATCCTAAAGGACTCCCCTGTACCAGAGATCCCAAAGGACTCCCCCTGTACCAGAGATCCCAAAGGACTCCCCTGTACTAGAGATCCCAAAGGACTCCTCTGTATCAGAGATCCCAAAGGACTCCCCTGTACCAGAGATCCCAAAGGACTCCCCTGTACCAGAGATCCTAAAGGACTCCCCTGTACCAGAGATCCCAAAAGACTCCCCCTGTACCAGAGATCCAAAGGACTCCCCTGTACTAGAGATCCCAAAGGACTCCCCTGTATCAGAGATCCCAAAGGACTCCCCTGTACCAGAGATCCTAAAGGACACCCCTGTATCAGAGATCCCAAAGGACTCCTCTGTACCAGAGATCCCAAAGGACTCCCCTGTACCAGAGATCCCAAAGGACTCCCCCTGTACCAGAGATCCTAAAGGACTCCCCTGTACCAGAGATCCCAAAGGACTCCCCTGTACCAGAGATCCCAAAGGACTCCCCTGTACCAGAGATCCCAAAGGACTCCCCTGTACAAGAGATCCTAAAGGACTCCCCTGTACCAGAGATCCTAAAGGACTACCCTGTACCAGAGATCCCAAAGAACTCCCCTGTACCAGAGATCCCAAAGGACTCCCCTGTACCAGAGATCCCAAAGGACTCCCCTGTACCAGAGATCCTAAAGGACTCCCCTGTACCAGAGATCCCAAAGGACTCCCCTGTACCAGAGATCACAAAGGACTCCCTTGTACCAGAGATCCCAAAGGACTCCCCTGTACCAGAGATCCCAAAGGACTCCCCTGTACCAGAGATCCCAAAGGACTCCCCTGTACCAGAGATCCCAAAGGACTCCCCTGTACCAGAGATCCCAAAGGACTCCCATGTACCAGAGATCCCAAAGGACTCCCCTGTACCAGAGATCACAAAGGACTCCTCTGTACCAGAGATCCCAAAGGACTCCCCTGTACCAGAGATCACAAAGGACTCCCCTGTACCAGAGATCCCAAAGGACTCCCCTGTACCAGAGATCACAAAGGACTCCCCTGTACCAGAGATCCCAAAGGACTCCCCTGTACCAGAGATCCCAAAGGACTCCCTTGTACCAGAGATCCCAAAGGACTCCCCTGTACCAGAGATCCCAAAGGACTCCCCTGTACCAGAGATCCCAAAGGACTCCCCTGTACCAGAGATCCCAAAGGACTCCCCTGTACCAGAGATCCCAAAGGACTCCCCTGTACCAGAGATCACAAAGGACTCCTCTGTACCAGAGATCCCAAAGGACTCCCCTGTACCAGAGATCCCAAAGGACTCCCCTGTACCAGAGATCCCAAAGGACTCCCCTGTACCAGAGATCACAAAGGACTCCCCTGTACCAGAGATCCCAATGGACTCCCCTGTACCAGAGATCCCAATGGACTCCCCTGTACCAGAGATCCCAAAGGACTCCCCTGTACCAGAGATCCCAAAGGACTCCCCTGTACCAGAGATCCCAAAGGACTCCCCTGTACCAGAGATCACAAAGGACTCCCCTGTACCAGAGATCCTAAAGGACTCCCCTGTACCAGAGATCCCAAAGGACTCCCCTGTACCAGAGATCCCAAAGGACTCCCCTGTACCAGAGATCCCAAAGGACTCCCCTGTACCAGAGATCCCAAAGGACTCCCCTGTACCAGAGATCCTAAAGGACTCCCCTGTACCAGAGATCCCAAAAGACTCCCCCTGTACCAGAGATCCCAAAGGACTCCCCTGTACTAGAGATCCCAAAGGACTCCCCTGTATCAGAGATCCCAAAGGACTCCCCTGTACCAGAGATCCCAAAGGACTCCCCTGTACCAGAGATCCTAAAGGACTCCCCTGTACCAGAGATCCCAAAAGACTCCCCCTGTACCAGAGATCCAAAGGACTCCCCTGTACTAGAGATCCCAAAGGACTCCCCTGTTTCAGAGATCCCAAAGGACTCCCCTGTACCAGAGATCCCAAAAGACTCCCCTGTACCAGAGATCCCAAAGGACTCCCCTGTACCAGAGATCCCAAAGGACTCCCCTGTACCAGAGATCCCAAAGGACTGCCCTGTACCAGAGATCCTAAAGGACTCCCCTGTATCAGAGATCCCAAAGGACTCCCCTGTACCAGAGATCCCAAAGGACTCCCCTGTACCAGAGATCCTAAAGGACTCCCCTGTACCAGAGAACCCAAAGGACTCCCCTGTACCAGAGATCCCAAAGGACTCTCCTGTACCAGAGATCCCAAAGGACTCCCCTGTACCAGAGATCCCAAAGGACTCTCCTGTACCAGAGATCCCAAAGGACTCCCCTGTACCAGAGATCCCAAAGGACTCCCCTGTACCAGAGATCCCAAAGGACTCACCTGTACCAGAGATCCCAAAGGACTCCCCTGTACCAGAGATCCCAAAGGACTCCCCTGTACCAGAGATCCCAAAGGACTCCCCTGTACCAGAGATCCCAAAGGACTCCCCTGTACCAGAGAACCCAAAGGACTCCCCTGTACCAGAGATCCCAAAGGACTCACCTGTACCAGAGATCCCAAAGGACCCCCCTGTACCAGAGATCCCAAAGGACTCCCCTGTACCAGAGATCCCAAAGGACTCCCCTGTACAAGAGATCCCAAAGGACTCCCCTGTACCAGAGATCCCAAAGGACTCCCCTGTACCAGAGATCCCAAAGGACTCACCTGTACCAGAGATCCCAAAGGACTCCCCTGTACCAGAGAACCCAAAGGACTCCCCTGTACCAGAGATCCCAAAGGACTCTCCTGTACCAGAGATCCCAAAGGACTCTCCTGTACCAGAGATCACAAAGGACTCCCCTGTACCAGAGATCCCAAAGGACTCCCCTGTACCAGAGATCCCAAAGGACTCCCCTGTACCAGAGATCCCAAAGGACTCCCCTGTACCAGAGATCCCAAAGGACTCCCCTGTACCAGAGATCCCAAAGGACTCCCCTGTACCAGAGATCCCAAAGGACTCCACTGTACCAGAGATCCTAAAGGACTCCCCTGTACCAGAGATCCCAAAGGACTCCCCTGTACCAGAGATCCCAAAGGACTCCCCTGTACCAGAGATCCCAATGGACTCCCCTGTACCAGAGATCCCAAAGGACTCCCCTGTACCAGAGATCCTAAAGGACTCCCCTGTACCAGAGAACCCAAAGGACTCCCCTGTACCAGAGATCCCAAAGGACTCCCCTGTACCAGAGATCCCAAAGGACTACCCTGTACCAGAGATCCCAAAGGACTCCCCTGTACCAGAGATCCCAAAGGACTCCCCTGTACCAGAGATCCTAAAGGACTCCCCTGTACCAGAGATCCTAAAGGACTCCCCTGTACCAGAGATCCCAAAGGACTCCCCTGTACCAGAGATCCTAAAGGACACCCCTGTATCAGAGATCCCAAAGGACTCCTCTGTACCAGAGATCCCAAAGGACTCCCCTGTACCAGAGATCCCAAAGGACTCCCCCTGTACCAGAGATCCCAAAGGACTCCCCTGTACCAGAGATCCTAAAGGACTCTCCTGTACCAGAGATCCTAAAGGACTCCCCTGTACCAGAGATCCCAAAGGACTCCCCTGTACCAGAGATCCCAAAGGACTCCCCTGTACCAGAGATCCCAAAGGACTCCCCTGTACCAGAGATCCCAAAGGACTCCCCTGTACCAGAGATCCCAAAGGACTCCCCTGTACCAGAGATCCTAAAGGACTCCCCTGTACCAGAGATCCTAAAGGACTCCCCTGTACCAGAGATCCCAAAGGACTCCCCTGTACCAGAGATCCCAAAGGACTCCCCTGTACCAGAGATCCCAAAGGACTCCCCTGTACCAGAGATCCTAAAGGACTCCCCTGTACCAGAGATCCCAAAGGACTCCCCTGTACCAGAGATCCTAAAGGACTCCCCTGTACCAGAGATCCCAAAGGACTCCCCTGTACCAGAGATCCTAAAGGACTCCCCTGTACCAGAGATCCTAAAGGACTCCCCTGTACCAGAGATCCTAAAGGACTCCCCTGTACCAGAGATCCCAAAGGACTCCCCTGTACCAGAGATCCCAAAGGACTCCCCTGTACCAGAGATCCCAAAGGACTCCCCTGTACCAGAGATCCCAAAGGACTCCCCTGTACCAGAGATCCTAAAGGACTCCCCTGTACCAGAGATCCTAAAGGACTCCCCCTGTACCAGAGATCCCAAAGGACTCCCCTGTACCAGAGATCCTAAAGGACTCCCCTGTACCAGAGATCCCAAAGGACTCCCCCTGTACCAGAGATCCCAAAGGACCCCCCTGTACCAGAGATCCTAAAGGACTCCCCTGTACCAGAGATCCTAAAGGACTCCCCTGTACCAGAGATCCCAAAGGACTCCCCTGTACCAGAGATCCCAAAGGACTCCCCTGTACCAGAGATCCTAAAGGACTCCCCTGTACCAGAGATCCCAAAGGACTCCCCTGTACCAGAGATCCTAAAGGACTCCCCTGTACCAGAGATCCCAAAGGACTCCCCCTGTACCAGAGATCCCAAAGGACCCCCCTGTACCAGAGACCCTAAAGGACTCCCCTGTACCAGAGATCCCAAAGGACTCCCCCTGTACCAGAGATCCCAAAGGACCCCCCTGTACCAGAGATCCTAAAGGACTCCCCTGTACCAGAGATCCCAAAGGACTCCCCTGTACCAGAGATCCTAAAGGACCCCCCTGTACCAGAGATCCCAAAGGACTCCCCTGTACTAGAGATCCCAAAGGACTCCCCCTGTACCAGAGATCCCAAAGGACTCCCCTGTACCAGAGATCCCAAAGGACTCACCTGTACCAGAGATCCCAAAGGACTCCCCCTGTACCAGAGATCCCAAAGGACTCCCCTGTACCAGAGATCCCAAAGGACTCCCCTGTACCAGAGATCCCAAAGGACTCCCCTGTACCAGAGATCCTAAAGGACTCCCCTGTACCAGAGATCCCAAAGGACTCCCCTGTACCAGAGATCCCAAAGGACTCCCCTGTACCAGAGATCCCAAAGGACTCCCCTGTACCAGAGATCCCAAAGGACTCCCCTGTACCAGAGATCCTAAAGGACTCCCCTGTACCAGAGATCCCAAAGGACTCCCCTGTACCAGAGATCCTAAAGGACTCCCCTGTACCAGAGATCCTAAAGGACTCCCCTGTACCAGAGATCCTAAAGGACACCCCTGTACCAGAGATCCCAAAGGACTCCCCTGTACCAGAGATCCTAAAGGACACCCCTGTATCAGAGATCCCAAAGGACTCCTCTGTACCAGAGATCCCAAAGGACTCCCCTGTACCAGAGATCCCAAAGGACTCCCCCTGTACCAGAGATCCTAAAGGACTCCCCTGTACCAGAGATCCCAAAGGACTCCCCTGTACCAGAGATCCCAAAGGACTCCCCTGTACCAGAAATCCCAAAGGACTCCCCTGTACCAGAGATCCTAAAGGACTCCCCTGTACCAGAGATCCTAAAGGACTACCCTGTACCAGAGATCCCAAAGGACTCCCCTGTACCAGAGATCCTAAAGGACTCCCCTGTACCAGAGATCCTAAAGGACTACCCTGTACCAGAGATCCCAAAGGACTCCCCTGTACCAGAGATCCCAAAGGACTCCCCTGTACCAGAGATCCCAAAAGACTCCCCTGTACCAGAGATCCTAAAGGACTCCCCTGTACCAGAGATCCCAAAGGACTCCCCTGTACCAGAGATCCTAAAGGACTCCCCTGTACCAGAGATCCCAAAGGACTCCCCTGTACCAGAGATCCCAAAGGACTCCTCTGTACCAGAGATCCCAAAGGACTCCCCTGTACCAGAGATCCCAAAGGACTCCCCCTGTACCAGAGATCCTAAAGGACTCCCCTGTACCAGAGATCCCAAAGGACTCCCCTGTACCAGAGATCCCAAAGGACTCCCCTGTACCAGAGATCCCAAAGGACTCCCCTGTACCAGAGATCCTAAAGGACTCTCCTGTACCAGAGATCCTAAAGGACTCCCCTGTACCAGAGATCCCAAAGGACTCCCCTGTACCAGAGATCCCAAAGGACTCCCCTGTACCAGAGATCCCAAAGGACTCCCCTGTACCAGAGATCCCAAAGGACTCCCCTGTACCAGAGATCCCAAAGGACTCCCCTGTACCAGAGATCCTAAAGGACTCCCCTGTACCAGAGATCCTAAAGGACTCCCCTGTACCAGAGATCCCAAAGGACTCCCCTGTACCAGAGATCCCAAAGGACTCCCCTGTACCAGAGATCCCAAAGGACTCCCCTGTACCAGAGATCCTAAAGGACTCCCCTGTACCAGAGATCCCAAAGGACTCCCCTGTACCAGAGATCCTAAAGGACTCCCCTGTACCAGAGATCCCAAAGGACTCCCCTGTACCAGAGATCCTAAAGGACTCCCCTGTACCAGAGATCCCAAAGGACTCCCCTGTACCAGAGATCCTAAAGGACTCCCCTGTACCAGAGATCCTAAAGGACTCCCCTGTACCAGAGATCCTAAAGGACTCCCCTGTACCAGAGATCCCAAAGGACTCCCCTGTACCAGAGATCCCAAAGGACTCCCCTGTACCAGAGATCCCAAAGGACTCCCCTGTACCAGAGATCCCAAAGGACTCCCCTGTACCAGAGATCCCTAAGGACTCCCCTGTACCAGAGATCCTAAAGGACTCCCCTGTACCAGAGATCCTAAAGGACTCCCCCTGTACCAGAGATCCCAAAGGACTCCCCTGTACCAGAGATCCTAAAGGACTCCCCTGTACCAGAGATCCCAAAGGACTCCCCCTGTACCAGAGATCCTAAAGGACTCCCCTGTACCAGAGATCCCAAAGGACTCCCCTGTACCAGAGATCCTAAAGGACTCCCCTGTACCAGAGATCCCAAAGGACTCCCCTGTACCAGAGATCCCAAAGGACTCCCCTGTACCAGAGATCCTAAAGGACTCCCCTGTACCAGAGATCCCAAAGGACTCCCCTGTACCAGAGATCCTAAAGGACTCCCCTGTACCAGAGATCCCAAAGGACTCCCCCTGTACCAGAGATCCCAAAGGACCCCCCTGTACCAGAGACCCTAAAGGACTCCCCTGTACCAGAGATCCCAAAGGACTCCCCCTGTACCAGAGATCCCAAAGGACTCCCCTGTACCAGAGATCCTAAAGGACTCCCCTGTACCAGAGATCCCAAAGGACTCCCCTGTACCAGAGATCCTAAAGGACTCCCCTGTACCAGAGATCCCAAAGGACTCCCCTGTACTAGAGATCCCAAAGGACTCCCCCTGTACCAGAGATCCCAAAGGACTCCCCTGTACCAGAGATCCCAAAGGACTCCCCTGTACCAGAGATCCCAAAGGACTCACCTGTACCAGAGATCCCAAAGGACTCCCCCTGTACCAGAGATCCCAAAGGACTCCCCTGTACCAGAGATCCCAAAGGACTCCCCTGTACCAGAGATCCCAAAGGACTCCCCTGTACCAGAGATCCTAAAGGACTCCCCTGTACCAGAGATCCCAAAGGACTCCCCTGTACCAGAGATCCCAAAGGACTCCCCTGTACCAGAGATCCCAAAGGACTCCCCTGTACCAGAGATCCCAAAGGACTCCCCTGTACCAGAGATCCTAAAGGACTCCCCTGTACCAGAGATCCCAAAGGACTCCCCTGTACCAGAGATCCTAAAGGACTCCCCTGTACCAGAGATCCTAAAGGACACCCCTGTACCAGAGATCCCAAAGGACTCCCCTGTACCAGAGATCCTAAAGGACTCCCCTGTATCAGAGATCCCAAAGGACTCCTCTGTACCAGAGATCCCAAAGGACTCCCCTGTACCAGAGATCCCAAAGGACTCCCCTGTACCAGAGATCCTAAAGGACTCCCCTGTACCAGAGATCCCAAAGGACTCCCCTGTACCAGAGATCCCAAAGGACTCCCCTGTACCAGAGATCCCAAAGGACTCCCCTGTACCAGAGATCCCAAAGGACTCCCCTGTACCAGAGATCCTAAAGGACTCCCCTGTACCAGAGATCCCAAAGGACTCCCCCTGTACCAGAGATCCCAAAGGACTCCCCTGTACCAGAGATCCTAAAGGACTCCCCTGTACCAGAGATCCTAAAGGACTCCCCTGTACCAGAGATCCCAAAGGACTCCCCTGTACCAGAGATCCCAAAGGACTCCCCTGTACCAGAGATCCTAAAGGACTCCCCTGTACCAGAGATCCCAAAGGACTCCCCTGTACCAGAGATCCTAAAGGACTCCCCTGTACCAGAGATCCCAAAGGACTCCCCTGTACCAGAGATCCCAAAGGACTCACCTGTACCAGAGATCCCAAAGGACTCCCCTGTACCAGAGATCCCAAAGGACTCCCCTGTACCAGAGATCCCAAAGGACTCCCCTGTACCAGAGATCCTAAAGGACTCCCCTGTACCAGAGATCCCAAAGGACTCCCCTGTACCAGAGATCCCAAAGGACTCCCCTGTACCAGAGATCCCAAAGGACCCCCCTGTACCAGAGATCCCAAAGGACTCCCCTGTACCAGAGATCCCAAAGGACTCTCCTGTACCAGAGATCCCAAAGGACTCCTCTGTACCAGAGATCCCAAAGGACCCCCCTGTACCAGAGATCCCAAAGGACTCCCCTGTACCAGAGATCCCAAAGGACTCTCCTGTACCAGAGATCCCAAAGGACTCCTCTGTACCAGAGATCCCAAAGGACCCCCCTGTACCAGAGATCCCAAAGGACTCCCCTGTACCAGAGATCCCAAAGGACTCTCCTGTACCAGAGATCCCAAAGGACTCTCCTGTACCAGAGATCCCAAAGGACTCCTCTGTACCAGAGATCCCAAAGGACCCCCCTGTACCAGAGATCCCAAAGGACTCCCCTGTACCAGAGATCCCAAAGGACTCTCCTGTACCAGAGATCCCAAAGGACTCCACTGTACCAGAGATCCCAAAGGACTCACCTGTACCAGAGATCCCAAAGGACTCCCCTGTACCAGAGATCCTAAAGGACTCCCCTGTACCAGAGATCCCAAAGGACTCCCCTGTACCAGAGATCCCAAAGGACTCCCCTGTACCAGAGATTCCAAAGGACTCCCCTGTACCAGAGATCACAAAGGACTCCCCTGTACCAGAGATCCTAAAGGACTCCCCTGTACCAGAGATCCTAAAGGACTACCCTGTACCAGAGATCCCAAAGGACTCCCCTGTACCAGAGATCCCAAAGGACTCCCCTGTACCAGAGATCCCAAAGGACTCCCCTGTACCAGAGATCCCAAAGGACTCACCTGTACCAGAGATCCTAAAGGACTCCCCTGTACCAGAGATCCCAAAGGACTCCCCTGTACCAGAGATCCTAAAGGACTCTCCTGTACCAGAGATCCCAAAGGACTCCCCTGTACCAGAGATCCTAAAGGACTCCCCTGTACCAGAGATCCTAAAGGACTCCCCTGTACCAGAGATCCTAAAGGACTCCCCTGTACCAGAGATCCCAAAGGACTCCCCTGTACCAGAGATCCCAAAGGACTCCCCTGTACCAGAGATCCCAAAGGACTCCCCTGTACCAGAGATCCCAAAGGACTCCCCTGTACCAGAGATCCTAAAGGACTCCCCTGTACCAGAGATCCTAAAGGACTCCCCCTGTACCAGAGATCCCAAAGGACTCCCCCTGTACCAGAGATCCCAAAGGACTCCCCTGTACCAGAGATCCTAAAGGACTCCCCTGTACCAGAGATCCCAAAGGACTCCCCCTGTACCAGAGATCCCAAAGGACCCCCCTGTACCAGAGATCCTAAAGGACTCCCCTGTACCAGAGATCCTAAAGGACTCACCTGTACCAGAGATCCCAAAGGACTCCCCTGTACCAGAGATCCCAAAGGACTCCCCTGTACCAGAGATCCTAAAGGACTCCCCTGTACCAGAGATCCCAAAGGACTCCCCTGTACCAGAGATCCTAAAGGACTCCCCTGTACCAGATATCCCAAAGGACTCCCCTGTACCAGAGATCCCAAAGGACCCCCCTGTACCAGAGACCCTAAAGGACTCCCCTGTACCAGAGATCCCAAAGACTCCCCCTGTACCAGAGATCCCAAAGGACCCCCTGTACCAGAGATCCTAAAGGACTCCCCTGTACCAGAGATCCCAAAGGACTCCCCTGTACCAGAGATCCCTAAAGGACTCCCCTGTACCAGAGATCCCAAAGGACTCCCCTGTACTCAGAGATCCCAAAGGACTCCCCCTGTACCAGAGATCCCAAAGGACTCCCCTGTACCAGAGATCCCAAAGGACTCCCCTGTACCAGAGATCCCAAAGGACTCCCCCTGTACCAGAGATCCCAAAGGACTCCCTGTACCAGAGATCCCAAAGGACTCCCCCTGTACCAGAGATCCCAAAGGACTCCCCTGTACCAGAGATCCCAAAGGACTCCCCTGTACCAGAGATCCCAAAGGACTCCCCTGTACCAGAGATCCCAAAGGACTCCCCTGTACCAGAGATCCCAAAGGACTCCCCTGTACCAGAGATCCCAAAGGACTCCCCTGTACCAGAGATCCTAAAGGACTCCCCTGTACCAGAGATCCCAAAGGACTCCCCTGTACCAGAGATCCTAAAGGACTCCCCTGTACCAGAGATCCTAAAGGACTCCCCTGTACCAGAGATCCTAAAGGACACCCCTGTACCATAGATCCCAAAGGACTCCCCTGTACCAGAGATCCTAAAGGACACCCCTGTATCAGAGATCCCAAAGGACTCCTCTGTACCAGAGATCCCAAAGGACTCCCCTGTACCAGAGATCCCAAAGGACTCCCCCTGTACCAGAGATCCTAAAGGACTCCCCTGTACCAGAGATCCCAAAGGACTCCCCTGTACCAGAGATCCCAAAGGACTCCCCTGTACCCAGAGATCCCAAAGGACTCCCCTGTACCAGAGATCCTAAAGGACTCCCCTGTACCAGAGATCCTAAAGGACTACCCTGTACCAGAGATCCCAAAGGACTCCCCTGTACCAGAGATCCCAAAGGACTCCCCTGTACCAGAGATCCCAAAAGACTCCCCTGTACCAGAGATCCTAAAGGACTCCCCTGTACCAGAGATCCCAAAGGACTCCCCTGTACCAGAGATCCTAAAGGACTCCCCTGTACCAGAGATCCCAAAGGACTCCCCTGTACCAGAGATCCCAAAGGACTCCTCTGTACCAGAGATCCCAAAGGACTCCCCTGTACCAGAGATCCCAAAGGACTCCCCTGTACCAGAGATCCTAAAGGACTCCCCTGTACCAGAGATCCCAAAGGACTCCCCTGTACCAGAGATCCAAAGGACTCCCCTGTACCAGAGATCCCAAAGGACTCCCCCTGTACCAGAGATCCTAAAGGACTCTCCTGTACCAGAGATCCTAAAGGACTCCCCTGTACCAGAGATCCCAAAGGACTCCCCTGTACCAGAGATCCCAAAGGACTCCCCTGTACCAGAGATCCCAAAGGACTCCCCTGTACCAGAGATCCCAAAGGACTCCCCTGTACCAGAGATCCCAAAGGACTCACCTGTACCAGAGATCCTAAAGGACTCCCCTGTACCAGAGATCCTAAAGGACTACCCTGTACCAGAGATCCCAAAGGACTCCCCTGTACCAGAGATCCCAAAGGACTCCCCTGTACCAGAGATCCCAAAGGACTCCCCTGTACCAGAGATCCTAAAGGACTCCCCTGTACCAGAGAACCCAAAGGACTCCCCTGTACCAGAGATCCTAAAGGACTCCCCTGTACCAGAGATCCCAAAGGACTCCCCTGTACCAGAGATCTAAAGGACTCCCCTGTACCAGAGATCCCAAAGGACTCCCCTGTACCAGAGATCCTAAAGGACTCCCCTGTACCAGAGATCCTAAAGGACTCCCCTGTACCAGAGATCCTAAAGGACTCCCTGTACCAGAGATCCCAAAGGACTCCCCTGTACCAGAGATCCCAAAGGACTCCCCTGTACCAGAGATCCCAAAGGACTCCCCTGTACCAGAGATCCCAAAGGACTCCCCTGTACCAGAGATCCTAAAGGACTCCCCTGTACCAGAGATCCTAAAGGACTCCCCCTGTACCAGAGATCCCAAAGGACTCCCCTGTACCAGAGATCCTAAAGGACTCCCCTGTACCAGAGATCCCAAAGGACTCCCCCTGTACCAGAGATCCTAAAGGACTCCCCTGTACCAGAGATCCCAAAGGACTCCCCTGTACCAGAGATCCTAAAGGACTCCCCTGTACCAGAGATCCCAAAGGACTCCCTGTACCAGACATCCCAAAGGACTCCCCTGTACCAGAGATCCTAAAGGACTCCCCTGTACCAGAGATCCCAAAGGACTCCCCTGTACCAGAGATCCTAAAGGACTCCCCTGTACCAGAGATCCCAAAGGACTCCCCCTGTACCAGAGATCCCAAAGGACCCCCCCTGTACCAGAGACCCTAAAGGACTCCCCTGTACCAGAGATCCCAAAGGACTCCCCCTGTACCAGAGATCCCAAAGGACCCCCCTGTACCAGAGATCCTAAAGGACTCCCCTGTACCAGAGATCCCAAAGGACTCCCCTGTACCAGAGATCCTAAAGGACTCCCCTGTACCAGAGATCCCAAAGGACTCCCCTGTACTAGAGATCCCAAAGGACTCCCCCTGTACCAGAGATCCCAAAGGACTCCCCTGTACCAGAGATCCCAAAGGACTCCCCTGTACCAGAGATCCTAAAGGACTCCCCTGTACCAGAGATCCCAAAGGACTCCCCTGTATCAGAGATCCCAAAGGACTCCCCTGTACCAGAGATCCTAAAGGACACCCCTGTACCAGAGATCCTAAAGGACTCCCCTGTACCAGAGATCCCAAAGGACTCCCTGTATCAGAGATCCCAAAGGACTCCCCTGTACCAGAGATCCCAAAGGACTCCCCTGTACCAGAGATCCCAAAGGACTCCCCTGTACCAGAGATCCTAAAGGACTCCCCTGTACCAGAGATCCCAAAGGACTCCCCTGTACCAGAGATCCCAAAGGACTCCCCTGTACCAGAGATCCCAAAGGACTCCCCTGTACCAGAGATCCCAAAGGACTCCCCTGTACCAGAGATCCCAAAGGACTCCCCTGTACCAGAGATCCCAAAGGACTCCCCTGTACCAGAGATCCCAAAGGACTCCACTGTACCAGAGATCCCAAAGGACTCACCTGTACCAGAGATCCCAAAGGACTCCCCTGTACCAGAGATCCTAAAGGACTCCCCTGTACCAGAGATCCCAAAGGACTCCCCTGTACCAGAGATCACAAAGGACTCCCCTGTACCAGAGATCCCAAAGGACTCCCCTGTACCAGAGATCACAAAGGACTCCCCTGTACCAGAGATCCTAAAGGACTCCCCTGTACCAGAGATCCCAAAGGACTCCCCTGTACCAGAGATCCCAAAGGACTCTCCTGTACCAGAGATCCCAAAGGACTCCCCCTGTACCAGAGATCCCAAAGGACTCCCCTGTACTAGAGATCCCAAAGGACTCCCCTGTACCAGAGATCCCAAAGGACTCCCTTGTACCAGAGATCCCAAAGGACTCCCCTGTACCAGAGATCCCAAAGGACCCCCTGTACCAGAGATCCCAAAGGACCCCCCTGTACCAGAGATCCCAAAGGACTCCCCTGTACCAGAGATCCCAAAGGACTCCCCTGTACCAGAGATCCTAAAGGACTCCCCTGTACCAGAGATCCCAAAGGACTCCCCTGTACCAGAGATCCCAAAGGACTCCCCTGTACCAGAGATCCCAAAGGACTCCCCTGTACCAGAGATCCCAAAGGACTCCCCTGTATCAGAGATCCCAAAGGACTCCCCTGTACCAGAGATCCCAAAGGACTCCCCTGTACCAGAGATCCCAAAGGACTCCCCTGTACCAGAGATCCCAAAGGACTCCCCTGTATCAGAGATCCCAAAGGACTCCCCTGTATCAGAGATCCCAAAGGACTCCCCTGTACCAGAGATCCCAAAGGACTCCCCTGTACCAGAGATCTTAAAGGACTCCCCTGTACCAGAGATCCCAAAGGACTCCCCTGTACCAGAGATCCCAAAGGACTCCCCTGTATCAGAGATCCCAAAGGACTCCCCTGTACATCAGATCCCAAAGGACTCCCCTGTACAGAGATCCCAAAGGACTTCCCCTGTACCAGAGATCCCAAAGGACTCCCCTGTACCAGAGATCCCAAAGGACTCCCCTGTATCAGAGATCCCAAAGGACTCCCCTGTACCAGAGATCCCAAAGGACTCCCCTGTACCAGAGATCTTAAAGGACTCCCCTGTACCAGAGATCCCAAAGGACTCCCCTGTACCAGAGATCTTAAAGGACTCCCCTGTACCAGAGATCCCAAAGGACTCCCCTGTACCAGAGATCCTAAAGGACTCCCCTGTACCAGAGATCCTAAAGGACTCCCCTGTACCAGAGATCCCAAAGGACTCCCCCTGTACCAGAGATCCCAAAGGACTCCCCTGTACCAGAGATCCCAAAGGACTCCCCTGTACCAGAGATCCAAAAGGACTCACCTGTACCAGAGATCCCAAAGGACTCCCCTGTACCAGAGATCCCAAAGGACTCCCCTGTACCAGAGATCCCAAAGGACTCCCCTGTACCAGAGATCCCAAAGGACTCACCTGTACCAGAGATCCTAAAGGACTCCCCTGTATCAGAGATCCCAAAAGACTCCCCCTGTACCAGAGATCCTAAAGGACTCCCCTGTATCAGAGATCCTAAAGGACTCCCCTGTACCAGAGATCCCAAAGGACCCCCTGTACCAGAGATCCTAAAGGACTCCCCTGTATCAGAGATCCCAAAAGACTCCCCTGTATCAGAGATCCTAAAGGACTCCCCTGTATCAGAGATCCTAAAGGACTCCCCTGTACCAGAGATCCCAAAGGATCCCCTGTACCAGAGATCCCAAAGGACTCCCCTGTACTAGAGATCCTAAAGGACTCCCCTGTACCAGAGATCCCAAAGGACTCCCCTGTACCAGAGATCCTAAAGGACTCTCCTGTATCAGAGATCCTAAAGGACTCCCCTGTACCAGAGATCCCAAAGGACTCCCCTGTACCAGAGATCCCAAAGGACTCCCCTGTACCAGAGATCCCAAAGGACTCCCCTGTACCAGAGATCCCAAAGGACTCCCTGTACCAGAGATCCCAAAGGACTCACCTGTACCAGAGATCCTAAAGGACTCCCCTGTATCAGAGATCCCAAAAGACTCCCCTGTATCAGAGATCCTAAAGGACTCCCCTGTATCAGAGATCCTAAAGGACTCCCCCTGTACCAGAGATCCCAAAGGACTCCCCTGTACCAGAGATCCTAAAGGACTCCCCTGTATCAGAGATCCCAAAGACTCCCCTGTATCAGAGATCCTAAAGGACTCCCCTGTATCAGAGATCCTAAAGGACTCCCCTGTACCAGAGATCCAAAAGGACTCCCCTGTACCAGAGATCCCAAAGGACTCCCCTGTACTAGAGATCCTAAAGGACTCCCCTGTACCAGAGATCCCAAAGGACTCCCCTGTACCAGAGATCCTAAAGGACTCTCCTGTATCAGAGATCCTAAAGGACTCCCCTGTACCAGAGATCCCAAAGGACTCCCCTGTACCAGAGATCCCAAAGGACTCCCTGTACCAGAGATCCCAAAGGACTCCCCTGTACCAGAGATCCCAAAGGACTCCCCTGTACCAGAGATCCCAAAGGACTCACCTGTACCAGAGATCCTAAAGGACTCCCCTGTATCAGAGATCCCAAAAGACTCCCCTGTATCAGAGATCCTAAAAGACTCCCCTGTATCAGAGATCCTAAGGACTCCCCTGTACCAGAGATCCCAAAGGACTCCCCTGTACCAGAGATCCCTAAAGGACTCCCCTGTATCAGAGATCCCAAAAGACTCCCCTGTATCAGAGATCCTAAAGGACTCCCCTGTATCAGAGATCCTAAAGGACTCCCCTGTACCAGAGATCCCAAAGGACTCCCCTGTACCAGAGATCCCAAAGGACTCCCCTGTACTAGAGATCCTAAAGGACTCCCCTGTACCAGAGATCCCAAAGCACTCCCCTGTACCAGAGATCCTAAAGGACTCTCCTGTATCAGAGATCCTAAAGGACTCCCCTGTACCAGAGATCCCAAAGGACTCCCCTGTACCAGAGATCCCAAAGGACTCCCCTGTACCAGAGATCCCAAAGGACTCCCCTGTACCAGAGATCCCAAAAGACTCCCCTGTACAGAGATCCTAAAGGACTCCCCTGTATCAGAGATCCTAAAGGACTCCCCCTGTACCAGAGATCCCAAAGGACTCCCCTGTACCAGAGATCCCAAAGGACTCCCCTGTACCAGAGATCCCAAAGGACTCCCCTGTACCAGAGATCCCAAAAGACTCCCCCTGTATCAGAGATCCTAAAGGACTGCCCTGTATCAGAGATCCTAAAGGACTCCCCTGTACCAGAGATCCTAAAGCACTCCCCTGTACCAGAGATCCCAAAGGACTCCCCTGTACCAGAGATCCTAAAGGACTCCCCTGTACCAGAGATCCCAAAGGACTCCCCTGTACCAGAGATCCCAAAGGACTTCCCTGTACCAGAGATCCCAAAGGACTCACCTGTACCAGAGATCCCAAAGGACTCCCCTGTACCAGAGATCCCAAAGGACTCCCCTGTACCAGAGATCCCAAAGGACTCTCCTGTACCAGAGATCCCAAAGGACTCACCTGTACCAGAGATCCCAAAGGACTCACCTGTACCAGAGATCCCAAAGGACTCCCCTGTACCAGAGATCCTAAAGGACTCACCTGTACCAGAGATCCTAAAGGACTCCACTGTACCAGAGAACCCAAAGGACTCCCCTGTACCAGAGATCCCAAAGGACTCTCCTGTACCAGAGATCCCAAAGGACTCTCCTGTACCAGAGATCACAAAGGACTCCCCTGTACCAGAGATCCCAAAGGACTCCCCTGTACCAGAGATCCCAAAGGACTCCCCTGTACCAGAGATCCCAAAGGACTCCCCTGTACCAGAGATCCCAAAGGACTCCACTGTACCAGAGATCCTAAAGGACTCCCCTGTACCAGAGATCCCAAAGGACTCCCCTGTACCAGAGATCCCAAAGGACTCCCTTGTACCAGAGATCCCAATGGACTCCCCTGTACCAGAGATCCCAAAGGACTCCCCTGTACCAGAGATCCTAAAGGACTCCCCTGTACCAGAGAACCCAAAGGACTCCCCTGTACCAGAGATCCCAAAGGACTCCCCTGTACCAGAGATCCCAAAGGACTACCCTGTACCAGAGATCCCAAAGGACTCCCCTGTAACAGAGATCCCAAGGACTCCCCTGTACCAGAGATCCTAAAGGACTCCCCTGTACCAGAGATCCTAAAGACTCCCCTGTACCAGAGATCCCAAAGGACTCCCCTGTACCAGAGATCCTAAAGGACACCCCTGTATCAGAGATCCCAAAGGACTCCTCTGTACCAGAGATCCCAAAGGACTCCCCTGTACCAGAGATCCCAAAGGACTCCCCCTGTACCAGAGATCCCAAAGGACTCCCCTGTACCAGAGATCCTAAAGGACTCTCCTGTACCAGAGATCCTAAAGGACTCCCCTGTACCAGAGATCCCAAAGGACTCCCCTGTACCAGAGATCCCAAAGGACTCCCCTGTACCAGAGATCCCAAAGGACTCCCCTGTACCAGAGATCCCAAAGGACTCCCCTGTACCAGAGATCCCAAAGGACTCCCCTGTACAAGAGATCCCAAAGGACTCCCCTGTACCAGAGATCCTAAAGGACTCCCCTGTACCAGAGATCCCAAAGGACTCCCCTGTACCAGAGATCCTAAAGGACTCCCCTGTACCAGAGATCCCAAAGGACTCCCCTGTACCAGAGATCCTAAAGGACTCCCCTGTACCAGAGATCCTAAAGGACTCCCCTGTACCAGAGATCCTAAAGGACTCCCCTGTCCCAGAGATCCCAAAGGACTCCCCTGTACCAGAGATCCCAAAGGACTCCCCTGTACCAGAGATCCCAAAGGACTCCCCTGTACCAGAGATCCCAAAGGACTCCCCTGTACCAGAGATCCCAAAGGACTCCCCTGTACCAGAGATCCTAAAGGACTCCCCTGTACCAGAGATCCTAAAGGACTCCCCCTGTACCAGAGATCCCAAAGGACTCCCCTGTACCAGAGATCCTAAAGGACTCCCCTGTACCAGAGATCCCAAAGGACTCCCCCTGTACCAGAGATCCCAAAGGACCCCCCTGTACCAGAGATCCTAAAGGACTCCCCTGTACCAGAGATCCTAAAGGACTCCCCTGTACCAGAGATCCCAAAGGACTCCCCTGTACCAGAGATCCCAAAGGACTCCCCTGTACCAGAGATCCTAAAGGACTCCCCTGTACCAGAGATCCCAAAGGACTCCCCTGTACCAGAGATCCTAAAGGACTCCCCTGTACCAGAGATCCCAAAGGACTCCCCCTGTACCAGAGATCCCAAAGGACCCCCCTGTACCAGAGACCCTAAAGGACTCCCCTGTACCAGAGATCCCAAAGGACTCCCCCTGTACCAGAGATCCCAAAGGACCCCCCTGTACCAGAGATCCCAAAGGACCCCCCTGTACCAGAGACCCTAAAGGACTCCCCTGTACCAGAGATCCCAAAGGACTCCCCCTGTACCAGAGATCCCAAAGGACCCCCCTGTACCAGAGATCCTAAAGGACTCCCCTGTACCAGAGATCCCAAAGGACTCCCCTGTACCAGAGATCCTAAAGGACTCCCCTGTACCAGAGATCCCAAAGGACTCCCCTGTACTAGAGATCCCAAAGGACTCCCCCTGTACCAGAGATCCCAAAGGACTCCCCTGTACCAGAGATCCCAAAGGACTCCCCTGTACCAGAGATCCCAAAGGACTCACCTGTACCAGAGATCCCAAAGGACTCCCCCTGTACCAGAGATCCCAAAGGACTCCCCTGTACCAGAGATCCCAAAGGACTCCCCTGTACCAGAGATCCCAAAGGACTCCCCTGTACCAGAGATCCTAAAGGACTCCCCTGTACCAGAGATCCCAAAGGACTCCCCTGTACCAGAGATCCCAAAGGACTCCCCTGTACCAGAGATCCCAAAGGACTCCCCTGTACCAGAGATCCCAAAGGACTCCCCTGTACCAGAGATCCTAAAGGACTCCCCTGTACCAGAGATCCCAAAGGACTCCCCTGTACCAGAGATCCTAAAGGACTCCCCTGTACCAGAGATCCTAAAGGACACCCCTGTACCAGAGATCCCAAAGGACTCCCCTGTACCAGAGATCCTAAAGGACACCCCTGTATCAGAGATCCCAAAGGACTCCTCTGTACCAGAGATCCCAAAGGACTCCCCTGTACCAGAGATCCCAAAGGACTCCCCCTGTACCAGAGATCCTAAAGGACTCCCCTGTACCAGAGATCCCAAAGGACTCCCCTGTACCAGAGATCCCAAAGGACTCCCCTGTACCAGAGATCCCAAAGGACTCCCCTGTACCAGAGATCCCAAAGGACTCCCCTGTACCAGAGATCCTAAAGGACTCCCCTGTACCAGAGATCCCAAAGGACTCCCCCTGTACCAGAGATCCCAAAGGACCCCCCTGTACCAGAGATCCTAAAGGACTCCCCTGTACCAGAGATCCTAAAGGACTCCCCTGTACCAGAGATCCCAAAGGACTCCCCTGTACCAGAGATCCCAAAGGACTCCCCTGTACCAGAGATCCTAAAGGACTCCCCTGTACCAGAGATCCCAAAGGACTCCCCTGTACCAGAGATCCTAAAGGACTCCCCTGTACCAGAGATCCCAAAGGACTCCCCCTGTACCAGAGATCCCAAAGGACTCACCTGTACCAGAGATCCCAAAGGACTCCCCTGTACCAGAGATCCCAAAGGACTCCCCTGTACCAGAGATCCCAAAGGACTCCCCTGTACCAGAGATCCTAAAGGACTCCCCTGTACCAGAGATCCCAAAGGACTCCCCTGTACCAGAGATCCCAAAGGACTCCCCTGTACCAGAGATCCCAAAGGACCCCCCTGTACCAGAGATCCCAAAGGACTCCCCTGTACCAGAGATCCCAAAGGACTCTCCTGTACCAGAGATCCCAAAGGACTCCTCTGTACCAGAGATCCCAAAGGACCCCCCTGTACCAGAGATCCCAAAGGACTCCCCTGTACCAGAGATCCCAAAGGACTCTCCTGTACCAGAGATCCCAAAGGACTCCTCTGTACCAGAGATCCCAAAGGACCCCCCTGTACCAGAGATCCCAAAGGACTCCCCTGTACCAGAGATCCCAAAGGACTCTCCTGTACCAGAGATCCCAAAGGACTCTCCTGTACCAGAGATCCCAAAGGACTCCTCTGTACCAGAGATCCCAAAGGACCCCCCTGTACCAGAGATCCCAAAGGACTCCCCTGTACCAGAGATCCCAAAGGACTCTCCTGTACCAGAGATCCCAAAGGACTCCACTGTACCAGAGATCCCAAAGGACTCACCTGTACCAGAGATCCCAAAGGACTCCCCTGTACCAGAGATCCTAAAGGACTCCCCTGTACCAGAGATCCCAAAGGACTCCCCTGTACCAGAGATCCCAAAGGACTCCCCTGTACCAGAGATCCCAAAGGACTCCCCTGTACCAGAGATCACAAAGGACTCCCCTGTACCAGAGATCCTAAAGGACTCCCCTGTACCAGAGATCCTAAAGGACTACCCTGTACCAGAGATCCCAAAGGACTCCCCTGTACCAGAGATCCCAAAGGACTCCCCTGTACCAGAGATCCCAAAGGACTCCCCTGTACCAGAGATCCCAAAGGACTCACCTGTACCAGAGATCCTAAAGGACTCCCCTGTACCAGAGATCCCAAAGGACTCCCCTGTACCAGAGATCCTAAAGGACTCTCCTGTACCAGAGATCCCAAAGGACTCCCCTGTACCAGAGATCCTAAAGGACTCCCCTGTACCAGAGATCCTAAAGGACTCCCCTGTACCAGAGATCCTAAAGGACTCCCCTGTACCAGAGATCCCAAAGGACTCCCCTGTACCAGAGATCCCAAAGGACTCCCCTGTACCAGAGATCCCAAAGGACTCCCCTGTACCAGAGATCCCAAAGGACTCCCCTGTACCAGAGATCCTAAAGGACTCCCCTGTACCAGAGATCCTAAAGGACTCCCCCTGTACCAGAGATCCCAAAGGACTCCCCTGTACCAGAGATCCTAAAGGACTCCCCTGTACCAGAGATCCCAAAGGACTCCCCCTGTACCAGAGATCCCAAAGGACCCCCCTGTACCAGAGATCCTAAAGGACTCCCCTGTACCAGAGATCCTAAAGGACTCCCCTGTACCAGAGATCCCAAAGGACTCCCCTGTACCAGAGATCCCAAAGGACTCCCCTGTACCAGAGATCCTAAAGGACTCCCCTGTACCAGAGATCCCAAAGGACTCCCCCTGTACCAGAGATCCCAAAGGACCCCCCTGTACCAGAGACCCTAAAGGACTCCCCTGTACCAGAGATCCCAAAGGACTCCCCCTGTACCAGAGATCCCAAAGGACCCCCCTGTACCAGAGATCCTAAAGGACTCCCCTGTACCAGAGATCCCAAAGGACTCCCCTGTACCAGAGATCCTAAAGGACTCCCCTGTACCAGAGATCCCAAAGGACTCCCCTGTACTAGAGATCCCAAAGGACTCCCCCTGTACCAGAGATCCCAAAGGACTCCCCTGTACCAGAGATCCCAAAGGACTCACCTGTACCAGAGATCCCAAAGGACTCCCCCTGTACCAGAGATCCCAAAGGACTCCCCTGTACCAGAGATCCCAAAGGACTCCCCTGTACCAGAGATCCCAAAGGACTCCCCTGTACCAGAGATCCCAAAGGACTCCCCTGTACCAGAGATCCCAAAGGACTCCCCTGTACCAGAGATCCCAAAGGACTCCCCTGTACCAGAGATCCTAAAGGACTCCCCTGTACCAGAGATCCCAAAGGACTCCCCTGTACCAGAGATCCTAAAGGACTCCCCTGTACCAGAGATCCTAAAGGACTCCCCTGTACCAGAGATCCTAAAGGACACCCCTGTACCATAGATCCCAAAGGACTCCCCTGTACCAGAGATCCTAAAGGACACCCCTGTATCAGAGATCCCAAAGGACTCCTCTGTACCAGAGATCCCAAAGGACTCCCCTGTACCAGAGATCCCAAAGGACTCCCCTGTACCAGAGATCCTAAAGGACTCCCCTGTACCAGAGATCCCAAAGGACTCCCCTGTACCAGAGATCCTAAAGGACTCCCCTGTACCAGAGATCCCAAAGGACTCCCCTGTACCAGAGATCCCAAAGGACTCCCCTGTACCAGAGATCCCAAAGGACTCCCCTGTACCAGAGATCCTAAAGGACTCCCCTGTACCAGAGATCCTAAAGGACTACCCTGTACCAGAGATCCCAAAGGACTCCCCTGTACCAGAGATCCCAAAGGACTCCCCTGTACCAGAGATCCCAAAAGACTCCCCTGTACCAGAGATCCTAAAGGACTCCCCTGTACCAGAGATCCCAAAGGACTCCCCTGTACCAGAGATCCTAAAGGACTCCCCTGTACCAGAGATCCCAAAGGACTCCCCTGTACCAGAGATCCCAAAGGACTCCTCTGTACCAGAGATCCCAAAGGACTCCCCTGTACCAGAGATCCCAAAGGACTCCCCTGTACCAGAGATCCTAAAGGACTCCCCTGTACCAGAGATCCCAAAGGACTCCCCTGTACCAGAGATCCCAAAGGACTCCCCTGTACCAGAGATCCCAAAGGACTCCCCTGTACCAGAGATCCTAAAGGACTCTCCTGTACCAGAGATCCTAAAGGACTCCCCTGTACCAGAGATCCCAAAGGACTCCCCTGTACCAGAGATCCCAAAGGACTCCCCTGTACCAGAGATCCCAAAGGACTCCCCTGTACCAGAGATCCCAAAGGACTCCCCTGTACCAGAGATCCCAAAGGACTCACCTGTACCAGAGATCCTAAAGGACTCCCCTGTACCAGAGATCCTAAAGGACTACCCTGTACCAGAGATCCCAAAGGACTCCCCTGTACCAGAGATCCCAAAGGACTCCCCTGTACCAGAGATCCCAAAGGACTCCCCTGTACCAGAGATCCCTAAAGGACTCCCCTGTACCAGAGATCCCAAAGGACTCCCCTGTACCAGAGATCCTAAAGGACTCCCCTGTACCAGAGATCCCAAAGGACTCCCCTGTACCAGAGATCCTAAAGGACTCCCCTGTACCAGAGATCCCAAAGGACTCCCCTGTACCAGAGATCCTAAAGGACTCCCCTGTACCAGAGATCCTAAAGGACTCCCCTGTACCAGAGATCCTAAAGGACTCCCCTGTACCAGAGATCCCTAAAGGACTCCCCTGTACCAGAGATCCCAAAGGACTCCCCTGTACCAGAGATCCCAAAGGACTCCCCTGTACCAGAGATCCCAAAGGACTCCCTGTACCAGAGATCCTAAAGGACTCCCCTGTACCAGAGATCCTAAAGGACTCCCCCTGTACCAGAGATCCCAAAGGACTCCCCTGTACCAGAGATCCTAAAGGACTCCCCTGTACCAGAGATCCCAAAGGACTCCCCCTGTACCAGAGATCCTAAAGGACTCCCCTGTACCAGAGATCCCAAAGGACTCCCCTGTACCAGAGATCCTAAAGGACTCCCCTGTACCAGAGATCCCAAAGGACTCCCCTGTACCAGAGCATCCCAAAGGACTCCCCTGTACCAGAGATCCTAAAGGACTCCCCTGTACCAGAGATCCCAAAGGACTCCCCTGTACCAGAGATCCTAAAGGACTCCCCTGTACCAGAGATCCCAAAGGACTCCCCCTGTACCAGAGATCCCAAAGGACCCCCCTGTACCAGAGACCCTAAAGGACTCCCCTGTACCAGAGATCCCAAAGGACTCCCCCTGTACCAGAGATCCCAAAGGACCCCCCTGTACCAGAGATCCTAAAGGACACCCCTGTACCAGAGATCCCAAAGGACTCCCCTGTACCAGAGATCCTAAAGGACTCCCCTGTACCAGAGATCCCAAAGGACTCCCCTGTACTAGAGATCCCAAAGGACTCCCCCTGTACCAGAGATCCCAAAGGACTCCCCTGTACCAGAGATCCCAAAGGACTCCCCTGTACCAGAGATCCTAAAGGACTCCCCTGTACCAGAGATCCCAAAGGACTCCCCTGTATCAGAGATCCCAAAGGACTCCCCTGTACCAGAGATCCTAAAGGACACCCCTGTACCAGAGATCCTAAAGGACTCCCCTGTACCAGAGATCCCAAAGGACTCCCCTGTATCAGAGATCCCAAAGGACTCCCCTGTACCAGAGATCCCAAAGGACTCCCCTGTACCAGAGATCCCAAAGGACTCCCCTGTACCAGAGATCCTAAAGGACTCCCCTGTACCAGAGATCCCAAAGGACTCCCCTGTACCAGAGATCCCAAAGGACTCCCCTGTACCAGAGATCCCAAAGGACTCCCCTGTACCAGAGATCCCAAAGGACTCTCCTGTACCAGAGATCCCAAAGGACTCCCCCTGTACCAGAGATCCCAAAGGACTCCCCTGTACCAGAGATCCCAAAGGACTCCCCTGTACCAGAGATCCCAAAGGACTCCACTGTACCAGAGATCCCAAAGGACTCACCTGTACCAGAGATCCCAAAGGACTCCCCTGTACCAGAGATCCTAAAGGACTCCCCTGTACCAGAGATCCCAAAGGACTCCCCTGTACCAGAGATCACAAAGGACTCCCCTGTACCAGAGATCCCAAAGGACTCCCCTGTACCAGAGATCACAAAGGACTCCCCTGTACCAGAGATCCTAAAGGACTCCCCTGTACCAGAGATCCCAAAGGACTCCCCTGTACCAGAGATCCCAAAGGACTCTCCTGTACCAGAGATCCCAAAGGACTCCCCTGTACCAGAGATCCCAAAGGACTCCCCTGTACTAGAGATCCCAAAGGACTCCCCTGTACCAGAGATCCCAAAGGACTCCCTTGTACCAGAGATCCCAAAGGACTCCCCTGTACCAGAGATCCCAAAGGACTCCCCCTGTACCAGAGATCCCAAAGGACCCCCCTGTACCAGAGATCCCAAAGGACTCCCCTGTACCAGAGATCCCAAAGGACTCCCCTGTACCAGAGATCCTAAAGGACTCCCCTGTACCAGAGATCCCAAAGGACTCCCCTGTACCAGAGATCCCAAAGGACTCCCCTGTACCAGAGATCCCAAAGGACTCCCCTGTACCAGAGATCCCAAAGGACTCCCCTGTATCAGAGATCCCAAAGGACTCCCCTGTACCAGAGATCCCAAAGGACTCCCCTGTACCAGAGATCCCAAAGGACTCCCCTGTACCAGAGATCCCAAAGGACTCCCCTGTATCAGAGATCCCAAAGGACTCCCCTGTATCAGAGATCCCAAAGGACTCCCCTGTACCAGAGATCCCAAAGGACTCCCCTGTACCAGAGATCTTAAAGGACTCCCCTGTACCAGAGATCCCAAAGGACTCCCCTGTACCAGAGATCCCAAAGGACTCCCCTGTATCAGAGATCCCAAAGGACTCCCCTGTACCAGAGATCCCAAAGGACTCCCCTGTATCAGAGATCCAAAGGACTTCCCTGTACCAGAGATCCCAAAGGACTCCCCTGTACCAGAGATCCCAAAGGACTCCCCTGTATCAGAGATCCCAAAGGACTCCCCTGTACCAGAGATCCCAAAGGACTCCCCTGTACCAGAGATCTTAAAGGACTCCCCTGTACCAGAGATCCCAAAGGACTCCCCTGTACCAGAGATCTTAAAGGACTCCCCTGTACCAGAGATCCCAAAGGACTCCCCTGTACCAGAGATCCTAAAGGACTCCCCTGTACCAGAGATCCTAAAGGACTCCCCTGTACCAGAGATCCCAAAGGACTCCCCCTGTACCAGAGATCCCAAAGGACTCCCCTGTACCAGAGATCCCAAAGGACTCCCCTGTACCAGAGATCCAAAGGACTCACCTGTACCAGAGATCCCAAAGGACTCCCCTGTACCAGAGATCCCAAAGGACTCCCCTGTACCAGAGATCCCAAAGGACTCCCCTGTACCAGAGATCCCAAAGGACTCACCTGTACCAGAGATCCTAAAGGACTCCCCTGTATCAGAGATCCCAAAAGACTCCCCTGTATCAGAGATCCTAAAGGACTCCCCTGTATCAGAGATCCTAAAGGACTCCCCTGTACCAGAGATCCCAAAGGACCCCCCTGTACCAGAGATCCTAAAGGACTCCCCTGTATCAGAGATCCCAAAAGACTCCCCTGTATCAGAGATCCTAAAGGACTCCCCTGTATCAGAGATCCTAAAGGACTCCCCTGTACCAGAGATCCCAAAGGACTCCCCTGTACCAGAGATCCCAAAGGACTCCCCTGTACTAGAGATCCTAAAGGACTCCCCTGTACCAGAGATCCCAAAGGACTCCCCTGTACCAGAGATCCTAAAGGACTCTCCTGTATCAGAGATCCTAAAGGACTCCCCTGTACCAGAGATCCCAAAGGACTCCCCCTGTACCAGAGATCCCAAAGGACTCCCCTGTACCAGAGATCCCAAAGGACTCCCCTGTACCAGAGATCCCAAAGGACTCCCCTGTACCAGAGATCCCAAAGGACTCACCTGTACCAGAGATCCTAAAGGACTCCCCCTGTATCAGAGATCCCAAAAGACTCCCCTGTATCAGAGATCCTAAAGGACTCCCTGTATCAGAGATCCTAAAGGACTCCCCTGTACCAGAGATCCCAAAGGACTCCCCTGTACCAGAGATCCTAAAGGACTCCCCTGTATCAGAGATCCCAAAAGACTCCCCTGTATCAGAGATCCTAAAGGACTCCCCTGTATCAGAGATCCTAAAGGACTCCCCTGTACCAGAGATCCCAAAGGACTCCCTGTACCAGAGATCCCAAAGGACTCCCCTGTACTAGAGATCCTAAAGGACTCCCCTGTACCAGAGATCCCAAAGGAATCCCCTGTACCAGAGATCCTAAAGGACTCTCCTGTATCAGAGATCCTAAAGGACTCCCCTGTACCAGAGATCCCAAAGGACTCCCCTGTACCAGAGATCCCAAAGGACTCCCCTGTACCAGAGATCCCAAAGGACTCCCCTGTACCAGAGATCCCAAAGGACTCCCCTGTACCAGAGATCCCAAAGGACTCACCTGTACCAGAGATCCTAAAGGACTCCCCTGTATCAGAGATCCCAAAAGACTCCCCTGTATCAGAGATCCTAAAAGACTCCCCTGTATCAGAGATCCTAAAGGACTCCCCTGTACCAGAGATCCCAAAGGACTCCCCTGTACCAGAGATCCTAAAGGACTCCCCTGTATCAGAGATCCCAAAAGACTCCCCTGTATCAGAGATCCTAAAGGACTCCCCTGTATCAGAGATCCTAAAGGACTCCCCTGTACCAGAGATCCCAAAGGACTCCCCTGTACCAGAGATCCCAAAGGACTCCCCTGTACTAGAGATCCTAAAGGACTCCCCTGTACCAGAGATCCCAAAGCACTCCCCTGTACCAGAGATCCTAAAGGACTCTCCTGTATCAGAGATCCTAAAGGACTCCCCTGTACCAGAGATCCCAAAGGACTCCCCTGTACCAGAGATCCCAAAGGACTCCCCTGTACCAGAGATCCCAAAGGACTCCCCTGTACCAGAGATCCCAAAAGACTCCCCTGTATCAGAGATCCTAAAGGACTCCCCTGTATCAGAGATCCTAAAGGACTCCCCCTGTACCAGAGATCCCAAAGGACTCCCCTGTACCAGAGATCCCAAAGGACTCCCCTGTACCAGAGATCCCAAAGGACTCCCCTGTACCAGAGATCCCAAAAGACTCCCCTGTATCAGAGATCCTAAAGGACTGCCCTGTATCAGAGATCCTAAAGGACTCCCCTGTACCAGAGATCCTAAAGCACTCCCCTGTACAGAGATCCCAAAGGACTCCCTGTACCAGAGATTCCTAAAGGACTCCCCTGTACCAGAGATCCCAAAGGACTCCCCTGTACCAGAGATCCCAAAGGACTTCCCTGTACCAGAGATCCCAAAGGACTCACCTGTACCAGAGATCCAAAGGACTCCCCTGTACCAGAGATCCCAAAGGACTCCCCTGTACCAGAGATCCCAAAGGACTCTCCTGTACCAGAGATCCCAAAGGACTCACCTGTACCAGAGATCCCAAAGGACTCACCTGTACCAGAGATCCCAAAGGACTCCCCTGTACCAGAGATCCTAAAGGACTCACCTCTGTACCAGAGATCCTAAAGGACTCCACTGTACCAGAGAACCCAAAGGACTCCCCTGTACCAGAGATCCCAAAGGACTCCTCCTGTACCAGAGATCCCAAAGGACTTCCTCCTGTACCAGAGATCACAAAGGACTCCCCTGTACCAGAGATCCCAAAGGACTCCCCTGTACCAGAGATCCCAAAGGACTCCCCTGTACCAGAGATCCCAAAGGACTCCCCTGTACCAGAGATCCCAAAGGACTCCACTGTACCAGAGATCCTAAAGGACTCCCCTGTACCAGAGAA